>CM037632.1:63202320-63299284 GCA_015227895.2 Colaptes auratus
AAAAAAAAATCCCCCACCTGGTCCTGACAACAACATTCATTTAAAGAAATCAAAGTGCTGGCAGGACAGAACTGGCTCAGCAGCAGATACCCATTTTTGCACTTGGGGCTGCAAAGGCTAGAGAGAGCACTGAGTGCTGCATTCCAGTGAGGACGACATCATTGATTATTTCACAATTTCACCTGCCTCTCACTGATAGATGGCTGCTTATTCTGATCCTGGAAAACAGTGTGCACAATAACATAGGTGCATTGAATGCTCCAAAGGTCAAGCAGCTTGAGCATGGGAAAATATTTGTGAATGAGGCCACAAGAAAAAAAATACTGAAAGAGGCGATTTCTGCCTCAAAGATTAGTCTTCATTTAGAGACTGAGATTTATTGCTGACCAAACCAGCATATCAGCTTCTGTCAGCAACAATCATCAGGATTCCTTTCCCAATCAACATGAGCTGTGACCTCATCGTTGCAAAGGTGAAACTCTGACAGGGATTAAAGGCTAATAGAGAGAAATGAGGAGGTAGCAGGCTAAAAAAAGAGGAGATTGTTACATGGCAGTAACCACTCGGGCAAAAACGTTACAGCTGAAACATGAACCACTGAAGTAAGGGGGGAAGATGCAGTGTTTTTAAGAGCCTGAGTAATGCTGTGTGTCTCTGTCTTTCAGTGAAGAAGAAAGGCAGACTGCCCTCCTTGCTACCAGAGATTCTGAAGGAGGATTAGGCATTAGCCCTGTGGTTTGTCAAGTGTTTGATTGCAGTTCTGCAGGGATGCAGCCCGAAGACACGGAAACCAAATTAACAATTGTGCCTATCACTATATACACCACACTGCTCCTGTGCACAGGCTGTGTTTAGTGGTCTGAAACAGAGATGTGGAGTCTGGGGTGAGGTTCAGAACCTGAAAATCGATGAAAGGCAAATCCACATCTGATAGCCACTGAACAGTGAAAGAGAGGTAAAAATGACTTATGTTGTTGATCTGCAAGCTATTAATTTTTCCCCACATCCCTGCACTTTCTGGAACCAACCAGTGAGGATACTTTGTCTTCTTTTTTTATATATTATTTTTTTCCCCTTTCCTGGGGGGTTTCTTCTCTCTTAAAGGTCATTCTTTGCTGCAGAAATATCTTTTCATCTTAAAGCTTACAGAGAATTGTTTTGAGTCCCAGTGGCCTCCGGATCAGCCCTTTGGCAGACTCCAACATACCTGTTTTTCCAGCAAGGTAGACTTGTGATGCAGTCCAGATCCAGGTGCTATGGAAATTCATGACATCTAGGTTGCTTTCTGCATGTTTCTACTATCTTCAGCCCACCAATGAAGGCTAGCATTTCCTCCTCCTGTGCACTGGATCCTCTTTAAAAGGGGCCAGATAATTTGATCTCCCCCTGGAGCACAGAAATTGCCGGTGCTGAAGGTACTCAGCAACCCACTGCACGAAGTCTCCAGGCTGCAATCGCTTATGGAGGATGAGAAAACAAATCCATCTGAAACATACAAGAAGAGTGTTGAATTTCATGTGCACCTGCTATATTCAACATGCTCTGTGTACTTCTCAACCTGGCAGAAATGATTTCAAGTGAATCTCAAGCAGAAAGGCCAGATGCAAATGTTTTGATGATGATGAAGTGCATATACCAGGGCCCTTGCCCATAGTGAGCAGCCTTCAGAAACTACTCAGAATAAAAATATCTCCATCCTAATGCATTTTAGGGCTTTCTGTGAGGAATCAGCTCATCTCTAAAACCTCCAAGGTGCTTTATTGTTTATGTTTTTAGAGATTAATGTCAGCCACAAATAGAACAAGGGTAAGGCCTCTAGTAAAGAAACAACTAGCTCAAGCAATCTCCTCAATTCCCAGCTCCCAAAAGGTGGAGCTGCAGGGACAGCCTTCAGCTGCTTTTGAAATGTTTTTAAGCTTGCTCCAAAACCTGAAGTCACATGCTGCTAATCCCCAGGCCAGAGGGAAACATTAAGATGTAAGGTTCGTATCTGTGGAGGGCAAGCTGAGTGAAATTTGCTTACTAATGATAAAAACCTGCAGCAGCTTTTGGAGGCTGGGCACTTTCTAGGCTGAACTGTGTGTTTGTGGTATGGCCCTAAAACGTTTGATTTGAGCAGCAAGATATGCAGTTGTATGAAAATCTAAGAAATGTTAGGACTTTGCAGTGCTATGGCTTGAGCTCTATTCCTCTTTTAATGCTATCAGACTAAGAAATACGAAGCCTACTGGAGTTACAGAGTCCTGTAGCAAAACACAAAGCTATATGGAAGTGAAAGGCATGTGGTAGGCTTTAGATTTGTTAGACAACAGTTTTCCTCTGTCATGCTGAACTGAAGAGGAAATGTAACTAGGTATAATGCAATTGCCCTACCTGGAATTAGGCCGTGGATCCAGGCTGGGATTTTATTCTCAATGAAAACTGCATGGATTTATACTTGGCAAACTTACAGCCATGAATAATTTATTGATTGATATGATCCCTATTGTTTTCAATTTCATTTTTAGTGACTTGCAAACAAAGCTAACCCTTTCTCTTTTGTGTTTCTGCCTATCTCCAGCTGTGATCAAACACTCACCAGGATCCATTTCAGTTGCTGCCCTCCTTGCAAAGTTCTTGGTTTATTGCATTAGTGATATTTCTACTTTATGGATTACTGGATCTCCAGATACAAGAAAAGCAAAAAGATTTCAAGGTCTCAGCCTATTTAGATCTCTAGTTTGAACATTTTTATCAGTACCTGAGTCTGGGGGGAGGTGGATTTGCAGACTTTTACAACATGGGAATATTGTAAAGACAAAATCAACAAATACCATCACAGCATATTAGAGGTTGGAGGTGACCTCAGAGATTGAGTCCAACAACCCTGGAGGACAGCTTCCTGATGCAGCTGTTAAGTGAGCCTACCAGGGGTCAGGCTCTGCTTGACCTGCTGCTCTCCAATAGAGAAGGGTTGGTGGAAGATGTGACTGTGGGAGGCTGCCTGGGGTGCAGCAATCATGAGATGGTGAAGTGTTCAATATGCAGGGAGATAGAGAGGAGCACCAACAGAACCTTCACCTTGGACTTCCAGAGGGCGAACTTCAGCCTGTTTAAGAAAATTATTTGCAAAGTTCCCTGGGTATCAGCCCTCAAGAACCGAGGGGTCCAGGCTGGTTGGAGCTGCTTCAAGCAGGAGCTCCTGAAGGCACAGGAACTGGCAGTTCCCATCTGCCGAAAGATGAGCCGAGGGGAAGGCTCTGGGCCTGGATGAGCAAGCAGCTCCTGGAGGAATAAGAACTAAGGGGAAAAAGAGGCTGTATCACCTGGAAGGAGGGGAAGGCTTCGAGGTATGTTTGAGGAAGTTGTTAGATTATGTAGGAAAAAAATTAGAGAGGCAAAGGCCCAGCTGGAACTGAGGCTGAACACCTCTGTGAAGGACAATAAAAAGCATTTTTACAAATATGTTAATGCTAAAAAGAAGGGCAAGAAGAACCTGCACTGCCTATTGGACCTGGAGGGGAACACAGTGACTGGAGATGAGGAAAAGGCTGAGGTCCTGAACACCTTCTTTGCCTCAATTTTTAACAGCATGGCAGGAGGAGTTCAGGACGAGTGGCCTCCTGAGCTGGGTGATGGGGTCAGGGAGTGGTGTAACACCCCAGAAATCCATGAGGAATTAGTTCGGGACCTGCTGAGCCACTTGGACACTCACAAGTCCATGGGGCCAGATGGGATCCATCCTAGGGTGCTGAGAGAGCTGGCAGATGAGCTGCCAAGCCGCTCTCCATCATTTTGCTCCAGTCCTGGCTCACCAGTGAGGTCCCAGATGACTGGAAACTGGCCAGTGTGGTCCCCATCCACAAGAAGGGTCGGATGGAGGAACCTGGAAACTCCAGGCCAGTCAGCCTGACCTCAGTGCCAGGGAAAGTGATGGAGCAGATTATCCTGGCGGCAATAACTGCGCACCTGCAGGATGGCCAAGGGCTCAGGTCCAGCCAACATGGATTTAGGAAGGGCAGGTCCTGCCTCTCCAACCTGATCTCCTCCTATGATCAGGTGACTGCCTGGTGGATGTGGGGAGGCCTGTGGATGTGGTCTACCTGGACTTCAGCAAGGCCTTAGACACCGTCCCCCACAGCAAACTGCTGGCCAAGCTGTCAGTTCGTGGCTTGGACAGCAACACTCTGTGCTGGGTTAGGAACTGGCTGGAGGGCTGAGCCCAGAGAGTGGTGGTGAATGGTGCCACCTGCAGCTGGAGGCCAGTCACCAGTGGCGTCCCCCAGGGATCAGTGCTGGGCCCCATCCTCCTTAACCTTTACTGATGATCTGGATGAGAGGATTGAGACAGTCATCAGCAAATTTGCAGATGACACCAAGTTGGGAGCAGATGTTGATCAGTTAGAGGGTGGAAGGGCTCTGCAGAGGGATCTTGACCGACTGGACAGATGGGCAGAGTCCAATGGGATGGCATTCAACAAGTCCAAGTGCCGGGTGCTGCACTTTGGCCACAGCAACCCCATGCAGAGCTACAGGCTGGGGTCAGAGTGGCTGGAGAGCTGCCAAACAGAGAAGGACCTGGGGGTGCTGATTGACAGCCGCCTGAACATGAGCCAGCAGTGTGCCCAGGTGGCCAAGAAGGCCAATGGCATCCTGGCCTGCATTAGGAATGGTGTGGCCAGCAGGAGCAGGGAGGTCATTGTGCCCCTGTACTCTGCTTTGGTTAGGCCACACCTTGAGTCCTGTGTCCAGTTCTGGCCCCCTCAGGTTAAGAAGGACATCGAGACACTTGAACGTGTCCAGAGAAGTGCAACGAGGCTGGGGAGAGGCCTTGAGCACAAGCCCTACGAGGAGAGGCTGAGGGAGCTGGGGTTGTTTAGCCTGGAGAAGAGGAGGCTTAGGGGCAACCTCATTGCTGTCTACAGCTACCTGAAAGGTAGTAGCCCGCAAGGGGTTGGCCTCTTCTCTCTAACAACCAGCACCAGAACAAGAGGTCACAGTCTTAAGCTGTGCCAGGGGAAGTTTAGGCTGGAGGTGAGGAGAAAGTTCTTCACCAAGAGAGCCATTCACCATTGGAATGTGCTGCCCAGGGAGGTGGTGGAGTCACCGTCCCTGGAGGTATTCAAGAGGGGACTGGACGTGGCACTTGTGCTGGTGGTCTAGTCATGGGGTCTGTGGTGACAGGTTGGACTCGATGATCTTCGCGGTCTCTTCCAACCTTAGTGATACTGTGATACTGTGACAGCAGGATCACCCAGGGCAGTCTGCATAGGAATGAATCCAGGTGGATTTTGAAAGTCTCCAGAGAAGGAGACTCCACAACCTCCCTGAGCAGCCTGTTCCAGTGCTCCATCACCCTCACTGTAATGAAGTTTCTCCTCATATTGAGGTGAAATATTCTATGTTCAAGTTTCTATCTGTTGTCTCTTCTCTTATTACTGTGCACCACTAAAAATAGCTTGGCCCCTCCACTTGACACCCACCCCTCAGATATTATACTCATTGATGACATCTCCTCTTAATCTTCTTTCTCAAGACTAATAGCCCAGGTCTCTCAGTCTCTCTTCATAGGGGAGATGCTCAAGTCCCCTAATCATCTTCGTGGCTCATGTCTTTTCTTAATTAGGAATGAACATTGGAGGTTTCACCCTGGCATGTGGCATCAAGCACCTGTATCTCCTTCAAATTACAGGACTGCTGGCACCCTTAATTTCCACACAGTCCTGTGAGAACTATTATCCTAGAGAATTTAAGTCATGTTTCTTTGAGAGCATGCTCTGGCCTGTTTAAAAATTTTTATTTGTATTTAATGAACTCTAAAGCTTGCCAGCTAGAGAAAATAGCTGTGCTTTCCACAGCGTAACGATTAAGGCCAGGGATCAGCAATACTCTACTAGAGTCCCTCTCATTTCCTCCCTGTCTTTGTAAACACTCCATTTGGAATGAGCTAGAACTGCTGTTTTACTATATGTATTGAAGACAGACTTGGGGTTGTATTGATTCAGGGCCTGATGTGGCATTTGTGAGGAGGAACCACAGGCATGCACTCTCCAATGTGCATTGCAACCACACTACCACCTTCTCCACTCCTCCATTTCCAAACACTCAAGGGAATGAGGAGAACACACTTAAGCTTCTCCTCATAGTCACA
The DNA here is from genome assembly GCA_015227895.2 of Colaptes auratus. Lineage (NCBI taxonomy): Eukaryota > Metazoa > Chordata > Aves > Piciformes > Picidae > Colaptes > Colaptes auratus. The sequence continues at coordinate 63,208,451 of CM037632.1, forward strand.
GTCTCATCTTGGTCAAGCACGGGAAGAGGATGCCAGAGAGGTGAAGAGTCACCAGCCCTAGAGGTGGTCAAAAACCATTCAGACATGGCAGTTTGGAACATGGTTAGGGGTCATGAAGGCATTGGGTTGGTCAGACTTGACCTTAATGGACTATATAACCTTAATCATTTTATGGTTCTCAGATCCTGCCACTCATTGGCACACATTGAGACCACTTTACAGCAATAGAGATAGTCAGGGGTGCAGGAGTCAGCTTTGTGGGACAGCCTTTGCAGGAACAGGTGGGAAGAACACAGAAGCGTCATAAATGGATGATGTTTTGGCTGTTTTTCCAATAATCTGAGGCAACGTAGCTAAGCTTTCATGGAGAAGAAGATAATATGCTCCTAATATGGTCAGTAATTGAGCAAACAGAAACAAGTAGGGAAAAAAATACTCCAAGGAGGTAACTGCAACTCCTTCCTAATTTGTCCCTGCTGTGTTTCTGGAGTCACTCTGCTCCTAACAGTGGCTAGCAGTAACTCAGACAGCAAATCTCTTACTGTGTTACACAAAGACAGTTCTGTAGTAAGGATACTCTGAAATGGTGTGATAGAGGGGGTGGTACGTGGAGAAACCAATGAACTTGATAGTCATGAGTTTCAGATCTTACCTAAGCTGGTAGCAGCCAAGCTCACACAGACAGAGACTCTCCTGTTCTTGCATGCCTTTCACAGGGAACTGTGGATTTCTCCCTGCTAACCCCAATCCCTGAGACAAAGAATACCTCGCTGCCTGGTGACTTGCATGAGACACACTGTGAGCCAGCAGAGCTGACAATGATCCTATTTCAACAGGCACTCTCTTAGGGTTCAAATTTTGCTAGAGGACATCAATGGAAATGCTAGAAGAAGACTGCCAGGTGAGTCTCATGCTCTTTCTGCCTCTTAGTATGGGTCACAACAACCCCAAGCAATGCTACAGGCTGGGGAAATGTGGCTGGAAAGTTGCCTGGCAGAAAGGGACCTGGGGATTCTAAAACTGACACACAACTGAGTATGAGCAAGCAGTGTATCCAAGTGGCAAGAAAGCCAATGGCATCCTGGCCTGGATTAGAAATGCTGTGTCCTGCAGGGGTAGGGAGCTGAGTTTCCCCTTGTACTCAGCTCTGGTGAGGCCACCCTCGAGCGTTGTGTTCAGTTTTGGGCACCTCAATACAAGAGAGATCTGGAGGTGCTGGAGGGAGTGCAGAGGAGGGCAAAAAAGCTAGGGAAGAGCCTGGAGAATAAATCTTATGAAGAATGACGGAAGGAGCTGGGGCTGTTTGGTTTGAAAAAGAGGAGGCTGAGGGCAGTCCTCACCGCTCTCCACAGCTGTGAGTGGGTAGGTTTAGGCTGGACATGAGGAAAAAAAATTTTGCTGAAAGAGTGATCAGGCATGGAATGTCTGCCCAGGGAGGTGGTTGAGTCACCAACCCTGGTATGTTTAAAGGTCATTTGGATGTGGTGATGGGGATATGGTTTAGGGGTGAGCCTTGTAGAGTAGGGTTATCAGTTGGACTTGGTGATCCTGAGGGTCTTTTCCTACCTGGACATTTCTGAGAAGTTCCTGGGATGCAGCCCTGATGGTATTTCTGCTGTACTTGTTCTAGGGGCAAACCCAGACATTGTGTTCCAGTAAATTCACAGTCTGATGTAAGGAGGAAATGAAATTTGTGTAAGCATAGGTGAATCAAAATCCAGTTTAGAGTGTATGTGCTGTCTAAGCACCAGCCACTACAAAGCAAACCAGCCCAGGTTCAGTCCCTGAGCATTAACAGAGAAGTTCAAAGCCACAGGAAACAATCAGATTTTAAGGTAGCAATGACTCCTATGCACAGGGGTCAGAGAGATGCTCTTCCTTGCTTGAGGTTAATGAGAGCTTTTAGATGTTTGAGTAACATCCATTTTCAAAGCCATTTACTTTCCATCTGTGCTCAGCACAAGGTTTTCATCTCACAAAACCATAGAATGGCTTAGGTTGGAAGGGACCTTTGAGATCATCTACTGGAACCTCCCCACCATAGGTAGGGACACCTCTCAACTAGACTTGGCTGCTCAAGGCTTCATTCAACCTGGCCTTGAGCACCTTCAGGGAGGAGGTATCCACAACTTCACTGGGCAACCTATTCCAGAGTCTTATCACCCTCATACTGAAGAATTTCTTCCTCAGACCCAGTCTAAACATGCTCTCCCTCAGCTTAAAACCATTGCCCCTTGTCCTGTCACTAGACACCCTTATGAAAAGTTCCTCTCTAGTCTTCCTGCAGGATCCCGTCAGGTGCTTGAAGGCAGCTATATGAACAGCTATAAGCTCCTGAAGGTAACCCCCACAAAATTTCTTCATTACACTGTGACTGGAAGAAAATATTGTTTCATGAGCTCATGTGAATTTATTCCCCCCTGTCTGCCCCACCCCATCCCCCATCCCTTGAGACTGGCACTTAGTGTTTGCAGACCCATATTTAAACTGTTATAACAAAAGTAGCTCTGTTTTCACATTTCTTCCTGGATTAGGGTGCACTTTATTTTCTCTGGTTTTAGGCAAATCATAGAATCAACACGGCTGGAAAAGACCTCAAAGATCATCGAGTCCAACCTGTCACCATAGACCTCATGACTAAACCATGGCACCAAGTGCCATGTCCAATCCCCTCTTGAACACCTCCAGGGACGGTGACTCCACCACCTTCCTGGGCAGCACATTCTAATGGCTAACAACTCTCTCTGGGAAGAACTTTCTCCTCACCTCCAGCCTAAACTTCCCCTGGTGCAGCTTGAGACTGTGTCCCCTTGTTCTGGTGCTGGTTGCCTGGGAAAAGAGACCAGCCCCCACCTGGCTACAACCACCATGCTGCAAAGCTTCCAATATAATTTGTTTCTCCATATTAAAAAGCTCATAAATATTTTTCATCCTCATCAAAGCCTGGAGAATAATTTGTCTGAGGAAAAAAAAAATCATTACTGTTTTGGAAGAAAAAAATGAAACCAAATTTATTTAATTTCAAAATTTTAATGAGATCATTTCATCTAAAATTTGGAAAACTTTCATGAGCTCTGAGATTGCTTTATAGGATAGGATAGGATAAAATAGCATAGCATAGCATAGCATAGAATAGAATGGAATAGAATAGAATGGAATAGAATAGAATAGGTTGGAAGAGATAGGATAGGATAAAATAGCATAGCATAGCATAGAATAGAATAGAATAGAATAGAATAGAATAGAATAGAATAGGTTGGAAGAGACCTTTGAGATCATCATGTCCAACTCATCACCCAACACCATCTAATCAACTAAACCATGGCACCAAGCACCCCATCCAGTCTCCTCCTAAACACCTCCAGTGATGGTGACTCCACCACCTACAGCTAGATGCCCAAAGCTTACAGGCTTGTGTCTAACCCCAAGTCCTGGTGAATCTTCAATGCACATGGATGAGCTTGCAACTCAACATGAATTTCACCACAGAGCTGATAAGAAGGGGAATCAAAGCCCTGTAAAAAAGTGGATACAACCTGATCAATGTTTTTGTAATTGAAATGGATAAAACCTCTTTGCATTTCAGGTTTGCCACAACTAGCTGGGACCACCTCAGCACATCCTCTAAGTGAATTATTAAGAACACAAAGGTAGACACACTGAGAAACTGCAGTTAATATGTTTCCCTTGCACATTCCTCAGCCATTTACACATCCTCTTTTGTTTAATCATTAAATCAGTCAATATTCTCTTTTCCGCTTCATATGTGTCCAAACAGACCATTGTGTAGGGATCTCAGACAGTTTTTTGCCTCAGAAATCCTGCAGTGATGAATAAGACATTTTTATAAATCAAAGGAAAAAAAAAAAACCCACACAAATCAAGAAAAGAAGTTTTGTTTATCCAAGCAACTTCACCTCACTTAGAATTTGTTCCCCCTTTATTCTTGATAAGAAAAAAAATATTCTACCTACCTGCATTACTGTGAAGTTCTCTTAGCAAGTTTCTTAACTGCAAAAGACAAGCTTGTAAGAGATTGTTGGACAGAATGTCTTTAGCAGTTGACATACATTTTTTAAAGGAAGATATTCTCAAGAACCTTGGCTTGAAGAAAGAAGCTGGAAGCTGCTGCCAGCTCAACTCTTTGTTTGCCAGAGGTCAGTGAGTGATGAGATTACGCAGCAAGTAAACAATGTTGAGCAACAAGCTTTGAGCTCTTCTAAAGCCTCCAGCTCGTGTTTACTTCTTTTATTTCTTCTCCATTGTTCTGAATAAATCTTCCTAATTAAAAAAAAAAAAAGATCACCATCTGGAGCAAACATTGATTTGTCATGTAAATCACAGTGCCCAACAAGTCTTCCTGCTCTTTTTGGCATTAGCAGGGGGCTGAAGGAGAGTGTGTGTCTGTGCCTACCTGCTCAGAGGACAGACTCGTCAAGGTTTTATAGAATCATAGAATCAGTAAGGTTGGAAAAGACCTCAAAGATCATCAAGTCCAACCTGTCACCCAACACCTCATGACTACTAGACCATGGCACCAAGTGCCACATCCAATCCCCTCTTGAACCCCTCCAGGCATGGTGACTCCACCACCTCCCTGGGCAGCACATTACAAAGGCTAACAACTCTCTCTGTGAAGAACTTTCTCCTCACCTCCAGCCTAAACTTCCCCTGATGCAGCTTGAGACTGTGTCCTCTTGTTCTGGTGCTGGTTGCCTGGGAGAAGAGACCAACCCCTGCCTGGCTACAACCACCCTTCAGGTAGTTGTAGACAGTTGTAGACTGTAGAGAAGTCTCCCCTGAGCCTCCTCTTCTCCAGGCTAAACAACCCCCAGCTCCCTCAGCCTCCCCTCACAGGGCTGTGCTCAAGGCCTCTCCCCAGCCTTGTTGTCCTTCTCTGGACACGTTCAAGTGTCTCAATGTCCTTCTTAAACTGAGGGGCCCAGAACTGGACACAGGACTCAAGGTGTGGCCTAACCAAAGCAGAGTACAGGGGCACAATGACCTCCCTGCTCCTGCTGGCCACACCATTCCTAATGCAGGCCAGGATGCCGTTCGCCTTCTTGGCCACCTGGGCACACTGCTGGATCATGTTCAGGTGGCTGTCAACCAGCACCCCCAGGTCCCTCTCTGTTTGGCAGCTCTCCAGCCACTCTGACCCCAGCCTGTAGCTCTGCATGGGGTTGCTGTGGCCAAAGTGCAGCACTCGGCACTTGGACTTGTTGAACGCCATCATGTTGGACTCTGCCCATCTGTCCAGTCAGTCGAGGTTCCTCTGCAGGGCCCTTCCACCCTCTAACTGACCAACATCTGCTCCCAACTTTGGTGTCATCTGCAAATTTACTGATGACTGACTCAACCCCCTCATCTAGATCATCAGTGAAGATTGTCCATCTACCTCTTGGGAGTATTTTCTCCTGGACCTAATTCTCTAGAGCTTTCTGTTGACTGGCATCTTTCTGCCCTGTGCTCAGGCAGGTGTGGGCAGCTGTGCTAGGCTAGCTGCTCTGTGCTATGAGGGGCCAAAAGTGATGCAGATGGCATTTTCTTATTCAGAAGCTGCCTGTGGCTTACTGCCTGGCTCTAGTCTGGGTTAGGTCTGCTGCAGCTCTGGGCTATGTCACAGCACTACAGGTGGCCCTGAATGAGCTGCAAAGTTTATCTTCCTTTCCAGGTCTGAACCTGCATCCCATAATCTTCAGCCCTGTCATGGTTTGCAGGAAAGGTGGCAATGCCACTTAGCACATCCTGGCCTTTCAAGCTCCCTATTCCTCATTCCTGAAGGCCTCCATCCGCTCCCTTGTGTGACGGGTGAGTGGTGGACTGGCATCAGGAACTAATAAAAAATACAACAATGCAAAATAAAAATATGTATATTATGTGGGGAACAGAAGAACAGTCAAATCAGGTCACCAGCCTAGACAGATGCATGGTGTGGTGGGTTGCACTTTCCCCCCAGCATTAAATTGCCAGTCCATCCCAGTTGGAAGCAAATGAAGCTGTATTTGCAAGTCCATTATCTCTCCAGTGGAATTGTTTAGAGTTATCATTATTTTCCCTTTTACACCCAATAGTGATTAATTTACATGTTCAAGAACTGTGGAAAATTTTAAAGGTACTGCCTAAACCTACCACATGTTGGCCACAGAAACACTCAGGACAGCACGTCATGGGAAGCAGATAGGTGTGGGACATCAGCAACCAAGAGTGGGCAGGAGGAAGGAAGGCAGAGAGAGTCCTGGAGTCAACTTCCAGTCTTCCTGCTGGATCAGCCCTCTTAGCTCCTTCTTCCACTGCCTGCCTGCTTGCTAGACCTCAAAGAGCAGAATGAGGGTGGGAACTGGCCCTTGGGTCAAAGCAGGACCATCGTTTTCTGACAGGTGTCACTTCCAACATCTTCAGCCACCCTGTTCACCTGTCTCCTGAGCTGGATCACCGTCAATCATCACCAGTGCAGGAGGAAGGCCAGGCAATTTCAAAGCAGATGATATAAGTCATCTCATCTTCTGAAAGGTACAATCACCCACACAGTGTTTACTGTTCTTCTCCCCATCCTTGTCTACCTGTGAGGGAATGCCATGGGGCACAAGCAGGGCTGTGAGGCTCATGGCAACCTCTTCTTGATGTTGCACCAAGAGCTGAAAGGGGCTTAAACATTAAGAAGGGCTGAAATACGCCCCAGTTAATGACGCTCCAGTAAAAAAACAGCACACCAGAGAAGAGCTACATTGCTCTTGTTTAAAGGAATATATGAGAAGCCAGACTGTTGAGAAGGACAGTATTCTCTAAAACAGGGAGAGGAATTACTTAGAAAGGCTCTTTGTTGCCCTATCAATGTGCACTGATAGGGGAGTAAAGCAACTCAACTCATTTAAGACTTGGAACATTGTTAAAGAGTGAACATAGTGGCTGAATGTGCCATCGTGTTTAAATCTCAGCTACCATTAATGGGATGGGAGCAGGGAGGAAGAATAGACAAAAATGGCCCATTCACAACAAAACCAGTCATTATTTATTACTTTACAAACGAGGGGGGAAAGGGAAAAGTGCTCTCATGAGAACCTGTATGAATTTCCTTAAGAGGGTGTACTTTAGATGGAGAATAAACTACATTCTGTGAGATATTTGGGTTACCAAGGTAACAATGCAGCTTTCTGAATACAAAAGCAAACATGTATAAAACCAAAGTAAATCATTAATGTGCATCAGTATTTTGAGATGGGTTGGAGTGACTTGCATATTGTAGTCCCTCTTCATTTAATATTTCCAAAGTGTTCTTTGATTTAAAAGCAAACACTTAATAAGCCTCTTCTCAGACAATTTACTCCCTTTTCAACACAGCACTCTTAGAAGAGACTGGTTATTGATGCCATCTAATAGAACAAACACACAAATCTGATGGAGTCAAACAGAATACAGGGGCCTGGGTACAGCAGTAAACTTAAATGTGGGCATTACTTTAAGATTGCTCATCATGCCAAGACTGCTCAGTTTCGTGCAGACTTGCATTGTTTTCAGCACCCTGCTGAATTCAGGTTTCCTTGGACAATCTGCACTACACTTTTTCATTACAGCAAACATTTTTTGGCAACAATATTTTTAGCTAAGTCTTTCTCTAGTAACAAATGAAAATGTGGCTATAAATAGGCTGGGGCTGGATGTAACCATTTCCCAAGCAACTATCTGGTTATCCATACCCTGTATTCCTTGTTTAATACAATTAATTCAATCCAGGAGACCTGTTCAGGACTGCATGATGTGTAACTCCTAAAGCAAGTTAAAGAGTCAACCGAAGACATTTTGTACAGGATCATGACTTGGCCTTGGCAGGTACTGAACCTCACTTGCTAATGGTTGCTAATAACTCTGAATGATCATTTTCCCCTCAACATACAACCATTGTTCCAACATCTCTTCCCATTTTAATTATGAATAGAATAGAATAGAATAGAATAGAATTAGAATAGGAATTAACCAGGTTGGAAGAGACCTTTGAGATCATCGAGTCCAACCTATCATCCAACAACATCTAATCAACTAAACCATGCAACCAAGCACCCCATCCAGTCTCTTCCTAAACACCTCCAGTGATGATGATTCCACCACCTCCCTGGGCAGCACATTCCAATGGCCAATCACTCTTTCTATGAAGAACTTCTTCCTAACATCCTGTCTAAACCTCCCCTGGCGCAGCTTGCCACTGTGTCCTCTTGTTCTGGTGCTGGTTGCCTGGGAGAAGAGACCAGCCCCTGCCTGTCTACAACCTCCCTTCGGGTAGTTGTAGACAGCAATAAGGTCTCCCCTGAGCCTCCTCTATTCTAGTGACATATTCAAAAGTCTGGGCTACATATTTAGCAGTGCTAAACCACAATCATTTAAATATACTATAGAGTAGAAGAAGCAGAGCTAGAGGTACTTCGCTCATCAAAGTTTAGGACCAACAACAGAGGACTATTTCACAGAAGGGAAAAAACAATACACTGCACATCCAACATTGTGGAAGACAATTTAACTATGATGTGTAGTGAGAAAAATCATTGCAACTGCTTTCATTGGTCCAGTAGACAAAGGAAGTCCTTCTTTGATAGGAGAAGCTTTAAATCTGTGGCAATGTATTCAATGCTGGAGGTTTTGCAGTTCATGAATTATTAAAAAAAGAAAAAAGTTCTGAAGAAATTAAGTCATTTTTCTTCCCAGGATTATTTCCAGAAGCTCCTATTTGCTGTATGCTGTTTGTGTCCCTTCACTGACACAGGAGTGCCAGTGAATTTGTATGCAGCTTCTGTTGCAGGCCTGACGAAGGACGTGGGTACGTATGAGCTCCTCTTGTTTCTGCCACACTATCAATGGTCTAACAAAACACAGCTTTTCTTGCAAATCCTGCCTCTTTTAGACCACCCTGACTACAGTAAACTCCCACACTTTCAGACACAGAGGTCAGCTTGCTACTGGGAGAGAGTGGTTTCCCTGCAAAAGCACCACATCAGGATGTGGGACATTCAGCTGACTGTGCTGTGAAGAAGTGTGCACGTACAGCAGGGAGATGGAGAGGAGTGGCTGCACAGCTAAGGCTCAGAGCAAGGAGGAGGGGGAACCCTCCTGACCTTCACTGGGAAGCTCCCAGCCAGATGATGGTGCCACACCACATCGCTCCTGACAGTTCCCTGAGCAGATTCCTTCCATGGGTAATTAGTCTTCATGAAGCATGAATGGACTAGTTTTCTATCAGGAGACTGAATTTTAGCTGACAAATTAGATGGATTCCCTGAGGCCAGAGTTATGCAGCTTTACCAGTTGCACTAAAAATGTGATTTACAACAGATTCCTTGGTAGAGGCACTCCTTGCTTCAGGAATGAAGGTGCACACCACACTAAAACATTTTGCCTAACACAATGGTCTTACAAAGCTTTGTCCTATGCTAGGAAAAGAAAAAGACTCTGTCACCTGCTTTTGACTTATCAAGTGACTCCTCTTTCGTCCAGCTGAGCATGACAGTTCATATGACTTGATGACCTTAAAGGTCTCTTCCAGCCTTAATGATTCCATGATTGTATCTTCAGAACTCAGGCATGTGCAGGGGTAAATAACATTTTAGGAGGCAAGGGGCATGTTAGTTTGGGAAGTTATACCACACGTAGCTAGATGAAGTTTCCATCTAGGAAAAAAAAACCTCAACAGATTTTGTCTGAAACACATCTCTGTCTTTTAGTGACATTGGTATAAAACAGAAGCAGAGAGGCAGAGAGAGTGGCCCACAGAGTTCAGACCTCTTACCTTGCATTAATTATATGAGAAAGAGCTCATCCCGCAAGTTCCCAGGCACTGAACAGCCTGAATCCTGATGCCTGTTATTTCTGAGCATGGCCCCAGGGGCTTGATGTGCCTGCTATGCCGATTCCCCCTGCAGGCAAGGATGGTCATTTCATCAGTGTGGGGTGAACACGGGTAAAAGGCAAAAAAGAAGTCTAGCAGACAAACGCCATGCTCTGCCTTACTGCCCTCCTTGTCATGCCTCTAAACCAGACCACACAGAAAGGGAGACAAACGTGTTTTCCCAAGATTAATAGGAAGACCCAGAGTCTTGCACACTTGCACAGACCCAGGTAACAAAAGTGACGCACAAGTAGAAAGAGAGAAGTCAGGAGGGGCTTTAGACTAACATAATCCCAGACCCAGTTCTTGCCAACCATGGCTCCACCTCCAACTCACCACTCCGACTCACCTCCCTATTTACCCCTCCAGTGAAACTGGCATTCGTATTTGGTGAATATCAGCAACTTGCTCAGATCAAAAGGCAGGCTTGCCCATCCCTGACAGTGTCTTGAACATGTCTGTGTCTGCACGGTGTTAACAATTAATACTTATTTTAACTATTAATTTATATTGCTGGAGAACCACATGTAGTGTTATTGAGGCACCAGGCACATCTGGGGGGAGAGGGTAATAAACCCCATGTGGGCTAGATCTAGCAAGTGGGCACTGTGTGCCAGACAGATGCAGACACAGTGAGCTGATTTGGGACTTAAGGAAGACATTACACAGGTGATAAGAGGAACAACTCTCTCCTTCAACATTTGCTTTTAGCTCCATCTGATTTGGGAAACTCATAGCTCCATAGCATTATTACTGCCAGTCATCAGAGAGTGTGGGATTCTCAGAAAAATCAGACTCCTATCACATAAACAGAAATGACTTCTGCAGAGGCCGAATCTTGCAATCAGCATATGCAGAAAGCAATTATCTAATTTCATTTACATTTGTGGCTGCTTAAAGAAATTAAATTGTTGGTTAAAACAAAAATAAAGATATCTATATATCATATAACTTTAGCCTGCTGACATGATCTTGTGGGAAAAACCCATCTAAAACATGAATGGATCAAAGCTTTCTTTCAGATACTTAATTAGATTAACTTCTTGGAGAGCCTTTACATATTGATTTAAGAGAGACAATCATTTTCTTGTCTTATTTCTTCAGTGTGCTAAGGTTTTGAAATTAAAAGGCAGCAAAATATCTTCACACCCACAAGTCTTCTGAAATCCTTTGAAGATGTCACTTTCATATTTGTTCCCTTTTTTAAAGTCTGGGTTGCATGTTTCTTTTAACGGGACATAAAGACGGTGTTGGGACACTTCCAGTTCTTTGTGAGTTTTGTAGTATTATATCAAAATGAATGCCCACAATTTCACTCCTGTTTTCTCATGACTGTTAAATCCTTTTTATAGCTGCAAAAATTGACAGACTCAAAGGAGGTGGTTTTGGAGAATTGAAGTTTCAGCTCTTTATTTCTCAGCTCTGGATCTGTCAGTCAAACAACTCTATGTAACTGGATATATTTCATCCTTAGCTACAGATAATGTATGTGGAATCTTCCTAAATAGTATTTCTTAAGATGACATAAACCTGGCTTTCATAAAGGCTCCAAAACCAATCTTGGAAGGTATTGGTTTCCTAACACCCAAGAAACAAATCCCAGTTCTGTTGCCCTTGTCTTACAAAGCTCATCAGCTGACACAGTACTGTAAGTACAGAAAACCTTCTAAAGCCCTGGGTTTATGAGATTTAGTTATCGCCTAATCTTATTTCTGTGTAGCTAAATGAAATGCTGCAAATATATCTATCATCAGGCTTGATGCAGGCAAATTTACAGCATCATTCAGGTTTGATGTGGCTCTGAACAACCTGATCTTGCTGGGTATGTCCCTGACCTCTAGAGGTCCCTTCCAACCCAGTGCATTCCATGTGATTTTAGTTTACAATAGAGTTTCACTCATTCATTCTGAAATTATTTTGTATCTCACGAATGGAATTAACAAATTAAATGAGTTGAAGCTCTGCAGTCAATAATATGAGCTCAGTATTGTCATTTAGAGAGATGATTCTATGTTGAATCCTGCAGCCCATGATTTTACCTCCACTAGATGTCAGGCTGTGGACAGAGCTGGAGGAGCTTAATCTCTATTTCATAGTCAGGAGCATGGTCGGGATCCCAGTTAGAGTTTTCTTCCAATTGCCAGCAGTTACCCAAAATAAGAGATACTCTGAGCCACTATACTGTTTTTCCTTCTTTGCTCTTTTAGGCCCTGTCTTTTCCTTCTAGAAAATTGCTCAGCATTGGCAAGGTCCATCAGTGCTGATAAACAGAAGCAGAATGGAGTAATGTGGGATTTCCTGTGGGCATCTCCCTTCACCCATCCACTCATAAGGGGCCAGGCTTGACACAGGAGGGCTACTTAATTTGTGAGTGACTCAAATATATTTAGGTGAATGCCTTTTTACTCTCTGACAGCGACCAGGTGGTGAGGAGCTTTTTGGCTATTCTTGTTCCTTAGAGATATTTATTTTGTGGGGAGAAGAAGAAATAATTTCAGAAAGAATTCTCACCACTCCAATGCTATCTTTATAAGACAGCTGAAGGAGCCAGGCTGGACTGCAGGCCTAGCAGATCAATTAAATTTCCCAAACAGCAGAACCAGGATATTTGCAGGACCCAGAACAGGATTTTGAAGGACTTAGTTCACAGATGCTAAGTAGTGACTTCTGCAGCCCTGAAAAGGTAAGTTTCCCACGTGCAGCTCTTCAAAAGTGATGCAGGCTCAGCATGTCAGGTTTAATGTGCATACAGGGAATGACTATACCCTGCATGAAAAAGCAATGAGGCTGATTGAACTCTATCCTGTGTCAAGGGACATCACAAGGAGACTCCCAAAGTTAATCCGGCCCAATGACTATTACCCTCTGCTGGTAATACAAGCAGGGAGTGATGAAATTGACAAGAAGGGCACCAGGGTGATTAAAAAGGAGTTCAAGGCCCTTGGACAACTGATTGATGGGGCAGGAGCTCAAGTGGTGCTCTGCTCAGTTCCCTCAGTGGCAGTGGCACTGAGAGGAACAGGAGAACCCACACCATCAACAATTGGCTCAGGGGATGGCGCCAGCAGCAGAATTTTGGTTTCTTCGATCACAGGGCAACTTTTACTGCACCTGACCTGCTGGGACCTGCTGGGGTGACATTATCCAGGAAAGGTAAGAGAGTCCTAGCACTAGAGTTGGCAGGGCTCATTAAGAGGGCTTTAAATAGGTCTGAAGGCGGTGAGTGAGTAAATCAGTCCCTCTGAAGAAGAAAGAATGGGACACAAATTAGGGTTAATTGAGAAATCGAGAGCCCAGCTGAAGTGCTGTACAGCAATGCAGGCAGCATGGGCAATAAGCAGGAGGAGCTGGAAGTCCTGGTCCACCAGGGTGACTATGATATAGTTGCCATCTCAGAAACATGGTGGGATAGCACACACGATTGGAGTGCTGCACTGGGGGGTTACAGGCTCTTTAGGAGAGACAGGCAAGGGAGAAGAGGAGGAGGGGTGGCTGTGTATATTGGGGAGTCACTCTCTGCCGCAGAACTTGAGGTGGAAGATGAAGGGATTGAGAGCCTGTGGGTTAAAATCAGGGGACAGACTAGCAAATCTGACATCCTGGTTGGAGTCTGTTATAGACCACCCAACCAGGATGAGGAGGCAGATGAAACATTCTATAAGCAACTGGAGGCTGTCTCAAGGTCATCAGATCTTGTCCTTGTGGGTGACTTTAACCTGCCAGTTATCTGCTGGGAACTTAATTCAGCGGAGAGGAGGCAGTCCAGAAGATTCCTGGACCACATGGAGGACAACTTCCTGATGCAGCTGTTGAGTGAGCCTACCAGGGGTCAGGCTCTGCTTGACCTGCTGTTCTCCAATAGAGAAGGGATGGTGGGAGATGTGACTGTGGGAGGTTGCCTGGGGTGCAGTGACCATGAGATGGTGACGTGTTCAATATACAGGGAGATAGGGAGGAGCACCAACAGAACCCTCACCTTGGACTGCCCGAGGGCAAACTTCAGCCTGTTTAAGATAATGATTTTCAAAGTTCCCTGGGTATCAGCCCTCAAGAGCAAACTGCTGGCTAAGCTGTCAGCTCGTGGCTTGGACAGCAACACTCTGCGCTGGGTTAGGAACTGGCTGGAGGGCCGAGCCCAGAGAGTGTTGGTGAATGGTGCCACATCTGGCTGGAGGCCAGGCACCAGTGGCATCCCCCAGGGATCAGTGCTGGGCTCCATCCTCTTTAATATCTTCATTGATGAGGGGATTGAGAGAGTCATCAGCAAATTTGCAGATGACACCAAGTTGGAGCAGATGTTGGACAGTTAGAGGGTGGAAGGGCCCTGCAGAGGGACCTCGACCGACTGGACAGATGGTTAGAGTCCAATGGGATGGCATTCAACAAATCCAAGTGATGCACTTTGGCCACAGCAACCCCATGCAGAGCTACAGGCTGGGGTTGGAGTGGCTGGAGAGCTGCCAAACAGAGAGGGACCTGGGGGTGCTGATCGACAGCTGCCTGAACATGAGCCAGCAGTGTGCCCAGGTGGCCAAGAAGGCCAACGGCATCCTGGTCTGCATTAGGAATAGTGTGGCCAGCAGGAGCAGGGAAGTCATTGTGCCCCTGTACTCTGCATTGGTTAGGCCACACCTTGAGTCCTGTGTCCAGTTCTGGGCCCCTCAGTTTAAGAAGGACATCGAGACACTTGAACATGTCCAGAGAAGGGCAACAAGGCTGGGGAGAGGCCTTGAGCACAAGCCCTATGAAGAGAGGCTGAGGGAGCTGGGATTGTTTAGCCTGGAGAAGAGGAGGCTCAGGGGCAACCTCATTGCTCTCTACAACTACCTGAAGGGTGGTTGTAGCCAGGCGGGGGTTGGTCTCTTCTCTCTAGCAACCAACACCAGAACAAGAGGACACAGTCTCAAGCTGCACCAGGGGAAGTTTAGGCTGGAGGTGAGGAGAAAGTTCTTCACCGAGAGAGTCATTCATCATTGGAATGTGCTGCCTGGGGAGGTGGTGGAGTCACCGTCCCTGGAGGTGTTCAAGAGGGGATTGGACAATAATAATAGAATAGAATGAATAATAGAATACAATACAATAATAGAATAAGCCAGGTTGGAAGAGACCTTCAAGATCACTGTGTCTAACCCATTAACCAATCCAACCCACCTAATCAACTAAACCATGGCAGCAAGCACCCCATCAAGTCTCCTCCTGAACACCTCCAGTGATGGACAATGATGGAATGGGCAGCCCATTCCAATGAGCAATCACTCTCTCTGTATAGAACTTCTTCCTAACATCCAGCCTAAACCTCCCCTGGTCGTGGCACTTGGTGCCATCATCTAGTCACGAGGTCTGTGGTGACAGATTGGACTCGATGATCTTTGAGGTCTCTTCCAACCTTGGTGATACTGTGATACTGTGACACTGTGATGGTTACTCCATCCATGTTCCTGCTGCCTCCACTGTAGAAAACAGGAGTGATTCATGAGCACTTACTTGAGAGCAACTTTTTTGGATGCTCAGTTGTTCAGGCTGCTGAAGTTCACAAAAGCTGTTGCTGCTATCAAACCAGAGGAAAAGCCAAGATTCTCACATGACAGATGAGATGAACTGCATACTACATGGCACAAATGTTGACACTTAGCACTGCTCATGGGAGTATTTTCACATGGGAGTCTAGGACTTAAAACATTGGGTAGTTGAAAAGGTCACAGGAGGAGACTAGTAACTGCACACTCTCACCTTCATAGTCTTCCTCAAGAATTATCCTTTCCCTAAAAACCTTAAAGAAAACACCTGTTACATTTCAGATATCCTGTTTCTATGCAGAATTCAGTCCTGGGCACAGCATTCTGTAAAACTGCTATTTAGTTTCTCTTCTCCCACATCTCTCTTTTCTTCTTTAGTGTCATGATCAATGTCAATGACAGCCTGCCTCATGGAGATGTATGTCCTTCCCTGCTTTGTGCATTGCCTAGAGCATCCTTGCCCTTTCCTACAGACATTAAACTGCAGGTGACCCTAAACTTAGCAACAAGGGATTCCATTCCATATAGGTCACATTCTGTATACAACTGAGGGATCACAAAGGTCTTTGTTGAGAACCAGCATCCAAGGAGGACTCTGTTCTGCCTTTCCAGAATCCAGGTCCTGAATCTGTTCCATGTGCTTCTGAGTCCAGTCTGGGCCTTCCCCAGTGCCTGTCCCACAGCATCCGTGGTGACAATGACACAACTACCATCAGGGGAGGGTTGGGTTCAATACTGGGTTTGTATTTGTATATATTTAATTTTATTGTTATTATTTTCCGTTCTTTCCCAACCCATAAGTCTCTCTCCCTTATTCCCTTTCTCCTCCTCTTTGGGAGGGGTGAGAGGTTAATAGTATCTGTCACTCCTTTACTGGCTGGCTCAGCTCTAACCCTTGAGACTGTCTTCTTACAATTCAGCTGCATTTCCTGCCATACCAAATCAAACCCCTCCATTAAATTCTACATGATATAAATCGACTAGCACATGAATGAGGTGAAATTAATGAGCAGGAAATTCCCCATGTTATGAAGGATCTAGACTTTGGGTACCAGATATCCTAAGGAACACCTCTCCAATCCAGCTGAATACAGCAAGGATTGTGCCCTTGCATACACTCGTGCAGTTGCAGGATGATGAAAATGCACTCCATCCAAATGTACCTTAAAAAACTTTGTGAAGGGCAGATGACACAAAATTTGTTTGCTCTGGAAATTGGACTGCATCTATCAAATGAAGCAAGAGTAACTGCAGTGACTCCTCTCAGCTTGGCAAAGAGGAGACTGAGGGGTGACCTCATTCATGTTTATAAATATGTAAAGGGTGAATGCCAAGAGGCTGGAGCCAGGCTCTTCTCAGTGATGCCCAATGACAGGACAAGGGGCAGTGGGTGGAAGCTGAGGCATGGGAAGTTCCATGGAAATAGGAGAAAGAATTATTCCACTGTGAGGGTGACAGAACACTGGAACAGACTGCCTAGGGGAGTTGTGGAGTCCCCCTCTCTGAAGATATTCAAAACCCACCTGGATGTGTTCCTGTGTGATTTGGTACAGGTGATCCTGCTCTGGCAGAGGGGTTGGACTGGATGATTTTTCGAGGTCCCTTCCAGCCCCTAACATTCTGTGATTCTGTGACTCTGAATGGACATAATTTCACCTGTATTTAATTCTTGGTAGGTGCCATTCATTTCCATGGCAAATGGCAAGTGCTTTGAACATCTTCCCAGGGGCTTTGCAGGCTTTGTTTCCAGACAGAGGGATTTCTTTCTTATGAAAAATTAAATTTATTTCTGCTATTATGTAACAAAGGGGTAACACATACATCTCAACATCAAATGCAATCACTCTTTTATTGCCTTTGAAGCCAAACAACCTTTGCAGTTGTTAGCTTGGGACTGCAATAGCTATTCTTGGGAGTAAGACAGGCTGCAGTATCCATTTCTTCGTTGCTCTTGAATACCTCAGAAAGACTTAAAAGCTGTTTTGTGTGATTAAGCAGATGATAGTATCTCCTCTCAGGTGCACCCCTCCTCCGCTTAACATAGGTGTTTGGACTTTCTTGGCCAATTACCTCTAATTTGCCTGGTGTATGTGGGAAACTGAGGACCGTGGTGAGGGTATGGGTTGCTCCACAGCTCAGTGGAGCTCCACAGCTGTGGGGCTCACTGCTCAGCAACAAAGGCTAATGAAAAGCATTTTCCCAAGTGCATCAATCAATTTCACTGGATCCTATTAAATACTAGACCAAAAATAAAAGCTTTGGTCTACAGCTTCAAAGCTCTGTGGTCCAAGTCATACTTAATCTAAGACAGGTCCAAAATAAGAGACTGAAAACTAATATTTATGGCGGAAATACAGTGTGCTGTGGGACTTGCTTCTTTAGTGTGAAGTAACTTTTTACAGAGCCCAAATTACATCCTCTGATGGACGTAACCTCTAAGAAAAAAAGGGTAAGGATTAGAATGAGCAGCCGTCTCTCAACATCTGAAATGTGAGCGATTTAAACTTTTTCACCTACTTTGCCCCCCTGCAGAGCCAGAATTTGCTGAAATGGGGCAACTGTCTCCCTCTGGAGTCTCAGGTGGGATGGATCTCTTTCTGCATGCAGCTTCAAACACCAGTGCTTCAAAAGACTGGTCTATCTCTTAATTTGATGCAGAGCCCTTAAAAATAGGTTCTGCATCACTTTATTTATAGTAGCTGACTCTAGGTTGTTTCTATTCCTTTAGTTTCTAAAACTGTACTAAGAAATCCACGTTACCTAGATTGTATGCTCTTCAGGGGAAAAAAAAAACAGTGGATCTTTCAGGGATCTGCATGTGTTTGCAGAAGAGAGCAGATCAGATGAGCTCATAACATAGCATCTGTGAGAAATCTGATAAAAAGTACTACATCCTATAATTAACAGAGTCCCTGAGAGTCTGTAAAACTCCCTCGTGAGAAGTCTATCTCAAAGGATTTCATAGCCTTGTCATAAAGGTAGTTTCGAGTATGTTCTTGGGAATGAATGGCAACACAGGAAGAGAAAAAAGGAGGAAAACCAGAAAATGCTGTGGGGTTAAGGGTAGAAAAAAGATTCAAACGAGATCATGAACATAGGTGTAATAAATAAAGGGATGAATTATTTGTTAACCATATAAATGATCAATGCTGGAGTCGTGATCAAGTCAGACAATGCCATTCAATGATAAGACCATGTAACATCCTGTTTTGAGCAGTATGTACTTAGTTTTAAGCTTGTTAGGCAGAAATCTACAGAAGTTGGGCAGCTGGATCGACACCCACTGAGCCTGCCAGAAACCAGGTTAAAGATAAGGAAGACTATCAACATCCTCACAAGAGACTCCAGACCAGGATGTTGATCCCTATCAGGAACTCACACTGGCACAGCCAGAAGGGTGCATTGTATGCATGAGGAATTGGCTGTCACAGTTGCGACATACCTCCACCTTAAAAGAAGAGAGTGGATCCTTATTCGATGTGTGCTGTTGTGGAGCAGGAGGCCCCCAGCCACCCAGCGCGCTGCTTTTGCTTATTTTACCCGCAATAAAATTTCTTATACTTAAACTCTCGATTGGCGTGGAGAGTGTTTTTAACAAATTTGGTGCCGTGACTCGGATCCCGGTACTCTGGGTCAGAACTATAACTCAGGGAAAGGCGCCTCCGTTTTACAACGGTCCCTGGGTTCTACTCTCTGACTCAGACTACGGGATATCCGAACAAGGGTAAAATAAGTAAAAGGAAGGACCCCGTAAAATTTGTGCACGAAGACCAGGCAAAGACTCCTATGGTCAGGAGTACGTGAGTATATTGCGGTTTGCTGCGGGTACTGCTTGGTTGGGGTTTGTGGATTCCTGGAAGTGCTGATGTAAGAGACGTCCAATTAAGGACGAAGCGAGTGCGGACCCTTCAGTAGCGCAGTTCTCATTACTCGCGAGAGTTTGAGTCGCCAACAAGGGGAGCGTGTGTGTGTGTGTGTATGACGGAGCACTCCAGATGAAATGGGGCAGAGTACTTTAAAGTCTGCTAGTACGACAGACAAAAACAAGAAACGTGTCAAGCTCCCTGATACCCCCCGTGATAGCCCTTTAGGAATTATGATTAGAAATTGGACGGATCCCCCCTCCCGAAGGGGAAAATCTAAAGAAAAGATGATACACTATTGTATAGAGGTTTGGGGAGGAAAAGAGATTAGGCAGGGGACTTATTGGCCAGTATTTGGCACTTTTGAAGATTGGGTATGTCAAACCTTGATATTTATGTTAATGACAAGATGCCTTTTAATAAAGAGGAAAGTGAATATGCGTATTTATGGTTAACTGACCAACAGCTATTTAAGGTATTTACCATAAAAGAGGAGAAAAAGGACACTGACAAAAAGAAAAAGGAGGAAATTGAGTATGGTGATGTTTCTCCTCCTCCATATGCGGGACCCCAGGGACAGGAGCCACCAACAGCTCCTCCAAAGGGGCTCCTGAGATACCCCCTGAGGACTTGCCTGGCCCAGATGAAGTGAATATCCGCCGACCCGTGACTAGAAGCCAGACTAAAAGGGAGGAGGTGTTGCAATATCCCTTAAGGGAGCTTGCCATGGGCGGGCCTCAATTAGGTGTAGGATTTGTGTCTGTTCCTTTAAGCTCAGGGGATGTTAGAGATTTCCTTTGGGAGTAGCCGAGAGGCTTGATCAGTTCCTAGGACCCTCTATCTATACCTGGGATGAACTACAGGCTATTCTAAGAATTTTGTTTATTGTAGAAGAGGAGAAATGGCCAAACCCCTTCAAGGGACCCAGAGGCCAGAAAAGAGGTAGTGTGTTATTGTCAGAGAAAGGGCCATCTGAAGCGCAACTGTCGCAAAAGAATACAAGAAGAGAAAATGTTTCAGGAGGATTAGGGAGGTCAGGGGCTCTACCTGCTGGGGACTCACAACATTCAAGAGCCCTTGATAACATTAAAATTGGGTCCCCAGCGACAAGAATTTACCTTTTTGGTGGATTCAGGAGCAGAAAGGTCCACCATACAAAACATCCCGACGTGTAAGGAATCAATGGAGAAAATAGGGGTAATTGGAGCAAAAGGAGAACCATTTAAGGTATCCCTTATTAAAGAAGTAGAAATTGAGTCCCCTACTAAATTTTCTTTACGAAGCTTTTTGCTGGTCCCAGAAGCTGAATACAACCTATTAGGACGAGATTTGATGGTAGAATTAGGGATCAATTTGGAAAGTGATAAACAAGGCATAAAGATTAAATTATATGCCTTAACAGTAGAAGATGAAAAGAAAAAAAAAAAATCCTGAGGTATGTAGGAAAATTTGACATTGAACCATTTGAAATCACAATTAAGAATCCCTCTGAACCAATACGGATACGACAATATCCCATTTCGCAAGAGGCAAAGAGGGGATTACAATCTGTAATTGACAGATTGTTAGCACAATGACTATTAGAACCCTGCCTGTCCCCTCATAATACTCCTATACTACCTGTTAAAAGGTCAGATGGAACCTATCGATTAGTGCAAGATTTGAGGGCCGTAAATCAAAGAACCCTCACCCGTTTTCCAGTGGTGGCGAATCCTTATACCTTGCTAAGCAAGCTATCTCCAGAATATACTCGGTACAGTGTAATTGACCTGAAGGACGCCTTTTGGGCTTGCCCCTTAAAACAAGAAAGTAGAGACTGTTTTGCATTTGAATGGGAAAACGTGGATGCCCGGAGAACACAACAATTAAGGAATCTCCGAACCTTTTTGAGCAAGCCCTGGAACAAATGTTGCAGGACTTTGAGGTGGACCCTGAAACAACTCTTTTGCAGTATGTAGGTGATTTATTGATAGCAGGAAAAGAACAAGAAAAAGTAAGAAAAGCCAGTATTAAATTGCTAAATTTTCTTAGCCTTAAGGGATTGAAAGTCTCAAAGTCTGAATTAGTTTACCGAGGAAAAGGTTAAATATTTGGGTCATTGGCTAGACAAGGGGGAAAACTTATTAGACCCTCAACGGGTGCAAGGGATATTGGACTTGCCACCCCCGAGAACTAAGAGACAGATTCGGCAGCTTTTGGGCTTACTGGGGTACTGCAGGCAGTGGATTGAAAACTACAGTAAAAAGGTAACATTTTTGTATGAAAAACTAACAAAAGATGGATTATTAAAGTGGAGTCTGGAGGATGATAACAGGCTAAAAACCCTTAAATCTGACCTTACCGAAGCCCCGGTACTGAATTTGCCAGATGTAAAGAAACCATTCTTTTTGTATGTTAACCCTGATGAAGGAACTGCTTATGAGTTTTAACCCAAGATTGGGCGGGACATAAAAACCTGTGGGCTACTACTCAAAACTATTAGATCCTGTTAGTAGAGGATGGCCTACCTGTTTGCAAGCTGTGGTATCCACAGCATTATTAATAGCAGAGGCCAAAAAGGTCACTTTAGGGGGAGAACTAATAGTATATACCCCCCATGATCTTAGGGGAATATTAAACCAGAAGGCTGATCAATGGCTAACAGATAGTAGACTCTTGAAGTATGAGAGAATTTTAATACACTCTCCTAAACTAACATTGCAAACCACAGGGGCATTGAATCCTGCTCAATTTCTGTATGGGGAGCCTGATTTAAATCTTACTCATGATTGTATTCGTCTGGTAGAAGACAGGCTAAGGTAAGGGAGGATTTGGAGGAAGAAGAGTTGCCTGAAGGGGAAAAACTACATATAGATGGATCTTTTAGAGTAATAGAAGGAAAGCGCAAGTCAGGCTATGCCATCATAAATGGAAAAACCTCCCAGGTGATGGAATCTGCATCTCTGAGTAAGCAATGGTCAGCCCAGGCATGCGAATTGCAGGCTCCATTAAGGGCGTTATTGTTGCTAAAAGATAAGGTAGGAACAATCTATACTGATTCTAAGTATGCAGATGGGATAGTGCATACCTTTGGGAAAATCTGGGAGGAAAGAGGGCTTCTAAACAGCCAAGGAAAAGGGTTGATACATGAGGCACTCATAAAAGAAATATTGTCAGCCTTGAGGGAACCAAAGCAAATAGCAGTAGTACATATAAAAGGATTAGCAAGGGGCATAATAGGAAAATTACATAGTCAAACCCACTGGGGAGTACAGGCTTTGATGGACCAATTTGAGTCTAAATATGCCTGTATAGGAATATATGGAATAGTAAAGAAAATGATAGAAGGATGTCTAACCTGTCAGCGAGTTCATAAGAGGCAGTTGAGAGAACGAGTATCTGGTGGAAGAAAATTAGCAAAAAGGCCCTTTGAAAGGATACAAGCTGATTTTACTGACCTACCTAAGGTAGGAAGATACCAACATTTACTGGTATTGGTAGACCATTTAACCCACTTTGTGGAAGCATTTCCAGTAGCCAGGGCAAATGCTAGGACAGTAGTAAAAATATTGTTAGAGGAAATCATTCCCCGTTATGGATTGGTTGTAACCATAGATTCTGATAGAGGATCCCACTTTACCTCTAAAGTTATCAGAGAAGTAATGGAAGCCTTAGGAATTAAGTGGGAATATCACACCCCCTGGCATCCCCAAAGCTCTGGTAAAGTTGAACGTATGAATGGAGAAATCAAGAAACACCTAACCAAATTAATGATGGAAACAAAAATGAGTTGGGTAAAGTGTTTACCACTAGCTTTATTATATATTAGAACTCAACCAAGATAGATGTTGGGGTGTCTCCTTTTGAAATGCTGTATGGAATGCCATATGACTTTGAAATCCCTTTAGACCACCCAAAGGTCAAGGATAAAGTTTTAGAGGAATTTATAATAACTCTCATGAAAAGGAGGCAGGAATTAAGGAAGAAGGGGATGGTAGCCCAGAGACCACCTTTGGATCTGGCTACCCATAACCTTCAACCGGGAGATAATGTGTTAATCAAGGTATGGAAAGAATCAACATTAACCCCTAAATGGGAAGGCCCTTTTCTTGTATTGCTCACCACAGATTCGGCAATTCGTACTGCTGAAAGAGGGTGGACCCACATCAGCAGGGTCAAAGGTCCGGTGAGCTCTGGAAAGTGGAAGGTCTCTACCAACAATGATCCTCTAAAATTAACATTCTCTCGAGCATAAATCTGAATGAACTCGATACAGCTAACGGCTACTGAGGAGCATCGAGGCACCAGTCATCGCCACCGCAGGGTGTTACTTCCATTGGACTCATTGGGGAGGTGATAAACCCTCCCTTATGGACTCAAGACATTATAGAAATTGTTGATGATTTACTTATACATGATAATCAGTTTATGAAAAATAGATATGTTCATAAAAAGTTAGAGAAAAAATTGTGATTGTGGGGATAAGAATTGTACTTAATGGGTAAAATTTTATTGTGTGAATTGTACTTAATGGGTAAAATTTTGTTGTGGGAGATGTGAATTTATATATTAGGCAAATAGGGTGTTTGTTATCTTAAGGGAATATGTTCAAGTTGTTGGGATCAGTACCAATTTGAGAACTTGGAACAACATGTGGTGAGGGCATTTGAATCTCACTGGACAGATTAACAGGGAATTCCTGAAGGAAGGATAGATAGAAATCTGGGATATAATAAAGAGAAAAAAAAAAATCAGGAATTGATAATCCGAATGTGGGAACTGCCAAGACTGGTAAATCATGTCAGGGGAGTTAGGAGCTCTCGAATATTAAATAGGTGTTGTCATAATTGAACAAGAGGTAAGTGAGGAAGAGTGGAAACTCTCCAAAGTATCCAAAAGGCCCAATCCCCTTATAGATCAAGTGGAGGAGAGGCTTAAAAGGCTACAACTAAAAGGTCCCTGAAGAGTATCTTCTGCTGCCAAGAAGACCTAACACCCCGCTGCGCTGTGCACAAGCGTAGGCGGTGGGAAGGCAGAGAGATATGCTGAAGTGGAGACCCGAAATGAGCCTCATAAAGAGTTTATGATATGCCTAGCCCTAAATATCGTGTTATCCAATAAATTACACCGACCTCATAAATGGTCACTCATGCAATGGAGTGATCAGAAGGTGATGGATGAAGAAATAACACCTGGAGCTCCAAACTTCCAACCAACTTTGTGTGACTTGGTTCAAATGGAACCCTGTTTAATTCAGAAACCTTGTTATCTATGTCCCAGTTCAAACCCTGGGAAAACATATCGTAACCAGCCAAATGAATACTATTGTGCTTAAATTTGACATTAATAAAAAAGGAAATAATAACTTTTTCTCAAGCATTAGGACCTAATTGAATATTGACAAGGGAAATTGAAAACAGTAAGAATGTGCAAAAGCATATTAGTCCTACCACCGTACCTTTACCGGAAGAAAATACTAGAGTCAATACCGACCCATTATGGGATATGATTCAAGCCTCTTACACTGCTCTAAATTATACTGATCCCAACAAAACTGAACATTGCTGGTTATGTTATGATGTAAAACCTCCATTCTATGAAGCTGTGGGAATGAATGAGACGTACCAAAAGAGTAATCAAAGTAATCCTCCTGGATGTAATTGGGACAATTATAAGAGAGGAATAACTGTACAACAAATTAAGGGCAAGGGTAAATGTTTAGGGCATGTACCTGCTAATGTCAAGAAGAATTTTTGTATAGGCAAGGGAAGAAGGAACCTAAACTCATTATGGACTATAGCCCCAAATGGAACTAAATGGATTTGTTCAAAGACAGGGCTGACTCCATGTGTATCAAACAAGATTGTAAATGAGCAGAAAGAATATTGTATATTAGCAATAATCTTGCCACGAATTTTATACCACAATGAAGAATCTATGTTTGTACATTGGGAAAACGGCAACCATAGAACTGTTAAAAGAGAACCCATTGCCGCAATTCCCCTCGCTCCTTTGATGGGATTGGGTATTGCCGGGACAGCAGCAGGAGCAGCCTCGCTAGTACAGCAAAATAGGGTTATCATCTCTTAGGGCAGCTGTGGATGAAGACTTGGAGAGCATTGAAAAATCCATCTCATACTTAGAAAAATCACTAACATCGTTATCTGAAGTAGCTCTACAAAATAGATGAGGTCTAGACTTATTGTCTTTACAGGCTGGAGGCCTATGTGCTGCCCTGGGAGAGGAGTGTGGCTTTTATGCAGATCACAGGGGAGTGGTAAGAGACTCATTGGCAAAGGTCCGGGAAGGGCTGGAGAAAAGAAAAGAGAGCGAGCAAATAATCAATCTTGGTATGAAGGATGGTTCAATCAATCCCCTTGGTTGACTACTGTAGTGTCAACATTCATGGGACCATTAATAATGATAATATTGATTTTAACCTTTGGTCCCTGTATACTTAATTGGTTAATATCATTTGTAAAAAAAAAAAATGGAAAAAGTCAAATTAATTATTATCCAGGATACTGAGTCTACCTCAAACTCCAGTGTGGTCCTCAAAGCAGCCTCAGATGCCTTATCCCGTTTTGAGACATCTTAGTATGGATAACAAATAAATGAGCAAAAAGGAAAAGGGAGGAATTGTAATAAATAAAGGGATGAATTATTTGTTAACCATATAAATGATCAATGCTGGAGTCGTGATCAAGTCAGACAATGCCATTCAATGATAAGACCATGTAACATCCTGTTTTGAGCAGTATGTACTTAGTTTTAAGCTTGTTAGGCAGAAATCTACAGAAGTTGGGCAGCTGGATCGACACCCACTGAGCCTGCCAGAAACCAGGTTAAAGATAAGGAAGACTATCAACATCCTCACAAGAGACTCCAGACCAGGATGTTGATCCCTATCAGGAACTCACACTGGCACAGACAGAAGGGTGCATTGTATGCATGAGGAATTGGCTGTCACAGTTGCGACATACCTCCACCTTAAAAGAAGAGAGTGGATCCTTATTCGATGTGTGCTGTTGTGGAGCAGGAGGCCCCCAGCCACCCAGCGCGCTGCTTTTGCTTATTTTACCCGCAATAAAATTTCTTATACTTAAACTCTCGATTGGCGTGGAGAGTGTTTTTAACAATAGGGAAAACTATTTTTCACAAGGATCCATGAGCAACAATAACTGCAGTCTTTTATTCCCCCTCATCCCGTCCCAATGTCCCTGTGCTAACTTTGCATCCGTATGTTTAGAATATACTGCAATGCTTGTTTAGGTAATTTACCGGCGGGCATCCCCAAATGAAGACGAGATGCCTCAAGAGACACCAGGGCAGGTTTAGGCTGGGGATGAGAAGAAAGCTCAGACACTGGAATAGGCTCCCTGGGGAGGAGGTTGGAATCCTCATCCCTGGAAGCGTTTAAAAGACGCTGAGCCATAGTGCCGAGAGACGTGGTTTAGTACCAGACTTGATGGAGTTAAATAATGGTTGGACCAGACGATCTTAAAGGTCTTTTCCAACAGAAACGATTCTACGAGGACGAGACTCGAAATCAGCGGCGCTCGACCAGCGTTTACGCCGCGCTCCCTGGGTAGAGGCGAGGGAGCCGGCCCCGCCGAAGGAGACGGAACCGAAAGTTGTCCCCACAGCCAGCTTTTTCCCGAGGGAAAAAAGACCAGCTTTTGCACACAGGACGCGGCCTCTCGCCGGGCCAGCCCCATGACGCTCCACCGCCCGTGCGCCGGGCAACAGCCGCAGCTATTTCCGCGCCGCGGGGGCGGGGCTGGGCCTGCGCCGAGGCAGGCGATGGCGGCAGCAGGAGCGCTGCCGGCGGCGGCCACGCCGGAGGCCCGCCTGGAGAGCTTGCGGGTGCTGGCCGGCCTGTTCCGGGAGGCGCAGCCCAGGTAGCGTGGAGGAGGGGCTGCCCGCCGCCACGTGGGCCGGGGGAGGGGGCGCCGGCCGCGGGAAGGGGCTGTGCCGAGGGGTTTGGGGTGGCCTGTGGGCTGGCTGGTCGGGCTCGCCTGTGGTCCTAGCAGAGTCCTGTCCCTCGGGGTGTTTGTCGGCTGCGGGCAGGGGGTCTCCGCAGTGAAACGAGCCCTCAGTGAATATAGAGAGGCCGCCTGTCGCCGTCCATGCTGTCACATCACCTTGTATCCCGTCCCCGCCCGAGGCTGTTTGTTTGGGTCCTGAGAGACACCTGTGGGACCTGAGGCCAGTGGGGGTGACCTGTCTGCTCTCTCCCCCTTTACTTTGGGCCCCCCCGTGAGAAGCCGCCAGTCTGCCTGTGGTAGGCACTAAACAGGGAGGAGAGCGTTGTCTCCGAGTCACAGGTGACAGCAGTTTCTCTCCTAGGCAGATAGCTCAGGTGAGTTGTAGCTGTGGGAGTAGCCACTGTGGGGCAAAAAGCCACGGTGAGCTCTGCAGGGTTACTCAGATGTGCTGGGCAACAGTTTAATGCCCACACGAGGCCAAGCCCTTGTGGCCGGGGTGGTGGTTGTAGGCATCAATGACTGAGGGCATATTCTGTGCAGCAGGATGGGCTGCAGTGCCTTCAGAGTAAGGAAAGTTTCAATGCCCCTGAGTTGATTTAAGATCGAGGAAGCTTGGTGTTGCTGGAGAAGGCAGGGGGCCTGTATTGGGGTATTGCTGTGCTGGTAAGGTTGGGGAGACCTCTGTGATAGCACACTTGCCTTTGGCAGAGGTTGGCAGGCAGAGGTTCAGCTGCACGATTGGAATAATTTTCCTGGAAGGTGGGAGGAAACATAGGTAGGCGTGGAGCTTGTACTCACTCCTCCAAACAATAGCTGTTTGAAGGTTGTTAACACCTAAGAATGAAGGAATCAAACTTTTTTTCTCTTAGCATGAAATAGTGTTGTATTGTTTTTAAAATGGAAATACCATGCTGTTAATTTAATCATAGAATCATGGAATAGTCCGAGTTGGAAGGGACCTCTAAAGGTCATCTAGTCCAACCCCCTCCTGCAGTCAGCAGGGGCATCCTCAACTAGATCAGCTGCCCAGCACCCTGCCAAGCCTCACGTTGGATATCTCCAGGGATGGGGGCTCAACCACCTCCCTGGGCAACCTGTTCCAGTGTTCCACCACCCTCATAGTTAAGAGCCTGTTCCCAGCATCCAATCTAAATCTGCTCTTCTCTAGTTTGAAGCCACTGCCCCTTGTCCTGTCACCACAGACCTTTGTAAACAGTCTCTCTCCATCCTTCAGGTACTGGAAAGCTGCTATTTGGTCTCCCTAGAGCCTCCTCCAGGCTGAACAACCCCAGCTCCCTCTGCCTGTCAGAAGTAATGGATGAGAAAATGAATTGAACTTTCCTGTAGCAATGGCATAAACACTCTTTGGCACGGCAGCTTTTCACCAACATGTAATATCAAAGCTGAGTTAGCAATGTTTGTAATGTCCCTTCTGAACATAAAATCAGGGGACAGGAAATGTGAATAGCTGTAGTTTGGAAACATTCTGTATCTGTGTGACAGATCATCTGCAGGTGTATGTGGATGAATCTACATGGTGCAGCAGCATGAGTTCTGTCATCAGTCCATACAATATTTGTCTAGATGCTTATGGTTTTGTAGTGTTGTTTTCCTGGGTCTTGATACTCACAAAAAGTGCATGGTATTTTTGTGTTAGGGTAGTCATCTGATGAAGTTGATGGGGTTCACTGTAGCCTGTTCTCTTTAATATCTATATCAATGATCTGGATTGAGGGGATTGAGGGATCCTCACTGAGTTTGCAGATAACACCAAGCTGGGTTGCTGTGTCGATCTGCTAGAGGGTAGGGAAGCTTTAACAATGGGATCTGGACAGATTAGATCGATGGGCCAAGGTATGAAGTTCGACAAGACCAAGTGCAAGGTCCTGCACCTGGGTCACAACAACCCCATGGTAAGCTACAGACTTGGGGATGTGTGGTTGAGAATCTGCAACTTGGGGGTTTGTTGGCAGTTGACTGAATATGAGTCAGCAGTGTGCCCAGGTGGCCAGGAAAGCCAATGGCATGCTGGATTGGTTTAGAAACACTGTGGCCAGCAGAAACAGGGAAGTGATCATTCCCATGTACTCAGCCACACCTTGAGTGCTGTGTTCAATTCTGGGCCCCTCACTACAGGAATTACATTGAGGTGCTGGAGTGTGTCTGGAGAAGGGTGACAAGGCCAGTGAATAGCCTGGAGCACATGGCCTATGAGGGGCATCTGAGGGAGCTGGGGTTGTTCAGTCTGGAGAAGAGGAGGCTGAGGGGAGACCTCATTGCTATCTACAACTACCTGAAGGGAGGTTGTAGGCAGGAGGGGGAAGCTTCTTCTCCTTGGTGTCAAGCGACAGGACATGGTTTCAAACTGTGCCAGGGGAGGTTCAGGCTGGGTGTTAGGAAGTATTTCTTCACTGGAAGGGTTCTCAAACATTGGAATGGCCTGTCCAGGGCAGTGGTGGAGTCACTGTCCCTGGGAATGTTCAAGTAGCATGTGGACTTGGTGTGCACTTTGGGACATGGTTTAGTGTTGACCCTTCAGTGCTGGGTTGAGGATTGGACTGGCTGATCTTTGAGGTCTTTTCCAACTGGATGTATTCTGTGAATTCCTCTGTTGGCTTTGATTCACACACTCAGGACTATTCTAATGTAGTCACTAGCTTTCTTCATGACTTTCTGGTGAAATTTGTGGTAGTCTGCTGGTAACTTCTGAAATATCTGGTGCTGGACATCTATGCTTTGTTAATTAAAGCAATTCCTCATTCTTCAGACAACTTGCAGTGTCATGTATAAACATGCTAGCTGTATGCATTAGGAAGACTCTTTTTGTTTTTCTAATTAAGATTCCAAAGAGATGTTGAAAAGCTGTGGGGAATACTAAGGCAGCACAACTCTCTCAACCCCTTTTCTGAAAAGATTGGTGGGATGGCTGTGCCTGTATTTTGCTCTTTCTACTTGAAAGCGTACTATGGGTAGTTAAGTATTGTTGCAGAGAGATCTTCAAGTTTACAGTAAGAAGTGTAATTGTCATAATAGAAGCTTTTTGATAGTATTTTGATGTTTGTTTTTCACTGGACTTTTGTTTGTTTATTTCAGAGAAATGGCAAAAGAAAGTACATTTCGGGATCTCCTGGAAATCCTGATGAGTGCCTCGGGTGAAATTGAGCAGGCCTGCAAGGACTCCCATGAACTGATAGATCTAGACACCTGCTTACTGCTCATAACAGAGTGTTTCAGGTGTCTGAGGAATGCTTGTGTTGAGTGTACTAAGAATCAAGATGTCCTGAGGTATAGTTATGATCCGTTTTAACCCATGCGAAAACTTGCAACCTTCTGATGTTTGTGTGGCTTTTATATAGCAATTCTTATTTTACGCTGCTGTGTGACTTGATTTATTAACTGGTATTTCCTGCTTGATGCAACCACTTGAAATGAGATATGCAAGAAACAAAAATAATTGACCTATTTGTAGGTCAGAGTTTGGGGCACTGCTGAATAATAGAATGAGGTGTTTGTGTTCTTTATAGGAGTTGATTATGCAAATTACTTAAGCCTTTTGGAAGTTTAACTGGAGAGCTTTTTTTTTTCTCTTTAATTTTTTGAATCACATCATGAATAAGTAAATAGCCTTAATTATCAGTAACAGGATTAGTGTGTACATTTACAATAGAATAGGATGAACCAGGTTGGAAGAGACCTTTGAGATCATCGAGTCCAACCTATCATCCAACACTGTCTAATCAACTAAACCATGGCATCAAGCACCCCATCCAGTCTCTAGACTGGATGGGGTGCTTGGTGCCATGATTTAGTTGATTAGTCTCTTTAGACCAGTCTGGCACTTATGACAAACTATGGCTTGTGGGTGGTGAGATTCTGAAACAGGCTGCCCAGGAAGGCTGTGGATACCCTCTCTCTGGGGGTGTTCTGGGCCAGGTTGGGTGAGGCCTTCAGCAGCTGAGTCTAGTTGAGAGGTGTCCCTGCCTGTGGCAGGGGGGTTGCAGTAGATGTTATTCTCCCTTGCACCCTGTGACAGGACATGGGGCAGTGGATATAAACTCCAGCACAGGAGGTTCCACCTCAACATGTGAGGTCTCGAAGCCCTGGAGCAGGCTGCCCAGAGAGGTTGTGGAGTCTCCTTCTCTGAAGCCTTTCCAGCCCCATCTGGATGTGTTCCTGTGAGACCTGTGCTGGGTTCTGTGATCCTGCTCTGGCAGGGGGGTTGGACTTCATGATCTTTGGAGGTCCCTTCCAACCCCTCACATCCTGTGATCTGAATTGTCCATATCAACCCTGATACGTGCACAGGTAAGCTGATACTAATGGATAATAAGAAGTCAGTCTGTCTTCTTAAGTTGTATAGCCTCTTTTTTTGCCTTCATCTGTTGCAACATTGAGGGGATGATCAGGATACAATCAGCTGTAGTTGCTGAAATCCTGGCAGTCTACCTGCTGTTGATTTTGTTTTTTAAAAAGATAGATCACACGCCCCCCCCCCCAAGAAGAAGCATCCCCCCCACAAAATTCCAAACCCAACCAAATGATCATTAACGACTGTTGTGGAGTACATTCTTAAAATTAATTTTCATGAAACTTGTCAGATTTGGTTTGTGGAACTGAAAATGTGTGGCTGGGAGCTGTTAGGATTTCCCTTTTCAGTGGCCTGACAGATACAGATATTCCTAACTAGGTTGTATTCCATTTGGAAGTAGTGAAATTCCATTCAGATATCCAGCCTGGTTCTGAATTAAAATGTGCTCTGATTGTGTAAGCTTTTGCACAAATAAAGCTGTTTAAAATCACAGCAATAACCTACTGATTTCTAACATCTAATCTAGAACTGCAAAAAGAGAGGAAAGGGTACTACACTGTCCCCCACAGCAAACTCCTGGCCAAGCTGTCAGCCCATGGCATGGACAGGAGCACACTGCGTTGGGTTAGGAACTGGCTGGAGGGCCGAGCCCACAGGGTGGTGGTGAATGGTGCCACATCCAGCTGGCAGCCAGTCACTAGTGGTGTGCCCTAAGGATCAATGCTGGGCCCCATGCTCTTTAACATCTTTATTGATGATCTGGATGAGGGCATTGAGTCCATCATCAGTAAATTTGCAGATGCCACCAAGCTGGGGGCAGGAGTTGATCTGCTGGAGGGCAGAGAGGCTTTGCAGAGGGACCTCGATGGGCTGGACAGATGGGCAGAGTCCAAGGGCATGAGATTGAACACATCCAAGTGCCAGGTTCTGCACATTGGCCACAGCAACCTCATGTAGTGCTACAGGCTGAGGTCAGAGAGCAGCCAGGCAGAGAGGGACCTGGGGGTACCTATTGATGGTAGGCTAAACATGAGCCTGCAGTGTGCCAGGGCAGCCAAGAGGGCCACTGGCATCCTGGCCTGCATCAGGAACAGTGTGGCCAGCAGGAGCAGGGAGGTCATTCTGTCCCTGTACACTGCACTGGTTAGGCCGCACCTGGAGTCCTGTGTCCAGTTCTGGGCCCCTCAGTTTAGGAAGGATGTTGACTTGCTGGAACATGTCCAGAGAAGGGCAACAAAGTTGATGAGGGGCTTGGAACACAAGCCCTATGATGAGAGGCTGAGGGAGCTGGGGTTGCTTAGCCTGGAGAAGAGGAGACTCAGGGGTGATCTTCTTACTCTCTACAACTAGCTGAAGGGAGGTTGTAGCCAG
The DNA here is from genome assembly GCA_015227895.2 of Colaptes auratus. Lineage (NCBI taxonomy): Eukaryota > Metazoa > Chordata > Aves > Piciformes > Picidae > Colaptes > Colaptes auratus. Next base: position 63,241,351 of record CM037632.1, read on the forward strand.
GCAGGGGTTGGTCTCTTCTCCCAGGCAGACAGCACCAGAACAAGAGGACACAGTCTCAGGCTGCACCAGGGGAGGTTTAGGCTTGATGTTAGGAAGAAGTTCTACACAGAGAGAGTGATTGCCCATTGGAATGGTCTGCCCAGGGAGGTGGTGGAGTCACCATCCCTGGATGTGTTTAGGAAGAGACTGGATGGGGTGCTTGGTGCCATGGTTTAGTTGATTAGATGGTGTTGGATGATAGGTTGGACTCAATGATCTCAAAGGTCTTTTCCAACCTGGTTTATTCTATTCTATTTTTCTATTCTATTCTAAGCTCTGGAGATGCTGTGTCCAAAATTGATAGTGTACAGGATGATGCAGTAAACTTGTTTAACTTTCCTCTGGTGGTTGCAGTGTGGTGGTGATAGTCGGCGACGTAGGAGAAACTGCTCTTTATTTCAGAGTTTGTGAAGATGATAAATGCTTGCTGTTAACTTCAATAAAATGAAAAGGCTTTTCATTGAAGTATATTTCATACCAAATGTTTGTTGTGGTTTCTTTCCAATTTGATAATAGGAACTTGGGTCTCATCTCTACCTCAGTCCATTTGATTGGTTTGCTTCATGGAATAAAAATCAAAGAAGAATTGTTACTAACTGGTAAGGCTGTGGGTTTTGTTAAATATATTGCCTACACTGTGGCGTTTTACATGAGAGGTCTCTTGGTGGTATGATGTCACCTTACTAATGCATTTTTGTCATAAATAATCTGAATTGTTTCTTGAATCTTGAATTGTTTCACCCCAGGCACAAATCCAGGCTGGGCAGTGACTAGCTGGAGAGCAGCCCAGAGGAGAGAGACTTGGGGGTGCTGGTGGATGAGAAGCTCAACAGGAGCTCTCAATGTGCACTTGCATCCCAGAAAGCCAATCAGATCCTGGGCTGCATCAGGAGAAGTGTGGCCAGCAGGTCAAGGGAGGTGATTCTCCCCCTCTACTCAGCTCTGGTGAGACCCCACCTGGAGTACTGTGTCCAGTTCTGGAGCCCCTATTACAAGAGGGATGTGGAGGTGCTGGAAGGTGTCCAGAGAAGGGCCACGAGGATGATCAGAGGGCTGGAGCACCTCTCCTATGAGGACAGACTGAGGGAGTTGGGGCTGTTCAGTCTGGAGAAGAGAAGGCTCCAAGGTGACCTTCTTGTGGCCTTCCAGTACCTGAAAAGGGGCCTACAAGAAGGCTGTGGAGGGACTTTTCAGGCTATCAGGTAGTGATAGGACTAGGGGGACTGGAGTGAAGCTGGAGGTGGGGAGATTCAGGCTAGATGTGATGAGGAAGTTCTTCCCCCATGAGAGTGGTGAAGCCCTGGAATGGGTTGTCCAGGGAGGTGGTTGAGGCCCTGTCCCTGGAGGTGTTTAAGAGCAGGCTGGATGAGGCTGTGGCCAGCCTGATCTAGTGTGGGGTGTCCCTGCCTATGGCAGGGGACTTGGAACTAGATGATCCTTGTGGTCCCTTCCAACCCTGACTGATATTATGATACTATGAATTGCAGTTAACAATTGGGGAGGCCTTCTCTTACGCTGCCTGAAAAAAATCTTGGCCCCATGTCTAGTCCAGTTGTGTTTTTTTTCTCAGCTGTTCCCTGTGGATAGTAAAGACAGACCTGTGAAACCATCTTTAACATTAACCAGGATATTTGAATTGCAGAAAGGATAATGTCCTGTAATACCTCTTTTCAAAATATGTTCTGCTGTTTTATTGGGTTTTCTTATTTGATCTGCAAACATAATGAAACGGAGGAACAACCCATTTTTAGTTTGACACTTGAAATCATTTATCTGATTCTAGGAAACAAATTCTGGCTGTGGCTTCTTTTAAATTATTTTCAAGTTTTCATTTCTGTAGTGTGACTGCTTGCCAGTTAGGGTAATACCTGCCAAGAACTAAGTACTGATTTGAGTGGTGTTCATTACTGTTTTGAGTAGTGTTCATATTTTCCTAACGGAAGAGTTTTTTCTTTTCATTTTTTGCAATGAAGAGAAAATCTGACTGGAGCATCTGTGGCAGTTATTGTTACCAATTTCTCCCAGGCTCATTTCACTGGATATTAAGGCATTTTCAGGAGTTCTCTTCACAGTCTGTTTCACAGAATCAACCAGGTCGGAAAAGACTTCAGGGATCATCAAGTCCAACCTATTACCTAGTATCTGACACCAACTGACAACTAAACCATGGCTCCAAGTGCCACCTCCAGTGTTTTTTTGAACACCACCAGGGACAGGGCCTCCACCACCTCCCTGGGCACCACATTCTTCTTTCTCTGAAGAACTTTCTTCTCACCTCAAGCCTAAACTTCCCTGGTGCAACTTGAGACAGTGTCCTCTTGTTCACTGTGTGTTCATGTGGAGCTTGATACATGGTGCTGAACACGTCTTTACCATCTGTGTTTGCCGAGAGTTGGGAACATTTGGTTTCTCTTGCTGCTTTTATTTCTTTTCACTTCTGTAACTTGGATGAGGTTTTTACTGGGTTCCTGCTGCTGCTTTTCTATCATTTTGTGAAAGCAGCGAAACTGCTGTCATATGATAACTTACCCTCAAACACCTTTATGAAGCTGGGAAAAAGCAGAGAAGTCCAGGATACCATTTTTCCTTTTGCTGCTGCTGTATTTGGCTCAAAAGAAAGCCGGTGTGATGCTTAAGCCACACTGATTCCCTCACCCATTACTGAAATCCTTCTTCCAAGGAAGGATCAGTGATTATAGCACTGGGCTTCAGTGTGGGAGGACCAGAACTAAACCCCGTGGGTGGCTTTCTCGGTGACCGTAAAGAAGAGGAACTGATAGACACTTTAAGGCTGTGTCACAAGGTTGACTGGGGAGGGCTGGAAAAAGGCATGGAGGGCAAGAATGTCCTGCCCCACAGTTGGGAAACTCTTCATAGATATGTAAGAGAAAAGGAAAGGGAGTGGGAACTGAAGTGAAGTTTTTGTCCAGCCTGACCTTGTCCCTGACAGCAGCAGACTCGAAGGGCTGCCCTTGGAAGCATCAGGAGTTGTGGTGTGAAAATATCACCTTTCAGCGGTGGCTCCCAGCATGTCCAGGAGACTGATCCTGATGTACTTCATGTTGATTACAAGCATTGCCTGAGATTTTTCTTTGAATTTTGTGGCTGCTGACCCCTCTGTAGTGGGTTGAGGCAGACCCCCTCCCCAACCTGGGCAGAAATAACGACTCTGACAAACAGATTGCAAAAGTGATGGAACGTTTAAATAGAAAACAGTGAATGTGTACAGAGAACCAGAAGCAGTGACAAAAGAAACCCCAAAGCAGACCCAGAAACATCCCATCCCCACCTGAGGTTGGGCCCAAAACCCCCAGAGCTCCTTCTTCCCCCCCCGCCCCGCTAGGCTGGTCTCAGCTGGCCAGACCTGAGACTGCCCATCCGCCTGGCCTTGGGCCTGGCTGGGAGATGTCTCCCCCAGTTACCAGCTGCCGGCGAGGGGAAGAAAGAGGAAGTACTAGACCCCGCGCTGGATCTTGTAGCGGTGCAGAGGATTATGGTAGGAGTAACCTAGTTTCCTATGTCCACCCACTGGGCTGGACTTCTGGACACAGGAAGCACACCACATAGCAGAGGGCACCCAGCCCAAACCACCACACCCTCCTTGATGGATTAGATGCCTATCTGCTGTTGTGCTGTTGCTGGGATTTGGAGCAGCAGCAGTGAATGTTAGCAGAAAGAAAGGAGAGGGTGGAACCCAGTAATTTGACTAACTGCTTCAGTCTTCTTTTCTTAGCCAGAGGATGTTGTAAAACCTCTTTTTATCACTATTTAAAATGAGGGGGGAACCTTGACCAAAAAGTTTTTAATAGTATTTTGCTAAAACATGTTTTGTGACTGTTATTCTACATACCTGCTCAATGAATTATTTTGAGTTGTAACTAAAATTTGATGTATTGACCCAGGATAGATTATTTGTTTGAGACTGTATGTAGCATTGATCTCATTGGGAAATGTCTTTGATGAACATGACTTAGGTATGCTCTTGGTACTGGTACAGAACATTAGTTTTTCTAAACAAGCAAGTCTTGCTCATTCTGTGCTGAGTGATCCAATGAACTTTGTTCTAAGCGAAAGCTAAGGTACTGCCTAGACTCACCGGCTCCTTCTGCAGGGTGTACCTCAGAGGCTGTTACACGCAACTGTGGATTAGTGGTCATACTTCAAAAGTGAGGCACTGTTGAAACAGAAGAAACCCATGAAATTAGTAAATGTTACTGTGTTTATTAGCTATATTTCTACTTTGTGAGTCTCATAATTCATGTAGGAATGGAGTCATGGCTGGAGAAGCATGGGTATTTTTTTCTAGCAGGTAATTAGGGATTAAGTGGTATATTTCAAGTTGTTCATTTGAATATGTGTCCTGTTTCCTCCCTTAATTTCCACAGACTGGAAAAGGGGAAACATTACTCCCATTTTCAAAAAGGGTAAGAAGGAGGAACCAGGGAACTACAGGCAAGTCAGTCTCACCTCTGTGCCCAGAAAGATCATGGAGCAGATCCTCCTGGAGGCACTACTGACACAAAAGAGTACTGAAGAGGTGATTTGGAACAGTCAGCATGGCTTCACCAAGGGCAAATCCTGCCTGACAAACCTGGTGGCCTTCTATGAACAGGTGACAACATTGATAGATGAGGGATGAGCAACTGATGTCGTTTACCTGGAGCTGAGCAAAGCCTTTGACACTGTCCCACACCACATCCTGGTCTCCAAGCTGGTGACACATGGGTTTGATGGATGGACCACCAGATGGATAAAGAACTGGCTTGATGGCCACACCCAAAGAGTGGCTGTCAATGGGTCCATGTCCCAGTGGAGGCCAGGGACAAGCAGAGTCCCTCAGGGATCAGTCCTGGGAGCAGCCTTGTTTAACATCTTTGTGGGTGCCATGGACAGTGGCATTGAGTGCACCCTCAGCCAGTTTGCTGATGACACCAAGCTGTGTGGTGCAGCAGACACGCTGGAGGGAAGGGATGCCATCCAGAGGGACCTGGACAGGCTGGAGAGGTGGGCACAATCCAACCTCATGAGCTTCAACAAGACCAAGTGCAGGGTCCTGCATCTGGGTCGAGGCAATCCCAGGCACAAATCCAGGCTGGGCAGTGACTAGCTGGAGAGCAGCCCAGAGGAGAGAGACTTGGGGGTGCTGGTGGAGGAGAAGCTCAACAGGAGCTCTCAGTGTGCACTTGCATCCCAGAAAGCCAATCAGATCCTGGGCTGCATCAGGAGAAGTGTGGCCAGCAGGTCAAGGGAGGTGATTCTCCCCCTCTACTCAGCTCTGGTGAGACCCCACCTGGAGTACTGCCTCCAGTTCTGGAGCCCCTATTACAAAAGGGATGTGGAGGTGCTGGAAGGTGTCCAGAGAAGGGCCACGAGGATGATCAGAGGGCTGGAGCACCTCTCCTATGAGGACAGACTGAAGGAGTTGGGGCTGTTCAGTCTGGAGAAGAGAAGGCTCCGAGGTGACCTTCTTGTGGCCTTCCAGTACCTGAAGGGGGCCTACAAGAAGGTTGGGGAGGGATTTCTCAGGCTATCAGGGAGTGACAGGACTAGGGGGAATGGAATGAAGCTGGAGGTGGGGAGATTCAGGCTGGATGTGAGGAGGAAGTTCTTCACCATGAGAGTGGTGAAGCCCTGGAATGGGTTGTCCAGGGAGGTGGTTGAGACCCCATCCCTGGAGGTGTTTAAGAGCAGGCTGGATGAGGCTGTGGCCAGCCTTATCCAGTGTGGGGTGTCCCTGCCCATGGTAGGGGGAGCTAATTCATACATATGGCTTGCAAAGATTGTACAGCCCTACCTTCAAGCCAGCTATCCCTGCGATGATAATCTCCTTCCTTTTTAATACAAACATTTAAAGAACATTTTTAGACTTTTCCTTTGTGGTGCTGGTACAGATAGTTGTTTGTCCCCTTCTTCCCCTCTTCTTACTCCCCAAGTTAGTTTTAGTTGTGTTCTCTAGCCTCATTTCTCTTCTCATAATTGCTCACGATACAAAGCAGTAATTTATGTGAAGCATAAGTGAAGCGGTTTATATTCTGTAGTACTTGTGAGATGGAAACTTGGTCTAAGGATGGGCGCAGAGAAAGCCAACATCTACACAAGTGTAAGGGTTTGATGTTCTGTGGTGTTTTTAACAAGAGTTTAACATCTGTAGCCTTCTTCTGGGCAGCATCAAGACTGATTTCTGTCAGATAAGTCACACATACTTGTAAATGTGTTCTGTTTTCTTATGACTCCAGCAGTCCTACCTCTTCCTCTCTGCAGAAGATAGAATTTCACATGCATGTGGATAAAAACTGGACTTCATCTTGGTGTTCTTAAAACTATACAAGCTGAAAGTCTGGGAAGTGGATGTTTGTGTAAGGAGGCACTTAACCTTTTAGATTACAGAGCTTGGATTTTCCTGGTGGGAAGACAGAGAAGATGACAAATGCTGAGCCCCTCTCCCCAGTTGAGAAGTTATTTGAATAGGGATTGAAGATGCAGAAACTCTACCTGTACGTGTGGAAATGCTGCGTGCATGAAGGTCCATTACGTTTCTTTGTTAACTGATGTGAGACCACAAATAGTTAATTTTTACTTTTGAGTCTTAGGAAAAATGTATAAAGTCTCTGCAGAATGTAGATTTAATCAGTTTGTTTGTGTGGTTTTTTTTTTTTTTGTAGTACTCTCTATTGGTTTACTTATTTTACTTACTTTACTTTCTTTTTGTTTTGGTTTACTTTTTTTTTTTTTAATTAAAACAACAAATCCAAACACCCCACCCCCAAAAAAGGGCTCATCACAGCAAGCTTTTTTTGTTTTCTACTGTGGGTACCAAGAACATGTGCCAGAGGAACAGGATGATGGAGCTGCTGGATGAACTCTAGATGAACTCAAAGCAGACCCAGATCTCTGAAGAGCAAGAAGTAGTTGAGTACGTTAGGGATTGCAACAGAAACGGGAAATATCCTTGTCAGGAGCCCAAGCAGAAAATCTCCTTCACTTCATAGCATGTGTCTCTGTTTGATTGTGGGGTTGGTTTGTTGTTTTGGTTTTTTCTTTTCCTTTTTCCTATGGCAAATCTTAAACTTTCCAGCAGAACATAGCAGATGTCTTAGGAGGTGAATTGAGGTTTCTTGAGATGATGAATCTGGATTCTAGAGTGTGAGGTCAGGGTTTATGATTCATCTCTGAAATCTGGAAAAACCTGATGTCTTTGTCTTCAATAAGTTGCAGTGAGGGCATACCTGTTTTGAAGCAAGCTTATATTCAGGCTGTGTGCTATTTGATCCTGTCACTGATTCCCACCCCCACCTCATCCTGTTTGTAAATAGATCTCAAACCTTTCACCACTTCAAAATATTACTGATGCTGAAGAATGTGCTTTGAATTCCAACATAATTGCTGAAAAAGTATTTGTCTGTCAAAATACTTTCCTCTGCTCTGGGATGAAAAGCTATTGAATGCCTGATAACTGCCCTGTGTGGGACAATTTGTTGTGTAAGTTCTCTGAAAGAGCTGATTGTCCTCTCTGAGGAGAACTGTGCTGTATCAGCTGCAGAGCTGTTGTGTAGGTCTGAGAGGTGCTTTGAGCATTCCTCAGTTCCAGGCTGCTATTGGTACTCGAGTTACCTTTAAACCAACTAGCCCAGAGACTGTTAACACTGTGCTAATGCCATGCCCCTAAAATTTTAGGGACTTCAATCAACCAAGGTAGGCTGGTAAAAGCGTGTTAATGGGAGAATGTTAACAGCATATGTTCATGGCTAAAATCTCTTGGAGATTTTAGTCTAAATCAGAATCCAGATGTGCTAACGGTTAAACAAAGGTTTAGTGTTATGAGATCAAGAAATGTTGGGTAAAATGTAGTGCACGAGAGGCTTGAATCCTTGAACAGGAATTTGACTTTGCTTCCAATTTTCTGCAACGTGTTCAGGTGGAGTTGAACGGCTACAGATACTCTATTCAGAGCAGAGCATAGAACATTCCTTTAAAAGCAGTGATGAAAGATGACACTGTAAAGTTTTATAATAGTGTGCTCACTGTAGTAACTCTAGCATTTTCTGGTAGGATGTTCAGCAACATAAATATGATATGTCTAACACCTGTTCCCACCTCCTTTCTCGAGGGAGGATGTGTGAGAGAATATTGGCATATCTTGCTTTAAATGTTTTTTTTTTTCCGGTACTCCAAATGCCATGTACTTACAAGGCAACTACAGAGATGTTCACTTTGAGAGTGGTGAAGGCCTGGAATGGGTTGTCCAGGGAGGTGGTTGAGGCCCCATCCCTGGAGGTGTTTAAGAGCAGGCTGGATGAGGCTCTGGCCAGCCTGATCTAGTGTGAGGTGTCCCTGCCCATAGCGGGGAGGTTGGAACTAGATGGTGCATGTGGTCCCTTCCAACCCTGACTGATTCTATGATGTTCCTTGTTTCAAGGAGAAAGCCTGTGATGGAATTCTGGTAAAGATGACCACCATGAATATGAAAATGTTTCCAGTGCATTTGTAGATTTTTTTTTTTTGTTTGCCTTTTGTGTTTTGTTTTCCTCCTCTGCCTGCCAAGAGCATTAATAATAAGTTGCATTCAGCTTCAGTGTTCTTTAAGTGCTCAAATTGATGCGAACCTGATCACTTCTCATGCTTAGTGAAAGTGTTGGGAAGTGCTTTTTAAATCTGTCATTGTGGAAGACAAGTGTTCTGCACAAGAAATAGCAGTAAACACCATCACTCTTTCATAGAGTTAAAATGAAAAAGGCATAAGAGTGTGCATGTACTTCAAAAACAAGAGGAATCTAGGCTATATATAGGTTCCAGAGTTACTGTTTCTTGTAAAAGCCAGATGGGATGGAAGCATTTAATGTTTGATGAAATAACAAGACATCCTTCTGAGATCTGCAGAAGGAGAACATCACACAGAATACTTTATTTCTTTGTGAAACTTTGAGGATGAAGACATACTGTGTTTAAAAAGCCACTGAATTGTAAGCTCTAGGAGTTCATGTAGTCTTGGAGAATCGTGTTGACCTTTTGTTATGAGATCCTTGAAAAGAAAGGGAGAGAAGCAGACCAGGAACTCCCAGCAGCTGCCTTGCATAGCTTGGCCATTCTAAAAATGTTGTTAATTCAAGGTAATTTTCAGGATTTATGGGGAAAAAAAGATGTTTCATCAGAAGAAGAGTCCTGAAGAGGAGTCTGAGTAAGACTGGGAGCTTCAAGCTTTTGTTTGCAAAAGTATTCCTGAAAAGAAAAAACAATAAACACCAGTTAAATGATTAAAGTGATTCAAAAGAGAGGTCATAGTCAGCTGGGGGTTGGTCTCTTCTCCCAGGCAACCAGCACCAGAACAAGAGGACACAGTCTCAAGCTGCACCAGGGGAGGTTTAGGCTGGATGTTAGGAAGAAGTTCTTCATAGAGTGATTGGCCATTGGAATGTGCTGCCCGTGGAGGTGGTGGAGTCACCATCATTGGAGGTGTTCAGGAGGAGACTTGATGGGGTGCTTGGTGCCATGATCTAGTTGTTTGGGTGGGTTGGGGCCTCTCACTACAAGGAGGACATTGAGATGCTGGAGCATGCCCAAAAAAACATGGACGTTAGGAGAAGTAGCAGAGGAAGTTGGGGTTGTTTAGCCTGGAGCAAAAGAGGCTGAAGGAAAGCCTTAAGGAGGTTGTAGTGAGGTTTGGGGGTGGTCTCTTCTCCCAGGTAACAAGTGATAGGACAATAGGAAATGGACTCAAGTTGTAGCAAGGGAGGTTTAGGTTGGATATTAGGAAAAAATGCTTCACCCCCAGGGTTGGTCAGACACTGGGACAGGCTCCCCAGCAAAGCAGTGGAGCGACCCTCGCCGGAGGAGTTTCCAAGATATTTAGATGTGTTACTTAGGGATATGGTTTAGTGCTGGACTTGGCAGTGCTGAGTTAATGGTTGAACTCCATGATCTTTAAGGTCTTTTCCAACCAAAATGATTTTATGATTATGTTTATTTTCTTCCCTTAGAAGACAGTGGCAAGAGCAGCACTGTTATTTTTGGTGCTTTTAAAGGACTGTATCTTGGCAATAGGAAGATGAGCTAGAAGAAAATACCTAGGCCTTTTCAGAATGTATCTGAGTAGTATCTTTGCAGAACCAGTTAGTTTGAAAACCAGGACATTTAGGACGTACATACTAGCACAGGAGTCTATCTGTGCCCTATTTTTGATACTTTGGGTTTTTTCCATGTCTTCTCATTTGGAATGACTGGTTATTCAGCAATGTATTTTAAATGAACAGAAAAGGGAAACAGAGTGGTCAACTATGGAACCTAAATATTCTTTCATGAATGCCAATATTGACCAAGGGAGTCTGTCTGGTCTCTCTTGTGCTTCTCTGCTTGCACTGGTTGGGTACTGGTGGCACTGCTTAGGCCACACCTTCAGTACTGTGTCCAGTTCTGGGCCCCTCAGTTTTAGGAAAGATGTTGACTTGCTGGAACATGTCTAGAGAAGGGTAACAAAGCTGGGGAGGGGGTTTGGAGCACAAGCCCTATGAGGAAAGGCTGAGGGAGCTGGGGTTGCTTAGCCTGGAGAAGAGGAGGCTCAGGGGTGACCTTCTTTCTGTCTACAACTACCTGAAGGGAGGATGTAGCCAGGTGGGGGTTGGTCTCTTCTCCCAGGCAACCAGCACCAGAACAAGAGGACACAGTCTCGAGTTGCACCAGGGGAGGTTTAGGCTGGATGTTAGGAAGAAGTTCTTCATAGAAAGAGTGATTGGCCATTGGAATGGTCTGCCCAGGGAGGTGTTGGAGTCACCATCACTGGAGGTGTTTAGGAAGAGACTGGATGGGGTGCTTGGTGCCATGGATTAGTTGATTAGATGGTGTTGGGTGGTAGGTTGGACATGATGATCTCGAAGGTCTCTTCCAACCTGGTTAATTCAATTAAATTCAAAAAGCAGCATGAAAGAAGCATGCCTCAGTTGCTTGAGAGAAGAGATAATTTTAAAATCTACACTTCTTTCCTTTATTTTTATATTTGGGGTTTCCTTTTGCTTACTGCTAGTGTAATTTAGCCACTTATGTTTTACAGTTTAAGTAAACCAGATTCTAATTTAAACAGGCTTTTAAAAATCCTTATAAATAAGGGACAGCTCTGATCTTAAAAGTTTGCACTTTCTATGTGTGATCTTTTCTTTGTCTGTCTAGGCTTTTTCTATGGGGGGATTGGAGCCAGTACTTTGCTGCCACTGTTAAACTAAACACTATAATTACATTGTCAAAATAATATTTATAGTATTTTTCAGGGAATAATTGTGGGAGTGTGATGAATATATTATATTCATCAAACTCTTACATAAACATGAGCATGAGTTTTCTTTATTTGAGTTATTTGTGTTGTTTTTGGCCTTTGTGTTTTTCCAATCTGCAAAAATAATACTGGGATATTTATGGTCTTTGTAGCATTTGCAGAGTGTGTGCCCTAACAATCACTTGATACACTGTCTGGTAGAAGCAAACTGTTATTTGCACTTGTGTTGGGATTTTGGCTTCATGTTTCCATTGCTTAAGAAAATCCTGTGTTTTCTTGAGTTTTATCAAACCCTAATAATTATAGCTTAGTTATTACCAAACAGGACAATTTGAAGTAATTGTTTGCTCTCTTGGTACCATTTGGGGTTGTTCAGGTTGGCTCTTTGTTTGCTCATTTTATTTTTTTTATTTATTAAGTTGAAAGTGTGTCTCAGTGCTTTTGAGAAGTAATTGTGACCATCTCCCTGTAACATGTTCTGGGAAACAAGTATGAGGTGTTTTTTAACAGTAGACAGTTGCTTCTTTGCTCGTTACTGGTACAGACAGGACTTAGGCATTCTCACTACTGGGTGGTACTAGGTTAGCAGATGCAGAAGTGCTTCAGTCCTGCCCTATACTGCAATTTTAACTTTACAGCTGCTCTGTCTGTAGTGTCTTTGGTGAATATTGCTGTAGATTTTTAATGAACTGTCTGTCTCTAGAACACCTACAAGGCTGGTGAGAGGCCTTGAGCACAAGCCCTATGAGGAGAGGCTGAGGGAGCTGGGATTGTTTAGCCTGGAGAAGAGAAGGATCAGAGGTGACCTCATTGCCCTCTACAACTACCTGAAAGGTGGTTGTAGACAGGAGGGGGTTCGTCTCTTCTCCCAGGCAACCAGCACCAGAACAAGGGGACACAGTCTCAAGCTGTGCCAGGGGAGGTTTAGACTCGAGGTGAGAAGGAAGTTCTTCACTGAGCGAGTCATTCGTCATTGGAATGGGCTGCCCAGGGAGGTGGTGGAGTCGCCGTCCCTGGAGGTGTTCAAGGGGAGATTGGACGTGGCACTTGGTGCCATGGTCTAGTTGTGAGGTCTGTTGGGACAGGTTGGACTTGATGATCCTTTGGGGTCTCTTCCAACCTTGGTTATACTGTGATACCTACAGCAAGGATTACAGCTGTGCAAGCTTCACCCTTCCTAACCATGTCGATTTGATGCTGCCTTTAGTGGGCAAGGTCCTCCTGGTTCCCTTAGTCCAGAATCCATTAAGAGTTGTGGAATGACTCTGATTTTTGTGGGCCTTGGTTCAGGTCATTGTTCCAGGTCTTTGTTCTTTTGCCTTCTTTCAGAAACCTCAAGCAAGCCAAGTTCTACACCTCTGTCAGCTGTCTGCAGAAGGCAAAGAGCCAAACCTGGGCTGAGATGAGTCAAACATATGAATTGTCCTGAATTAGCAAACACTGAATTTTCTTCAGCTGTTGTGTGTTGTAGTATTGCCCCAGACTGAACTCTTGCACTGAGAGCCCCACACTTTGAATCTTGTGCAGTGTATACAGGCAAAACTAACTGTGCCCTGCAGGGTTAGTACAGTAAACTGTATTTATGGGATACAGCATTAATTGCCATTTTGACTAAGTGCCAGTGTCACTGTTGTTTTCATGCTGACACCTCTGTGTTCATGCACATGGCTAGGCTGTGACTTCTGGCATTAATATGGAAACTTTACACATGCCTTCATTTCTTTTTCTTGCAACAACTGGAAAGGAGTGAGGTTTGAGGAAAGCAAATTCAGATCCATTGAAAAAGGGCATCTTTAGGACCAGGGATACTACCTAAATACAACATTTTTTTATCTTAACACAGAGGTAAGACAGAGAAGGGAGTGGGGCTTCCAGCAGGGCCTGGATCATTATTAGATGCTTGATACTACAGGCAACTGTAGTTGTGTAGGGTCTTGGGTTTAAATATAGTAAGCTGCAGCTTGCTGTGTTTATACTGTATTAGTCCTGTGAAAATATCTCCTCTTATCTAAGTACTGGATTCTACACATTGGCCACAGCATGCCCATGCAGTGCTACAGGCTGGGGTCAGAGTGGCTGGAGAGCAGCCAGGCAGAAAGGGCCCTGGGGGGTGCTGATTGATAGTAGCTGAACATGAGCCAGCAGTGTGCCCAGGTGGCCAAGAAGGCCAAGGGCATCCTGGCCTGTATTCAGGAACAATGTGGCCAGCAGGAGCAGGGAAGTCATTGTGCCCTTGTACACTGCACTGGTTAGGCCAACCCTTGAGTCCTGTGACCAGTTCTGGGCCCCTCAGTCTAGCAAAGATGTTGAGTTGCTGTAAAGTGTGCAGAGAAGGGCAACAAAGCTGGGGAGGGGTCTGAAGCACAGCCCTGTGAGGAGCGACTGACAGAGCTGGAGTTACTTACCCTGGAGAAGAGGAGACTCAGGGGAGACCTTATTGCTGTCTACAGCTACCTGAAGGGAGGTTGCAGCCAAGTGGGGGTTGGTCTCTTCTCCCAGGCAACCGGCACCAGAACAAGAGGACACAGTGTCAAGCTGCACCAGGGGAGGTTTAGGCTGAATGTTAGGAAGACGCTTTTCATAGAAAGAGTGACTGGCCATTGGAATGTGCTGCCCAGGGAGGTGTTGGAGTCACCATCCCTGGAGGTGTTTAGGAAGAGACTGGATGGGGTGCTTTGTGCCATGGTTTAGTTGATTAGATGGTGTTGGATGATAGGTTGAACTCAATGATCTTGAAGGTCTTTTCCAACCTGGTTTATTCTATTCTATGCTATTTTAAAACCTTTTCCTAGGTCTGGTCTGAGTGTCATACTGAGTTTGAATCTAGTGATTCTTGACAGTGGGTGGTTTGTTTTTTTCCCCTGACTTGGGCTTGATTCTCCACTTGAGTCCTGTTGCTTCTTCAGTGACTGATCTAAGTTGTGCTGAGCTGAACTACTTCATTTACCGTGGACTGTGAGTATAAAAGTGTATTATTGCAGCAGCTCCTTGAGGTATAGTTTGAACTACAGGCCAGATCGAACCTAATGAAGTTTGCCTCTCACATTTTGGTGACATGGATGACATTGGTAGCAGGCTTTGAAACAGAAAGCTTTTCTGCCACAAACAGTTCAATATTAGTTGCACTGATGATCAAAACTGTCCCTTCCATGGTACTCATGGAAAAAATTGTTGATTGCTATACTGAGTGGCGACTGCCTCAGAGCCAGTGTAAATCATTTTGTGCCTTCTGGGAGAGACGCTAAACGGAGTTAATATGCTTAGGTTAAAAACAATGAGTAGGTCAGTAGCCTGCCTTGTAGGTTTCCCTTTTCTTTTTGCAGGTACTGCTTTTAGGCAGTGTGTATAGTTGTTTTGCTCTTTTTTCCTTGCTTTTGCAATTGGGAGGCTTTCTAGTACAGGCTGCCAGTGTGTTGCTGATTTATGATGCATGCATAGTGGTTTTGTAATGTGGACTGATATCCACTTGGAGCACAAAGGAAATAGGAGTTTGCCGTTTTAGTATGGATAGAAGATTCATTCCCTGCCTTTTTTCTTTTACTGAAAAGGCTGTGGTGGTTGTGCTTTACCCTGACATTGTATGCTTAATTGGCAGCCACACAAGGCGGCACTGGTGTGAGCAGGGTCATTATATTTCTGATGATCCTACCTTGCAACAGCTGTTCAGTGACTGTTTCTAGCTTCCCTCTACATCAAAGGCTGGAAGAGGAACCAGTCCTCACCTCATAGAATGTATGATGCAGTTAGTCTAGAAAAGGGCAGGCATCAATAGAGATGGCTAATTTGTATAATGTCCCAAATTAATCCTGTGGTTATTGGCAATGATGAGCATAGTGCAGGTCTTTTCCCCCTATCTTATGGCTGGAATGGAGGAGAAGGTAAAAAGGATACATTTGTTGTAAAGATGAAATTCTGTTCTTAAAGGTTATGACAAATCTAGGATGGTTTTGCTTTTCCCAGCAGGGACATCAGGGTCCATAAAGTCACGGTGGGAAGAATGAGGCAAAGCAACCTATTCCTAAACCTATTGTTTTTGGAAAACAAGTATGGGGCACTGGAGGTCGGGGGGGGGGGGGGTGATACTGATGCTGGAGGACACACCATCTGGGGTTTTCCCTGAGGCAAAACAGCCTAAGGTTAAACAGCCTTCCCCTGGCATCAGGACTTGCTCCCTTAAAAAAAAGAGGAGGGTAATTGTCATTGGTGATTCCCTCCTGAGGGGAACAGAAGGCCCCATATGTCGGCCAGACCCTTCTCACAGGGCACTTTGTTGCCTCCCAGGAGCTCAAGTTAGAGATGTTACCAGAAGGCTGCCTAGTCTGCTGCAGCCCTCTGACTACTATTCCTTAATAGTTATGCAGTTAGGGAATGGTGATGTTGCAACCAGAACTCCCAGGGCTATCAAGAATGACTTCAAGACCCTGGGAGATCTGGCTGAGGGGTCAGCTGCACAAATAATTTTTACATCAATACCATTAGTTGCAGGAGGGAATACCATAAGCAACAGGTCAGCAGCTGTAGTCAACAAGTGGCTTAGAGGCTGGTGCAGTCGAAAGAATTTTGGGTTTTTTTCGCTCTTGGAGAACTTTCTACTGCAGCAGGTCAGCTGGCAACAGATGGAGTACATCTGTCCCAGAGGAGGGGGAAAGGTCACAGTATACGAGAATGGCCTGTCCCCCAAAGGGAAAAAGAACCTAGGAAGGGGTTTGGCAGGTGTCATTGGTAGGACTTTAAACTAGATTTGAAGGAGGAAGGGGCTGAAAGCAGTCCCCCCAGACAGGAGTCTGAGGGTGGTAGCCTGGAGTCAGGGGTGAAACCAGCAGCCCAGCTGCAGTGCATGTACACTAATGCATGAAGCATGGGTAACAAACAAAAAGGAGCTAGAAGCCTTGTTGCAGCAGGAAAGTTATGATGTAGTTGCCATCAGAGAGACGTGGTGGGACGACTCACATGACTGGAGCGCTGCAATTGATGGCTACAGGCTTGTCAGGAGAGACAGGCAAGGAAGATGGGGTGGAGGGGTGGCCCTGTACATCAGGGAGGCGCTAGATGCCATTGAGATAGAGATCAGGGACGATTGGGTTGAGTGCTTGTGGGGGAGAATTAGAGGAAACACCAGCAGGGCAGACATCCTGGTTGGAGTCTGTTATAGACCACCCAACGAGGAGGAAGATGTTGATGAAGCATTCTATAGGCAGCTTAAGGCTGCCTCAAGATCACCTGACCTTGTTCTCATGGGTGACTTCAACCTGCCTGATAACTGCTGGGATCGCAGCACAGCAGAGAGGAGGCAGTCTAGGAGGTTCTTAGAGTGCATGGAGGGCAGCTTCTTATCCCAGGTGCTGCCTTACCAGGGGGTAAGGCTCTGCTTGACCTCCTCTTCACCAGCAGGGAAGGGCTGGTGGGTGATGTGGTGGTCGGAAGGTGTTTAGGCACCAGTGACCACGAGATAATTGAATTTTCAGTACTCAGCCAAGCTAAGAGGGGCAGCAAGAAGACCTCCACTCTGGACTTCCGGAGGGCAGACTTCAGGTTACTCAAGGAACTAACTCAGAAGGTTCCTTGGGAAACAGCCCTTACAAATAAAGGGGTCCAGGAGAGCTGGAGCTGCTTCAAGGAAGAGCTCTTGAAGGCGCAGGAACAGGCTGTGCCAACGTACCGGAAGATGAGCCGCCGGGGCAGACGGCCAGCCTGGATGGGCAATGAGCTTCTAAAAGAACCAAGGGCCAAAAAGAGGGTGTATCATCTTTGGAAGAAAGGGGAGGCAACCCATGGAATGTTTAGGGGTTGTTGCTAGGTCTTGTAGGAAGAAAATTAGGGAGGCAAAAGCAGATTTGGAGCTCAGACTGGCCTCTGCTGTGAAGGACAACAAAAAGTCCTTCAATAAAGACATTAATAGTAAGAGGAAGGGCAAGGACAACCTCCGCTCCTTGGTGGGCACGGAAGGGAACGTTGTAACAAAGGATGAGGAAAAGGCAGAGGTACTTAACGCCTTCTTTGCCTCAAGTTTTACTAGCAGGACAGAATGTCTTCCAGACAGGTGGCTACAAGAGCTGGCAGAAGGAGCCAGGGAGCAGCATAGTTTCTCTCTGTTCCAGGATGGGACAGTTAGAGATCTCCTCAGCCACTTGGATCCCCACAAGTCCATGGGACCGGATGGGATCCATCCTAGGGTGCTGAGAGAGCTGGCAGATGAGCTGGCCAAGTCGCTCTCCATCATTTTTCAGCAGTCCTGGCTCACTGGAGAGGTCCCAGA
Source organism: Colaptes auratus (assembly GCA_015227895.2). Classification (NCBI taxonomy): domain Eukaryota; kingdom Metazoa; phylum Chordata; class Aves; order Piciformes; family Picidae; genus Colaptes; species Colaptes auratus. The sequence goes on from CM037632.1 coordinate 63,258,906, forward strand.
AGACTGGAAGCTGGCCAACGTGGTGCCCATCCACAAGAAGGGCCAGTTGGAAGAGCCAGGGAATTCCAGGCCTGTCAGCCTGACCCCAGTGCCAGGCAAGATTATGGAACAGGTCATCCTGAGTGCAGTCACACAGCACCTACAGGATGGTCAAGGGATCAAGCCCAGCCAGCACGGATTTAGGAAGGGCAGGTCCTGCCTGACCAACCTGATCTCCTTCTATGATCAGGTGACCCGCCTGGTGGATGTGGGGAGGCCTGTGGATGTAGTCTACCTGGACTTCAGCAAGGCCTTTGACACCGTCCCCCACAGCAAACTCCTGGCCAAGCTATCAGCCCATGGCTTGGACAGGATCACGCTGTGTTGGGTTAGGAACTGGCTGGAGGGCCGAGCCCAGAGAGCAGTGGTGAATGGTGCCACATCCAGCTGGCAGCCAGGTACTAGTGGTGTGCCCCAATGATCAGTGCTGGGCCCCATGCTCTTCAACATCTTTATTGATGATCTGGATGAGGGCATTGAGTCCATCACCAGTAAATTTGCAGATGCCACCAAGCTGGGGGCAGGAGTTGATCTGCTGGAGGGTAGAGAGGCTTTGAAGATGGACCTCAACAGGCTGGACAGATGGGCAGAATCCAACAGCATGAGATTGAACACATCCAAGTGCTGGGTTCTGCACATTGGCCACAACAACCCCATGCAGTGCTACAGGCTGGGGTCAGAGTGGCTGGAGAGCGGCCAGGCAGAGAGGGACTTGGGGGTGCTGGTTGATGGTAGGCTGAACATGAGCCTGCAGTGTGCCCAGGCAGCCAAGAAGGCCAATGGCATTCTGGCCTGCATCAGGAAGAGTGTGGCCAGTAGGAACAGGGAGGTCATTCTGCCCCTGTACACTGCACTGGTTAGGCCTCACCTTGAGTCCTGTGTCCAGTTCTGGGCCCCTCAGTTTAGGAAGGATGTTGACTTGCTGGAAGGTGTCCAGAGAAGGGCAACAAGGTTGGTGAGGGATTTGGAGCACAAGCCCTATGAGGAGAGGCTGAGGGAGCTGGGGTTGCTTAGCTTGGAGAGGAGGAGACTCAGGGGTGACCTTATTGCTCTCTACAACTACCTGAAGGGAAGTTGTAGCCAGGCAGGGGTTGGTCTCTTCTCCCAGGCAACCAGCACCAGAACAAGAGGACACAGTCTCAAGCTGTGCCAGGGGAGGTTTAGGCTTGATGTTAGGAAGAAGTTCTATACAGAGAGAGTGATTGCCCATTGGAATGGTCTGCCCAGGGAGGTGTTGGAGTCACCTTCATTGGAGGTGTTTAGGAAGAGACTGGATGGAGTGCTTGGTGCCATGGTTTAGTTGATTAGATAGTGTTGGGTGGTAGGTTGGACGTGATGATCTTGAAGGTCTCTTCCAACTTGGTCTGGTCTATTCTATTCTATTCTATTCTATTCTATTCTATTCTATTCTATTCTATTCTATTCTATTCTATTCATGCAGGGATCTTCCAAAAGACAGAGGATCCCCAATGTAATGTAGAGAGAAGAACCTTAGCTGTTTTCACACGTACTGAAAGGAGATGCCCTTAGCTAAACTGTCTTGTACAGAGGCCTGAGAGTTCTATGGGTTTTCCTTCAAGGAAAGTGAAGATGGAAGGGAGGATGGAAAGGAGCTGGAGGAATATCCAGGCTAAAAGAGCCATGTGAGACATCTGCTTGTCTTATGGTAAATTTTTGCCTGTTTGGATAAAAATCCAAGTAGTTACAATTATGTAGAAGTTCACCATGGCGTTCTCTTGACTCTTTGATTATCATTGTCATGGCACAGCTTCCATTTATTAGCCAGACACAGAATATAAATAGTCCAAGTGGAGGGGAAAAACCAAAAAGACTGACAGAAAAAGACCATACATTTTTTTCTTTGGAAAATACAAGCATCTGAGTGGAAATTGTGGCTTAAATTAATGACATCTGTAGTATGCCATCACAAATAATTGGAGAAATTTGCTCCTTATATTGGTTAGCATTTTACATATTCATTTTTTTCCCTTGAGACCTGTACAAGGTGTATCATGTAGTAGTGTGTCATATGGTTAGACACCATGAATAACACATAGTGGGTGGCCCGTCCTTTTTGTTATTTTTCTTGGTTTCCAGGCATGGTTTAAGTCCAGAGTGAGACTCCCCAGTACTTCAAATTTGCTGATTTTGCTAGAGCAGGGTCTTTAAAGAGACACTGTCTGATAGATTTAGGCTCAACTTTTTGGTTGATTCAAGAAAAGAAAGAAAGAAAAAAAAATTACATCCTAATGCATGCAGGAAGCATATAAATGCAGTTCCCAAGTCTGCAAGCACTTACATGTGTTTTACTTCACAGCGGAGAGTGATCTCAGGCATGTGTTTTTGCTACTTGTGGGGATGTAACAGGAGTCCTATTTATTATGCCTTTAGAGTTTAAGAGGTAATGTATGCAAGAAATGAACACAGAATCACAGAATCACCAAGGTTGGTAGAGACCTCAAAGATCATCAAGTCCAACCTGTCACCACAGACCTCATGACTAAACCATGGCACCAAGTGCCATGTCCAATCCCCTCTTGAACACCTCCAGGGATGTTGACTCCACCACTTCCCTGGTGTGGCAGGATGAGAGTGAGTTCTTCCCCCCCCCCTCCCCCCCGCCCAAGAAACCGCAGCTAACTCAGTCGGAGAAGCAGATGAAGGTGCTGTATTTACAAGCAGAAATGGAATGCAATGAATATGTACACAATATACAGTATTTACAATATATACAGAAATATACAGCAATGAAGAAGACCTCCAGCCAGAGGAGCGTGTTCCCCCCCAGCCCCTGTACCCCCTCTCCCTCCCTACCTCCCCTTTTTTCCCAAAAAGGGTTAGAGAGAGAGAGAAAGGCAATTAAGGAGAAAATTCTGTTAGTTCAAAGCGTATGCAAGAATTAGTTATCTGGTTAGCTTTGTTAATTCAAGCTCGGCTCTGTCCGGCAGCTGTTGCTTCAGCGAGAGAGAAACAGACTGAGACAGAACAGACTGAACTGACTGAGTCTCAAACTGAACTTAAAGTTAAAGTTGCATTCTACCAATCTACCAATGAAATTAGTTTAGAATATCTTGTTTTCATTTAAATATCCAAACATTCAGCCAGAATGTTCCAGCCACTGTCCCTTTCTTAAAAGCACAGCCTAAAACGGTCACACCTGGGCAGCCCATTCCAAAGGCTAACAACTCTCTCAGTGAAGAACTTTCTCCTCACCTCCAGCCTAAACTTCTCCTGGCACAGCTTGAGACTGTGTCCTCTTGTTCTGGTGCTGATTGCCTGGGAACCACCAACCCCCTCCTGGGTACAACCACCCTTCAGGTAGTTGTAGACAGCAATAAGGTCTCCCGTGAGCCTCCTCTTTTCCAGGCTAAACAATCCCAGCTGCCTCAGCCTCTCCTCGTAGGGCTTGTGCTCAAGGCCTCTCCCCAGCCTCCTTGTCCTTCTCTGGACACACTTATGTTTACTTTCTAAAAATAAAACAGTACAAGCAAAACAGAAGACAGAATGGTTTTGCTATGGTATTTAATAAGCATTGCTTGTGCTGAATGAATTTGAACCAGTTTGAAGCGGATCTTGGGTATTAAACTATCACACTGACTCTTCTAGTAAGCACAGGAATGATTGATTCAGTTATATATTTCAATCTACTATTACAAGAGCTCATTGGAACTTCGTTTGCATCAAAGGCTAATTTGATGAGTAGTCTGATGATTTCTTCCAGCTCCTTACTAATTGACTTGTAACTCCATATTTTTAATAGAATAGAATTAACCAGAATGGAAAAGACCTTTGCAATCAAGTCCAACCTATCACCCAACACCATCTAATCAACTAAACCATGGCGCTAAGTGCCTCATCCAGTCTTGTCATAAACACTTCCAGTGATGGTGACTCCACATCTCTCTAGTAAAAACTTACTGCTCCATCCCACTTCCCAGGCACATTTTAATATTTTTTTTTATACAGGAAACACCAGTAATAATTTGGAAATTAAATCACTCACTAAAATGTGATTAAAGAATTATAAAAAAGCAGTGAAAGGAGAATGCAATTTTTTAAGAGAGTAAAATAAAAACATGAAAAAATACTGAACAAGAATAGAATTAACCAGGTTGGAAAAGAACTTTGAGATCGAGTTCAACCTGTCATCCAACACCATCTAATCAACTAAACCATGGCACCGAGCTCCCCGTCCAGTCTCTTTCTAAACACCTCCAATGATGGTGACTCCACTACCTCCCTGGGCAGCCCATTCCAGTGGCCAGTCACTCTTTCTATGAAGAACTTCCTCCTAACATCCAGCCTAAACCTCCCCTGGCACAGCTTGAGACTGTGTCCTCTTGTTCTAGTGCTGGCTGCCTGGAAGAAGAGACCAAGTCCCACCTGTCTACAACCTTCCTTCAGGTAGTTGTAGAGAGCAATAAGGTCTCCTCTGAGCCTCCTCTTCTCCAGGGTAAGCAACCCTAGCTCCCTCAGTCTCTCCTCATAGGGCTGTGCTCCAAACCCCTCCCCAGCTTTGTTGCCCTTCTCTGGGCACATTCCAGCAAGTCAACATCCTTCCTAAACTGAGGGGCTGAGTATGGTACCATGGTAGGGGATTATTTTTTTTTCTTCATTTATTTTTTTTTTACCTTTGTGGTGGTGAGAGGCTCAGTTCTCTCCCCACACAAAGAAACCACAGCTAACTCAGTCGGAGAAGCAGATGAATGGGCTATATTTACAAGCAGGATGAAATGCAGATGGCTATATACACAATATACAGTATTTACAATATATACAGAAATATACAGCAAAGAATGTAATACAGAACAAAACTCCAGCCAGGAGGGTCCCCCACCCCATATCCCTTCTCTCCCCCTACCTCCCTTTTTTTCCCAAAAAGGGTTAGAGAGAGAGAAAAGGTAATTATTAAGGAGGAAATTCTGTTAGCTTAAAGCATATGCAAGAATTATTCTTCTGTGTTGGTTCAAGGACTCTGTTGGTTCAGTCTGGAGAAGAGAATGCTCCGAGGTGACCTCATTGTGGCCTTCCAGTATCTGAAGGGGGCCTACAAGATGGCTGGGGAGGGACTTTTCAGGCTATCAGGGAGTGATAGACTAGGGGGAATGGAATGAAGCTGAGGTGGGAGATTCAGGCTGGATGTGAGAGGAAGTTCTTCACCGTAAGGGTGGTGAGGCCCTGAAATGGGTTGTCGAGGGAGGTGGTTGAGGCCCCGTCCCTGGAGGTGTTTAAGAGCAGGCTGGATGAGGCTCTGTCCAGCCTGATCTAGTGTAGAGTGTCCCTGCCCATGGTAGGGGGGTTGGAAGTAGATGATCCTTGTGGTCCCTTCCAACCCTAACTGAAACTATGAAAGTATGAACCTCTAAGGTTAACTTTGTCCAGCAGCTGTTGCTCAGAGAGAGACAGAAACAGGCAGGCTGAAAAAGAAGACAGAACTGAGACTCAAACTGAACTAAAAGTTGCATTCTACCAATCTACCAATGAAATTCGTTTGGAATATCTTTGTTTTCAATTATTTCACCAAAACATTCAGCCAGAGTGTTCCAGCAACTGTCCCTTTCTTAAAGGCACAGCCTAAAATGGTCACAACCTTCAAGTCAAATTCTTGTGTTTTTTGGGTTTTTTTTTGTGAGAACAAAGTGTTGGTGTTTATCCTCCAAGAACAGAATGGTTGTCCAGTCCGTGCACGTAATGTTCTGTTAATATTAGAATTGGCATTTCTGCAGGGAAAGATAAAAATAATTATGGGTGCTACTTTCTTCCAGAGGTGGAGGTGAGAAGTGGGAACAGAAAGTTACTAAACACAACAGTCTCAGTCTTCCACAGATGGTAAATATGGATTACTAGCCTGTACTGCTGCAAGTGCAGTGTGAAGGCAGGAATAAAATCAGTAGCTAGATGTTAATTTTATTTACAGAAATAAAATGCTAAGCACTGTTTTAATAACTGCAAATGACAGAGCCCATATATGTATTGTACATTCAATTTGAGTAGTCTAGACAGACTGTTTTCCAAGGAAAATACATTTTCATCAGTATTTGCTGTGTGATTCATAGTGGTGAAGAGGCAAATAACTCTTTTTATGACTGGAAGTTGCTTTAACTTGCAGCCACAAGGAAACAAGTCAATGACCAGATGATAGTGGTGGAAAGTAGCGTTTTATAGTAATAGAGGTCTACACCTTTTGCTGAGTTGCAGGTTTTATTGCCATCCAGGCATGGCAATATTTCACAAAACATTCTGCTGTTGTTTACAAACAGCCAAAGGTGGTCTGGGTAAGGGCTTGCAGTCCACAGTTTAGATTTGCAAAGCTCCCAAGCTTACTTAAAAGCTCACAGGTTCATTTGAAAGGTGTCCAGGCTGTCAGAAAACTGTGATTTGCTGCAAGTACTTGTAAGCCTCTGTACGTGCCCCCAGTGTAGAGAGGACACACCAGCTCTACCTTTCATGCGTAATGAATGGTTAGCAAAACATTAAAGGTAGCAGTTTTGCTGGCCTTGTGTTTATTGTCTGACAAGGGATGTTGCACAGCTTCATCCATGCTTTGATTGGATTTATTTTATATTTCTAAGTAATTTGTGTAAAGGAAGAGGATTTGGCTTACAACTATCTTTTTACTGTCTGCTCCAAGTAAAAAGAATGGGAATCTCTTCTCGCTGTTGCAAGCCTCTGCAGCTGAGGTGAAGGTTTTTTCAAAGTGACTGGTGAGCAAGTTCACTGGCTCCTGTTCTTGACTGGAGAAACTGTGGTAGGAGTAAGTCTGATTATTCACTAAGAAAGAACTCACGCTTTGTAAGGAAGATGTAAAAATGTGTATGAATCTAAACATTTTGATAGTATGCACCACAGCAAAATATGTGATGTGATAACGTAATGGTTGAGTGCAGCAATCTAATTGGGAAGGATTCTTGGGGGGGAGAGAGGGGAGAGTATCACAGTATCGCAGTATCGCTAAGGTTGGAAGAGACCTTGAAGGTCATCGAGTCCAACCTGTCACCACAGACCCCATGACTAGACCATGGCACCAAGTGCCACGTCCAATCCCCTCTTGAACACCTTCAGGGACGGTGACTCCACCACCTCCCTGGGCAGCACATTCCAATGGCTAACAACTCTCTCTGTGAAGAACTTTCTCCTCACCTCAAGCCTAAACTTCCCCTGGTGCAGCTTGAGACTGTGTCCCCTTGTTCTGGTGCTGGTTGCTAGAGAGAAGAGGCCAACCCGTTCCTGGCTACAACCTCCCTTCAGGTAGTTGTAGAGAGCAATGAGGTCACCCCTGAGCCTCCTCTTCTCCAGGCTAAACAACTCCAGCTCCCTCAGCCCCTCCTCATAGGGCTTGTGCTCAAGGCCTCTCCCCAGCCTTGTTGCCCTTCTCTGGACACGTTCAAGTGTCTCGATGTCCTTCTTAAACTGAGGGGCCCAGAACTGGACACAGTACTCAAGGTGAAGTAATTGCAGTTAATCTTGTTGATAAGGGCTTACCATTAATAAACTCTTCTGATTTTAGTACTGAAATGGTTTGTGGAAATATTATCACATAATCATATGGAGCAGAAGGAAACAGGTATTGTAGTTTTAAAACATAATGCCTAAAATATTTGTCCTAATAAATTCGAGGGTTCAAGTTTTAAACTAAACCTCCAGCTGACTCTACCAAAACCACTGTGAAGTTACGTTTCTGAGGGGCATGATACAGTGCCAGACCTGTGAAAGGTTCAGATGTGTCCTCCAGACCATACGGGTTGTACTGCAGTACTGCAGAGCTGCCAAACAGAAAGGGACCTGGGGTGCTGATTGACAGCTGGATGAACATGAGACAGCAGTGTGCCCAGGTGGCCAAGAAGGCATCCTAGTCTGCATCAGAAATAGTGTGGCCAGCAGGATCAGGGAAGCCATTGTGCCCCTGTACTCAGCACTGGTTAGGCCACATCTTGAGTCCTGTGTCCAGTTCTGGGCCCCTCAGTTTAGGAAGGATATTGAGACACTTGAATGTGTCCAGAGAAGGGCAACGAGGCTGGGGAGAGGCCTCAAGCACAAGCCCTATGAGGAGAGGCTGGGAGCTCCCTATGAGGAGGGAGCTGGGATTGTTTAGCCTGGAGAAGAGGAGGCTCAGCGGAGACCTTTTTGCTGTCTACAACTACCTGAAGGGTGGTTGTAGCCAGGTGGGGATTGGTCTCTTCTCCCAGGCAATCAGCACCAGAACAAGAGGACACAGTCTCAAGCTGCACCAGAGGAAGTTTAGGCTTGAGGTGAGGAGAAAGTTCTTCCCAGAGAGAGTTGTTAGCCTTTGGAATGTGCTGCCCAGGGAGGTGGTGGAGTCACCATCCCTGGATGTGTTGAAGAGGGGATTGGATGTGGCACTTGGTGCCATGATTTAGTCATGACGTCTGTGGTGACCAGTTGGACTTGATGATGGGCTGCCCGGGGAGGTGGTGGAGTCACCATCATTGGAGGCGTTCAGGAGGAGACTTGATAGGGTGCTTGGTTGCATGGTTTAGTTGATTAGGTGGGTTGGATAGTAGGTTGGACACAATGATCTTGAAGATCTGGTCTATTCTATTCTATTCTATTCTATTCTATTCTATTCTATTCTATTCTATTCTATTCTATTCTATTCTATTCTATCTTTGAGGTCTCTTCCAACCTTGGTGATTCTGTAGTTGTTAAAGTTTATGCTGGAGCTCGGTTCTGTTAGTGTGTGATCATAAGAGACTGAAGGGAACAAATGGAAATGTAATCTTGAAGGTACCAAACTGATGAAGGGCATTTAAGCCATCCTCATGCTGGGCCATGAAGTATCAGCTACTTCACCTTGTGCATGGGTGGCATTGAAGGAGTCTGAAAGATCAGTTTACATATAGGCAGACATTTAAGTACCAAAATTCATTAGGAAAAAGTGTTTCCTCTTGTACAATTCACCCTGTTGTTTAAAGAGGTTGTTTTTGTAGAACCTAGAAAGTTCTCAGTAACCCATTGCAGGCTGATTGTGAAAGCAGCATGTAATCTGAGTGTTTGCATTTGCTAAAGAACATCCTGCTTTATAGAAACCATTGCAGTCTCAGCGGGGGAAGAAATTCTCAGGCACTGGGGTCGGTTGATCTGTGTATCAGAAGTTACATCTTAGTACATATAATTTCACAGTGGTTGACCATCAGGTTAAAAATAGTATTGTTGACCACACACAGCAGAACATTTTTTCAAATTAAGGTTCAGCAGTGCCATTAGCTACAGAATTACTGATGAATGTCAGTGCTTAGAGACAGCAGCAGCTAAGGGCTGGACTAATGATGCTAAATAACTCAGTCCTATGGAAGAGACATTGTCCCAGTATAAGGTAGAACGGAACTGATTTTGTTCAGAGATTTTGCTTTTCAGCTCAGTCTCTTCTAAGTGACTGCACTTTCTGGACTTAATGGCCTATATTCACAGGCAGTGTCTGCTTGTAGATGTGATAATGCAAAATGTTTCTAGTTAGTACCAAGGACTGGTGCACAAAGGGGTTCTTGCTAATTCATGTTCCTATGGACACCAAGGTCACTGCTAAAATAGGATAGCATTAACCAGGTTGGAAAATACCTTTGAGATCATAGAGTCCAACCTTTCACCCAGCACTATCTAATCAACTAAACCATGGCACCAAGTGCCCCATCCAGTCTCTTCCCAAACACCTCCAGGGATGGTGACTCCTCCACCTCCCTAGGCAGCACATTCCAGTGGCCAGTCACTCTTTCTATGAAGAACTTCTTCCTGACGTGCAATCTAAACCTCCCCTGGCACAGCTTGAGACTGTGTCCTCTTGTTCTGGTGCTGGCCACCCGGGAGAAGAGACCAATCACCACCTGGCTACTACCTCCCTTCAGATAGTTGTAGACAGCAATAAGGTCTCCTCTGAGCCTCCTCTTCTCCAGGCTAAGTAACCCCAGCTCCCCCAGCCTCTCCTCATGGGGCTTGTGCTCCAAACCCCTCCCCAGCTTTGTTGCCCTTCTCTGGATGCGTTCCAGCAAGTCAACATCTTTGCTAAACTGAGGGGCCCAGAACTGGCCACAGGACTCAAGGTGTGGCCTAACCAGTGCATAGGCACGGTTCACTTGTTGTCAGGTGATGGTAGGCAGTCTGCTTTGTCACAAGAATGGAGTTCTGGGGGTCACATCACACAAGGCCCTCCTCAAGGTCAATGACCCAGCACCCTTACATCTGCTCAATAGGCCCTACTAAAACTGCAAGACCTGTCTTAGGTGGCTGCTCAGCCACAAGGTGTCCGTCAGCATCGCTCTGGTGCAAAACAGGAAACCTCCCAAACACTGTTTGAGACGTAAGTCCTTTTTTAGCTGGTTTCCCAGCCACCTCTGGTGCAACCAAGTGTCCTTCTACATAAGGATGATGAAATTGCTGGAGAGGAGAAAAGCAGTATCCATATCAAATGGATTACTGAGCATACCTGAGCACACTATGCTGTGGCATTCAAGACCTGTAGAGGTAGAACAAAAAAAGAGGAACATAGAAATTGAATGCTAAAAGGAGACTTCCACAGTTGGGAAAGCAACACTGCACTTTTATTGCAGCATTTGCATTACTTACACATGCATAGCTTGCTGTGAATTCACAACTCTAGTTGGACTTTTTGGTGGTTTGTTTCTTAAAGAGTGAATATCAAAGTATAGATGTCCAGTGTTCATAGCAAAATTTGCTGTCACATGGTAGCTTGGTGCTGAGTTTGTACATTTTATCTGGAATCAGCTTTGGAGTGAAACACTGTATGTGAGACATTTGCATATTCCAAGCCCACCTGTGGTCTGAGTTGGCAGGGGCCTTTAAAGAGCACCTTGTCCAACTTGCCTGCAACGAGCAGGGACATCTTCCACTGCACCAAGCTGCACAAAACCCCATCCAGCCTGACCTTGAACACTTCTAATGATGGGGCATCTACTGCTTCTTTGAGCAATCTATTGCAGTATCTCAGCACCCTCATAAAAATGTCTTCCTTGTATCTAAACCTACCCTATTGCAGTTTAAAACTGTTGCCCCTTGTTCTGTCATCACAGGCCCTGGTAAAATGTCTCCCTCCATCATTTTCTTAAGCCCCATTAGTATATTGAAGGCCACAATGTTGTTTCTTAAGAATCCTCTCAAGGCTGAACAACCCTAACTCTCTCAGCCTTTCTTCATAGGAAAGATGCTCTAGTCCAGTTTAAGATGGATGTTAGGAAGAAGTTCTTCATAGAAAGAATGATTGGCCATTGGAATGGGCTGTCCAGGGAGGTGTTGGAGTCACCATCACTGGAGGTATTAAGGACAAGACTGGATGGGGTGCTTGGTGCCATGTTTTAGTTGATTAGATGTTGTTGGATGATAGGTTGGACACTATGATCTCAAAGTTCTCTTCCAACCTGGTCCATTCCATTCCATTCCATTCCATTCCATTCCATTCCATTCCATTCCATTCCATTCCATTCCATGGTCTTCCTCTGGATTCACTCTAAGAGGTCAGTAGCAGTCTTGTACTGGGAAACCCAGAACTGGATGCCATACTTAAGGTGGGGTCTTACCATATAGGTCCAACATTGTGGTGGAGACCCTCTTGTTCCACTTGTTCTGATGCAGGTTGCCTGGGAGAAGAGACCAACCCCCTCCTGGCTACAGCCACCCTTCAGGTAGTTGTAGACAGCAGTAAGGTCTCCTCTGAGCCTCCTCTTCTCCAGGCTGAACAATCCCAGCTTCCTCAACCTTGGAGTATGGGCTTTAATTGTTCTGGGATGGAAATCAGAAAGTATTGAGCACATTATCATGCTACGCTGTGATTTGCCCAGCTAAACAGAATTTAATGTGGGTAGTGAGGGAACAGATTCAGTTCTCTTGCTTTGACTCTACCTGCTGTAACAACATTTTCAAGCAGTCTCTGGCCAGCTTAGGGAGCTTTGCTGTTCTTGCAAAGTTTCCATGATGACAGGTGGCCTACTTGTGTTAATACAAAGAAAGCCACTGCAGATCCAGATGAGGCAAAATCGCCACTGCCATGTGGCAGTCACCAGTTCAACATGGGTTGACTTCAGTTGTGCTGACTGTAGCTCCAAGCTTTCATTGCTTTCAACAAGTCTTAAATCTTGAGAGTTCTTCTGATTGCTAGCATACAATGCTTAATATAATTTAAGTCTGAGGGGAAAAAAATGGTTTGTTTTGGGCATAACTCTAGAATACTTTATGAAATTGATTGTGTCAGAAGAGAAAACGCAAATATCAACGTCCAGCATACCCAGTCAGGACAGATTCTGTAGTCTATACCTGCAGTGTTGAAGTTTGTTAGTGTTTCTTTGAATTCTTGTTAACATATTCTGTGGTTTGGTTTTTTTCCCCCCCAGCTCTTCGTTGCAGTCTCCAGTTTCTTGGAAACATTGCAGCAGGAAATGGAGATTCCCAGAACAGCATTTGGAAGTGTGCTTTCCCAGATCTCTTCTTGTAAGAATGGATGCAAGTTTTTCTTCTAATGTAATTTCTGTGGCTGTGTTCAAATCTTTTATATGTTGTAGTTGTGCCTTTGGTGAGAACAGGACAGTGGAGACCCTATCCTATAGATGTAAAACAATACAATACAATACAATACAATACACCAGGTTGAAAGAGACCTTCAAGATCATCACGTCCAACCCATCAACCAATCCAACCCACCTAAACAACTAAACCATGGCACCAAGCACCCCATCAAGTCTCCTCCTGAGCACCTCCAATGAAGGTGACTCCACCACCTCCATGGGTAGACCATTCCAATGGGCAATCACTCTCTCGGTATAGAACTTCTTCCTAACATCCAGCCTAAACCTCCCCTTGTGCAGCCTGAGACTGTGTCCTCTTGTTCTGGTACTGGCTGCCTGAGAGAAGAGACCAACCTCTGCCTGGCTACAACCTCCCTTCAGGTAGTTGTAGAGAGCAATAAGGTCACCCCTGAGTCTCCTCTTCTCCAGGCCAAGCAACCCCAGCTCCCTCAGCCTTTCCTCATAGGGCTTGTGTTCCAAACCCCTCACCAACTTTGTTGCCCTTCTCTGGACACATTCCAGCAAGTCAACATCTTTCCTAAACTGAGGGGCCCAGAACTGGACACAGGACTCGAAGTGCAGCCTAACCAGTGCAGTGTACAGGGGCAGAATGACCTCCCTGCTCCTGCTGGCCACACTGTTCCTGATGCAGGCCAGGATGCCATTGGCCTTCTTGGCTGCCTGGGCACACTGCAGGCTCATGTTCAGCCTACCATCAACCAGTACCCCCAGGTCCCTCTCTTCCTGGCTGCTCTCTGACCCCAGCCTGTAGCACTGCATGGGGTTGCTGTGGCCAATGTGCAGAACCCGGTACTTGGATGTGTTCAATCTCATGCCGTTGGACTCTGCCCATCTGTCCAGCCTGTCGAGGTCCCTCTGCAAAGCCTCTCTGCCCTCCAGCAGATCAACTCTTTTTTTTTTTTTTTTTTTTTTTTTGGTTTGTTGGTTGGTTTGTTTGTTTGTTTTCTTTGCCAGTCAGCCACAGGGGTCAGGACCTTTAAAACCTGCTTGTTCTAAACTAACCGAAAATTGATTTAGTTTAATAGAAACTGGAAGAAAGCTGTATTTCAAATTCTGATCTTGGAACATAAGCTTTATTTCTGAAGTGTTTTCAGCTGTGTAATGAAGTGTGATTTCATAGTGAGCTTAATAACAAAGACACACTCTGTTAATTTGATAATCATTCCAGGTGTGGTTTTGGAGTCTTCTTGAGACTGCTAGATGAAGAATCATAGAATCAGTAAGCTTGGAAGAGAGCTCAAAGATCATCAAGCCCAACCTGTCACCCAAGACCTCATGACTACTAAACCATAGCACCAAGTGCCACATCCAATCCTCTCTTGAACACCTTCAGGGACAGTGACTCCACCACCTCCCTGGGCAGCCCGTTCCAACAGCTAACAACTCTCTCTGTGAAGAACCTTCTCCTCACCTCCAGCCTAAACTTCTCCTGGCACAGCTTGAGACTGTGTCCTCTAAAAAGACCTTAAGAAAAAGTCCTAAAAAGTCCTTTAGAAAGACATTCTGATAATAGAAACACGTTGTTATTATGGTTTCACCCAACTTCTAGACCTCCATTTAGCTCCAGTTTAGCATTAGTTTCATAAATTGCCTGCTAAGTTTGACATTCATCTAGGAATTGGATGGTTTTTGTTGCAAGTTATATCTATCCCCCTTAGTGACAAGCTCATGATTCTCTTGATAGAAAATGTAGATGAACAATTCAATGAGGTGAATTACCCACTAGTCTGTTTTTCCAGAACCAGTTTTAACTTAATCTCTTAACTCTTTTGTTTTCTCTTGAAGGACATGCCTGACGTACAGTGATGAGAAGGTTATTGCCTATTGTTGTATGGTCCTGTTCACCTGCCTTAATTCAGAGAAAGTGAGAGAATTACTGGATCCTGGGAAATTGACCGTGGCTGTTCATGTGCTGAAAGTCTACAAAGAGCAGTTGGAGTCTGAGTGGTCGTAGGTATCTTTAGATTCCTTTCCCCCTCGCCTTCTTATTTAGATGCTTTTTGAAGGTAAATCTCTGTATTCAAATGTCTGTATCTGTGACAAAGCTAAGTACTAAATGGCACTCCCATTAGAAGTTCCTAATTCAGTATAATTTTCATGATACTTTCACAGCCTGTTTTGATTGCTGCTAGAAGAAGATGACATTTTTGTCAAGAATTTAGACAGGAAATTTAAAATCATGGGTTTTTTTTTACAATGATGCAGGTTTCTAGAATGCAAAATAATTTATCCTTGTGTACTCTTGGCTTTTTTTGAGATTTTTAAAAATAAAGATAATGCAGAATACTTTTGCAGACTTTGGTTAGTGGGTCATGCAACAAAGACTTGTATGAGTAATGCTTGTAAGTACTACATGAAATGTGAGGAGGTTTTTATTGTTGTTTTTGTTGCTGGTTTGGGTTTCTTTTGGTAAGAGATCTGTTGTCTAGTGCAACATGCAATCTTACCAAAAGAACAGATGCACATTGCATACTTCAAACTCACCATATCAGTAGTTTTATTTGCCCTGTCTCCCATCATGCAGTTTTTCTGGAGTGTGTCCAGAGAAGGGCAACAAAGCTGGGGAGAGGCTTCGAGCACAATCCCTATGAGGAGAGGCTGAGGGAGCTGGGCTTGCTTAGCCTGGAGAAGAGGAGGCTCCAGGGAGACCTTATGGCTGCCTACAACTACCTGAAGGGAGGTTGTAGCCAGGTGGGGGCTGGTCTCTTCTCCCAGGCAACCATCACCAGAACAAGAGGACACAGTCTCAAGCTGCACAAGGGGAGGCTTAGACTGGATGTTAGGAGAAAGTTCTTCATAGAAAGAGTGATTGGCCATTGGAATGGGCTGCCTGGGGAGGTGAAGTCACCATCACTGGAGGTATTTAGGAAGAGACTGGATGGGGTGCTTGGTGCCATGGTTTAGTTGATTAGATGATGTTGGATGGTAGGTTGGAGTTGATGATCTCAAAGGTCTTTTCCAACCTGGTTAATTCTATTCTGTTCTATTTCATTGATCTTTCATCTTTTTAGCTAATGGTCATTCTTTTAAATATTGTTGTCAGTTATGGATTTAAGAAGTGTTCTGCCCTTCATCAGCAAGGGTACATATACAGTTAATTGTTATATGATGCATTCACAGGAAAAACAAACAAACAAAAGGATAGTTTGTATGGTTTTGTAGCATTCTTTTGAAAGTTATCTTTTAATTCCAAATTTAATGAGGAAAAATTTTCAGGGTTTTCCTAGTTATTTGGAAGGTCTCTAAACAGAGTGAGTGAAGATGATTGAATGAAAAGCAGATGTCATTTAATACCTTGCTATTGTATTGAAAAAATGAACTTAATTTGTTTGTGGCTGAGCTTTTTTCATAACCACATCAATTTGCTTAGGACAGAAGTAGTTTTGAGAAGGCAAATTTGAAAGTTTCAGGGTCAGGCAACCAGAGTTCTGTTTCAGAAGTGACAAATGAAGTCTTTAGTTTTGTCATCTCTCAATATAAACACATGTGAAAGATTGCTTTTCCGGTAATTATCTTGATTATCCTTCATTTTCATTATGTATTGAAGATACACTGAAATGTATTTTGGCTGAGATATGAAAGCCGGAGAGGGTTGGAAGAGATTGTTGTGATGTTAAATTTTGTATTTTGAAGGTGATAGCAGGAAAAAAGCAGCATCAAAATAAAGGTTGAGGTGTCCATTTCCCAGGTCTAGTTTTAGTTTAGTTTCATAGTTTCAGTTAGGGTTGGAAGGGACCACAAGGATCATCTAGTTCCAACCCCCCTGCCATGGGCAGGGACACTCTACACTAGATCAGGCTGGACAGAGCCTCATCCAGCCTGCTCTTAAACACCTCCAGGGACGGGGCCTCAACCACCTCCCTGGACAACCCATTCCAGGGCCTCACCACCCTCACGGTGAAGAACTTCCTCCTCACATCCAGCCTGAATCTCCCCACCTCCAGCTTCATTCCATTCCCCCTAGTCTTATCACTCCCTGATAGCCTGAAAAGTCCCTCCCCAGCCTTCTTATAGGCCCTCTTCAGATACTGGAAGGCCACTGAGGGGCCCAGAACTGGATACAACACTCAAGGTATGGCCTAACCAGTGCTGAGTCCAGGGGCAGAATGCCTTCCCTGCTCCTGCAGGCCACACTATTCCTGATACAGGCCAGGATGCCATTGGCCTTCTTGGCCACCTGGGCACACTGCTGGCTCATGTTCAGCCTACTATCAACCAGTACACCCAGGTACTCACATCAGCTCTTCAGTGAGGATGTAACAAAAGATGGGTGTTCTTTTCAGAGTGACAGGTGTATTGGTACTCTCATAGTTTAGTTTAGTTGCATTGTACTTCAGCATTGACTAGTTAAGGCTCAAAGCCCATTATCAGTTTTTCCAACTGAAAGAAAAGCAATGATTTTGAAGTTTAAGCTGCTTAGCATTATATATAGTTGTCCTGAACCAAATTAGGTGTTCAGTTTGAAGGGGGGACTTTAGCCTCGTCCCTGACTTCAAAGACTGAAAGTAAAATAAATTACCATTGGATACAAAAAGAAAAATAACAAGGTCTGTATAATTCATTGGATTGAAAATGGGTATATAGAGCAGAAGCACAAACAGTTCTTTCTCTCTTTTCTTCTCCTGTGACTTCTGCTTGCAACTTGCCTCTCTCTCTCCCGTGGCCTTGCCAGGGTACCTCTGTTTTGACTACTGTGTGAGGTAACAGGGAAGGAGGAGGGGAGGAGGTGAATGGGTCCTCTGGATCTGTCCATGGGGGTTCTGAGGAGTTTCTGTTTTGTTTATAAATTGTGTATGTATATAATATATATATAAAAAAAAAATTGTATGTATATATAGAGAGTATATTCTGTACATTTTAATAGCATTTAATAATTCTAGATTGTATTTTGCTTGTAAATACAGCTTCATTTGCTTCCGTCCTAAACTGAGCTAAGTCTGGCAATTTTATTTTGGGGGGTAATTCTCTCAAATTAGTTGGGGGATAATTTCAACCCACTACATTAGGAAAGGATACTCCATAGCAAAAACTCCTGGCCAAGCTATCAGCCTGCGGCTTGGACAGGTGCACACTGTGCTGGGTGAGGAACTGGCTGGAGGGCTGAGCCCAGAGAGTGGTGGTGAATGGTGCCACATCCGGCTGGCAGCCAGTCACTAGTGGTGTCCCCCAGGTATCAGTGTTGGGCCCCATCCTGTTCAATATCTTTATTGATGATCTGGATGAGGGCATTGAGTCCACCATTAGTAAGTTTGCAGATGAAACCAAGTTGGGAGCAGGTGTTGATCTGTTAGAGGGTAGAAGGGCTCGCAGAGGGACTTTGACAGTCTGGACAGATAGGCAGAGTCCAACATGATGGCATTCAACAAGTCCAAGTGCTGGGTGCTGTACTTTGGCCACAACAACCCTATTCAGTGCTACAGACTGGCGGCAGAGTGGCTGGAGAGAAGCCAAACAGAAAGGGACCTGGGGGTAGTGGTTGACAGCCAGCAGGAGACTGGGAGGTGACCTCCTGGGGGTACTGATTGACAGCTGGCTAAACATGAGCCAGCAGTGTGCCCAGGTGGCCAAGAAGGTCAATGGCATCCTGGCCTGCATCAGAAATAGTGTGGCCAGCAGGAACAGGGAAGTCCTTCTGCCCCTCTACTCAGCAGTGGTTAGGCCACACCTTGAGTCCTGTGTCCAGTTCTGGGCTCCTCAGTTTAAGAAGGACATTGAGATACTTGAACATGTCCAGAGAAGGGCAATGAGGCTGGTGAGGGGTCTGGAGCACAAGCCCTATGAGGAGATGCTGAGGGAGCTGGGGTTGTTTAGCCTGGTGAAGAGGAGGCTCAGGGGAGCCCTTATGGCTGTCTTCACAGGAAGAGTAATTTGCCATGGGAATGTGCTGCCCAGGGAGGTGGTGGTGTCACCATCCCTGGAGGTATTCAAAAAAGGATTGGATGTGACACTTGAAGCCATGATTTACTTGTGTGACCGGTTGAGGCTATGCCTTTAAGAAAAGAGACAGTTGCTGAACACTCTGGCTGAATGTTTTTGATAGTTAAACAAAAACAAGATAGTCTAAACTAATTTCATTGGTAGATTGTAGAATGCAAATTTTAAGTTTGGGTTCTGTTAGTTCAGTCTGGTCTGGGTTCAGGCTGTGTGCAGTCTGTGCTTCTCTGTCGTGTGGGCTGGACGGCTTCTCTCTTTCTGAAGCAGGAACGGCCTTGAGTTAACAGCTAACCAGATAAGAAAACTAATTCTTGCATGTGCTTTTGAGCTAACAGAATTTTTATTCCTTAATTGCCTTTCTCTCTCGCTCTCTAACCCTTTTTGGGAAAAAGGGGAGGTAGGGAGGGAGAGGCTGGAGGGAGAAGGCTTTTCTGCATTACGTTCATTGCTGTGTATTCCTGTATATATTGTAAGTATTGTGTATTTGTGTACATATTCATTGCATTCCATTTCTGCCTGTAAATATAGCTTTCATCTGCTTTTCTGACTGAGCTAGCTGTGGTTTCTTTCTTTGTGTGTGGGGAGGGAACTTTCTCACCCCACCACAACTTGTCTTGAGGTGTTAGGTATTAGGTAATAGGTTGGACTTGATGATCTTTGAGGTCTTTTCCAACCTGGTTGATTCTATGATTCTATGAAATCTTTTGATAAAGTTTGTGGGCAATGCGAGCGACGAGTGTTTCGAGCAATCTGGCAGTGTAGGCTTAGAGCCTGACATGGTGGCAGGCCATGCTCAGCAGAAGTGCAAAAGTTGCTAGCAGTGTAGCAAAGCAGTGCTGTGCCTGCACCATGTAATTAAAGCAGGACACTGGTAGCTATAAACACAGCAAGTTATCTGGGAATAACAGGACACACACCTGCATCAACAACCTCCATGTGTTAGTAGTAGCTTGACCAATAATCTATAACAGTGTGATGTGTGGTCACTTGTGGGGAACCAATGAAGCTATGCCAACGATGCTCCCCGAGTTTATATAAGTTGTAGAAGTTCCCTTAATACGCACTTTTTCTACTTTCCTTTCCATTCACTCCACTTTACTTTGCTGTGCTACACTCACTATGCTCACACTATAGCCGTACAATATTGGAAAAATAAAGGAGCAATACTAGATCATATTGATCGTCCGTATTGATTCCAGTCTCCGTCGCCGATAAAAGTTGGCACTGTTTTTCAGGTCAGCACAGGTAACTGCATTCACAGCTGTGAAATCTAAACCGACAGTGCATATCAAGCATTGAACCGGTATTTAAACAATATTACCTCGAAAGAGGAAAAGCTAATTCATTGGTAGAAAGAGGCTGATTTTTTTCTGTCTCTTTGCCGATTTAAAGCCAGTTTGTGATTCATCTTGTACCTGTGTCCCCTCATTTCTTGGTCCTCACTTCATTTATTCGTCTAGTACTTCCGTTTCTTACATCTCCCATCTCAAGAAACACATTTACTGTCTGTTTTTTCCTCATGTTCATCCATTTGTGTTGTGAGGTAATACTTGTCATGGCTGAGGGTTGTGTAAATAGCAAAATACATTATTTCTTCATGTTAGATTTCCCTTCCTTTAAAAAAAAAGTTATTTCCATCCCATGGAATGAAGGAATCTATGTTATTTATATATTACAGTACATGCAGTATCTGTGGTCTGCTTGGTGCAGAATGGGAGATAAGAAAGTAACATTTTCACAACCTGTTTTATTTTTACAAAAAGAATCTGGTGCAAGAGGTTTATTTTTCCTATTTTCAGTGGAAATCTGTTAGTGTGCACCATTGCTTATGCAACAGTGTGGTGCTTTGAGCCTTAACTGGGATTTAAGAGCTCAGATGGGAGGCAAGACTTAGAATCCCTCCCCAGTTCCTTCCTCCTCTTTCCCAATAGAGAGTTAAAAAAATAAGGGAAGGAGCAAATCCACCAAGAAATAATTTTGGAGTTAGTTTCTGTGAAAAAAAATATATATATATATAAATAACAGGAAGGGTTCACAAGGGTAAGGAAGAGTAGGGAAGGTGTGGGCCCCCTCAGAAAGGAAACTGGTGAAATAGCCACAAGTGATGTGGAAAAGGCTGAGGTACTCAATAACTTCTTTACCTCAGTCTTCACTGCAAGGGCCTCCAGCCACACTCCTGGTGTCATGGAAGACGATGCCAGGGACGGGGAGGAAGAACTGCCCATCACAAGTGAAGATCAGGTTGGTGTTCACCTGAAGAACCTGAAAGTGCTCAAGTCCATGGGACCCGACGGGATACACCCACGGGTGCTGAGAGAACTGGCAGATGAGGTTGCTAAGCCCCTCTCTATTATATTCCAAAAGTCATGGCAGTCTGGGGAAGTCCCCACAGACTGGAAAAGGGGAAACATTGCTCCCATTTTCAAAAAGGGTAAGAAGGAGGAACCAGGGAACTAGAGGCCAGTCAGTCTCACCTCTGTGCCTGGAAAGATCATGGAGCAGATCCTCCTGGAGGCACTACTGACTCAGAAGAGAGTAGTGAAGAGGTGATTTGGAACAGTCAGCATAGTTTCAACAAGGGCAAATCCTGCCTGACAAACCTGGTGGCCTTCTATGAACAAGTGACAACATTAATAGATGAGGGGCAAGCAACTGATGTCGTTTACCTGGAGCTGAGCAAAGCCTTTGACACTGTCCCACACCACATCCTGGTCTCCAAGCTGGTGACACACGGGTTTGATGGATGGACCACTAGATGGATAAAGAACTGGCTTGATGGCCGCACCCGAAGAGTGGCTGTCAATGGTCCATGTCCCAGTGGAGGCCAGGGACAAGCGGAGTCCCTCAGGGATCAGTCCTGGGACCAGTCTTGTTCAGCATCTTTGTGGGTGCCATGGACAGTGGCATTGAGTGCACCCTCAGCAAGTTTGCTGATGACACCAAGCTGTGTGGTGCAGCAGACACGCTGGAGGGAAGGATCCATCCAGAGGGACCTGGACAGGCTGGAGAGGTGGGCACAAGCCAACCTCATGAGCTTCAACAAGACCAAGTGCAGGGTCCTGCATCTGAGTCGAGGCAATCCCAGGCACAAATCCAGGCTGGGCAGTGACTGGCTGGAGAGCAGCCCAGAGGAGAGAGCCTTGGGGGTGCTGGTGGAGGAGAAGCTCAACAGGAGCTCTCAATGTGCACTTGCAGCCCGGAAAGCCAATCAGATCCTGGGCTGCATCAGGAGAAGTGTGGCCAGCAGGTCAAGGGAGGTGATTCTCCCCCTCTACTCAGCTCTGCTGAGACCCCACCTGGAGTACTGTGTCCAGTTCTGGAGCCCCTATTCCAAGAGGGATGTGGAGGTGCTGGAAGGTGTCCAGAGAAGAGCCACGAGGATGATCAGAGGGCTGGAGCACCTCTCCTATGAGGACAGACTGAAGGAGTTGGGGCTGTTCAGTCTGGAGAAGAGAAGGCTCTGAGGTGACCTCATTGTGGCCTTCCAGTATCTGAAGGGGGCCTACAAGAAGGCTGGGCAGGGACTTTTCAGGCTATCAGGTAGTGATAGGACTAGGGGGACTGGAATGAAGCTGGAGGTGGGGAGATTAAGGCTAGATGTGAGGAGGAAGTTCTTCACCATGAGAGTGGTGAAGCCCTAGAATGGGTTGTCGAGGGAGGTGGTTGAGGCCCCATCCCTGGAGGTGTTTAAGAGCAGGCTGGATGAGGCTGTGGCCAGCCTGATCTAGTGTAGAGTGTCCCTGCCCATAGCAGGGGGGTTGGAACTAGCTGATCCTTGTGGTCCCTTCCAACCCTGACTGAAACTAAACTATGAACAAGGATGGATGGGGAAAATATGAATACAAAACTAGTCCTTTGAAGCGACTTGGATGTAGCAGGGAGAGGACCAGGCCTGATCACGTGGCAGAGAAGCAGGAAGCCAGCAGCAACTCTCTTTTGTCCCTGCTAGGCAGAAGTAAAAAGAGAGCAACAGCTGTGTTAAAATTTGTTAAAAACACTCTTCATGCCAATCAAGAGTTTTAAGTATAAGACATTTTATTGCGGGTAAAATAAGCCGAAGCAGCGCGCTGGGCGGCTGGGAGCCTCCTGCTCCACAACACGCCCCGAGTAAGGATCTACTCTCTTCTTTTAAGGTGGAGGTATGTCGCAACCGCAACAGCCAATTCCTCATGCATAGAATGCACCCTTCTGGCTGTGCCAGTGTGAGTTCCTGATAAGGGTCGGCATCCTGGTCTGGAGTCTCTTGTGAGGATGTTGATAGCCTTCCTTATCTTTAACCTGGTTTCTGGCAGGCTCAGTGGGTGTCGAACCAGCTGCCCAACTTTTGTAGATTTCTGCCTAACAAGCTTAAAACTAAGTACATACTGTTCAATACAGGATGCTACATTGTCTTATCATTGAGTGGCATTGTCTGACTTGATCATGACTCCATCATTGATCATTTATATGGTTAACAAATAATTCATCCCTTTATTTATTACAGCTGCACTGTCCTCCTTTGTATATGCTTGCTGGACAGGGAGGTGGAATGGAACTGACTAATTCAGTTCCCCAGGGAGAAAATGCCCTCCAGGGAGAGCAAGGCTCTCACAAGCCCTCCCCCCTCCTGCTTTCAGGATGGCCATAACCCACAAACTGATTTAAATGAAGTTGTTTGGGATTGGGTTTTTTTGGAGGGTATTTTTCGTTTTTCTTTTTGGTTTGGGTATGATTTTTCTGTCCTTTTTCCCCTTTCTTTTTCTCCCCTCTTCCAGTTAGCCATAGGTCAGTGTGT
Organism: Colaptes auratus; assembly: GCA_015227895.2. Lineage (NCBI taxonomy): Eukaryota > Metazoa > Chordata > Aves > Piciformes > Picidae > Colaptes > Colaptes auratus. The sequence goes on from CM037632.1 coordinate 63,282,201, forward strand.
TACACTAATGTAAAACTTTTATCTTAGACCATACAGTCATGTCATGAGCCTTCTTGACATTTTTCTATGTAGTTAGATGCTTGGAAGGGCCTACATAGTGGCCTTGTTACAAGTAGAGCAGTCATTGTAAAGCCTGGCAATATGGTTGCTTTGTTGTGGCTTTTATCGAATCATCAAGGTTTTTTGTTTTCCTTCTTGTTATCTTGACAGAATTAATGAGGTGTACATTCAATAGGCAACAAGCTGGTCTTAGTTTAGCTTTTCAGAGAACAAATTTGGATTCCGGTGTATTGCTGCTCTTGCTTTGGTGTCCACTTTTGCCATTGCATATTATACACACTGCAGGAAGGACATTGAGGTGCTAGTTAGTGTGTCCAGTGAAGGGCAGCAAGGCTGGTGAAAGGCCTGGAGCATGTGGCATATGAGAAGTGTCTGAGGGATCTGGGGTTGTTCAGTCTGGAGAAGAGGAGGTTGAGAGGAGACCTCATTGCTCTCTACAGCAAACTGAAGGTAGGCTGGAGCAAGGAGAGGGCAGCCTCTTCTCCTTGGTGACAAGTGACAGAACTAGATGAAATGGTTTCAAGCTGTGTCAGGAGAGGCTCAGGCTGGATATTAGGACATAATTATTCACTGAAAAGGTTCTCAAACTGGAATGGTCTGCCCAGGGCAGTGGTGGATCCTGGGGGTATTCAAGCAGCATGTGGACCTTGTGCTTAGGGCCATGGTTTAGTGTTGACCCTTCAGTGCTGGGCCAAGGGTTGGACTTGGATGATCTTTGATATTTCTTCCAACCAGATGTATACTCTGATTCTGTAATCTCCTGTTTTGAACTAATTCTTGGTTCATTACTGAAGCACCCTTTTTCCCCTTCTTCTGATAGGGAATGTATGTGTGAAATGTAGTCCAATGGAGATGCATAAAAAGATTTCTGTCTGTTTTCTTATGAAGTCCAAGCTAAATTTTGGATGCCTTTCTGGCTGGATTGCAGAGAAAACACTTTGTCAGTAACTCATTGTAAATTTGGAGCTGTATTCAGCTCTCCCTGGAGTACTGCCACTAAGATTGCTTGAATGGATTTACATAACCTTGGTGTTTGCCCCAGAGCCAGTACTCTGCTATAAAGATTTGCATCCCTTGTGCCACAGCTCACTAAGTGCACAGCAACCATGTTAAAGCAGCTGTTAAGGCTTTGTATGCCTGAGCTGAAGTACAAACTGTATTTCTTCCAGAAGCTTATGCTCACTGCTGAACTTATAAATTGCTGAAATTAAGATGTTCTTACTTTTAAAAATATTACTTAATTCTTGCCTACCTGCTTGCCTCTCAGCTGGAGTATCTGGTTTCATATTACACTAACTAAAAAGTAAATGCTACATGTGTTTATTCTTCTTGGCTGGGATTTCTTGCTATCAAATGCTGGGTTTAGATATTGAGAGTCTTTCCTTGAGTTACCAGGTGAGTTTTGCTTGTAAACAAAAATGTTACTCACTGTTTTACTCCCTTTTCTTTTACTGCCTGATGAAATTTATGACTTAACTGTTCCTCTAGATTAATATCTAGTGAATTCCATGAATAAACAATTATGATGCTGAAGTTATTTTTGCAGTTGCTGCCCGGAACATTTAGGACAGAGAGAGGACATTGGCTGAAATGTAGACCCTCCCACAGTGTCCTCAGTGTTCCAGTCGTGTAGCACATGTTGGGTTTTCCACTTTTCACCTGTCACAGAAGGGCAAGCACTTCTTTAAAATCCTTCTTCAGTGAATTGGTAATTCCTCCTCTGTGCAAGATCTCACACCAGTGTGCATAGTCCAACTTTCTGTCTTGAGGTTGAAGAAGTCCTAGGGATAGTTCAGGAGGAACCTCTTTCCAAGTGTGACACCTTTAGCTTCTCCCTCCTGTCTCACAGCACTTCTGTAGGGAGATTTGATCATGAAATTTGAAATTATACTGAGCATTCCTCAGAGCTCAGTTTTCAGATGCAGCTGTTAGTAGAGGACCTTTTTGCGGTTGCTCTTGTGTGTGCCACAAGCTCCTTGCTCGTTTACAGGCTGTGGAGGAAGCATCTTCAAAAGGCAGAATAAAGCTTTCTGGAATTTTCCTGTCATGTTAGCATGGGGCATGCTATGAGCTAAGACACAGCTAATCCATTGAAAAAGGAAGTCAGTTCTATAAGGATTTCCCTGGTCAAATTTTGTATTCAGTCCTTGTATGATCATTCCTGTTTACCCAGACCAGATATTTTGAAGGCTTATTTCATTTAGCTTGTTTTTACTTGTAAGCATCAAAAATATTTCTATCTCTGAAATCTGTGAAGCTGCAGAATGTAATTCGGGTGTTTAATAAACATTCCCTTGATTTAAACACTGATACATCCTCCTCTTTCTCTTCTAGAAGCTTGGTCTTCTACATGACTCCCAGATTTTTTTTTAATGTTGCTGCTTTTGCCATCGCTAATACTAGATGCTGAATGGCATTTTAAAACAGTATTAATTAACATGTATTAGACAAAGTATTTTTAAACTGCCTCTAAAATTCTAGTCAACACAGCTCCTGACTTGTTTCAGGCTAGCAATCCTGTAATCTTGAATACTAGGACCCATTCTGAGGTTGCTGCTTGCTGGTCTGACTTCCAAGAGCAATTATCTGAAGAGGCAGATTGTGTATCTCCAACTGAGGTTCTTCAAAACATTGCCTGACTGGCTGTATGCCCTTTTGTTTTGTAGCTTTTGGCTAAAATGTTAGAACAAGAAGAAACTGGCAGTTTTCAGCACTGAAAGCCATTGAAACGTACCTGTCTTGTCCTGAATGTCTGGATCTGTAGTTGGGCTTGCCGAGTGCCCAGAGATTGCTGCTCTCACAAAGTTGCAGGCATGTGGTATTTCAGAGTACACTTGAAAGCCTGTGTCTTTGCAAAGACACTGGCTCTGCAGAAACAAGTTAGTTTCCTTTCCTTTATTTGATTTATGCTGTACACTAATTAAATGATCCTATCTCCTTAAGGGTTCAGTTTTCCTCTAGAAATCATGTTCTTTGCAACATGCAGCACCAGGACAAGGGGACACAGTCTCACAGTGCGCCAGGGGAAGTTTAGGCTCGAGGTGAGGAGAAAGTTCTTCACGGAGAGAGTTGTTAGCCATTGGAGTGTGCTGCCTGGGGAGGTGGTGGAGTCACCGTCCCTGGAGGTGTTCAAGAGGGGATTGGATGTGGCACTTGGTGCCATGGTCTAGTAGTCATGAGGTGTTGGGTGACAGGTTGGACTGGATGGTCTTTGAGGTCTTTTCCAACCATATTGATTCTATGATTCTATATTGTTACTATCATGGTTTGAAGAGACCTGTCCAACAAGCTCCCTTATAGTTCCACAGGAAGAATGTAGACAGGCAGGGTTTGGTCTCTTCTCCCAGGCAACCAGCAGCAGAACAAGAGGACACAGTCTCAAGCTGTGCCAGTGAAAGTTTAGGCTGGATGTTAGGAAGAAGTTCTTCACAGAGAGAGTGGTTGTCCATTGGAATGTGCTGCCCGGGGAGGTGATGGAGTCACCATCACTGGAGGTGTTTAGGAGGAGACTTGTTGGGGTGCTTGATGCCATGGTTTAGTTGATTAGATGGGTTGGACGCAATGATCTCAAAGGTCTCTTCCAACCTGGTCTATTCTATTCTATTCTATTCTATTCTATTCTATTCTATTCTATTCTTAAGCAGTACCCCTTGTCTCTTGTGTAGCATGCTGAAAGGCTTGACAAGCACTGCCATTAATTAATTAATTAATTAATTTTCCTCCATAAAAATATTTTTCTTAAAACATGCAGGAAACTATGCCTTAGGCATTGGGAAATTGTGGCACCTTTAAACGAAAGTCATTGCCTCAATGTTTCCCCACACATCCATTCCCTCTCAGGCTTGTATTAATCAACAGCAGAAAAGCATGTCACACAGTTTAGAAGCTACTGTATTTAGAAGAGAAAGCAGCACAGAATGCCACGAGATCTATTTTAGAACATTGAACCTGCAAACATATGTTTTGTAAAATAATTAGGAAAAAGCCGTACAAAATTACATTATAATTTATACTAACCGAGACCGAGTGTGTTCTAAAAGCTGTTTATTTTAGAAATACTTTGGTTATTCCATTAGATGAGAGCATAGCTTGTGTCATCAGTTTTTCCAAGGGTGTGCATTGGGGCAGTGTAGCTACTATGGCAAGAAAAAACAGGTTGTATTTTTGATTCCTGAAGAGCAAGGACAAAAACTCTCCATTTTAAAATAAGAGGCGTAATAGGCCTTTTGGCTTTCAGAAAAGCGATATTAAGCGTGTGGTCAGCTGTTTGGCATTGAAAGTAAGATTTTTCTGAACACTTACTTTCTCTTTTGGAAACCACAGCTCAATGATGACTGTAAAGATTAGGATGTGGGGCTCCCACTCCCCATCTTTTGCCTTTGGTTATTTTGTCGTTGCTTATGGAAAGAAGTGTGGACAGAAATCAGTGTTCTGTGGCAAGGAGTCTTGCCTGTGGGCATGGATTTAAAAGGCAAAGATGAAACTCCTCAGTAGAGTGCTTGTTGCTTAATTGGCATGCATGTGGTGGAGAAACCAGAAAATGTAACATTTCCCCCTCCACTACCCTTCCCCCCCCCCCCCTATTTCTTTTTCTCTCCCATTTGGGCTGACAAATCTGTCTATTATCTCTGACAGTTTAGGGTGTCCCCCACCCTCTTCTTCTACTCTCCAGAAAATAATGCTTATTTCTAATTCCAGGAAAGTTGGAGTTACATTGCAGGTTCCAAGTTTAGCTGTGGTTTTATGTTGTACTGACAATTGTAAAAGTTTCCTTAATTGTGGAGATCTGACTAGCTTCTACTTTTTATTTGCAGTAGCAGTGTATTGGCACAGATTTCCTCAAATCTTCTAAATCCCAACCTCACATGTTTATTTATGTTGTCACCTCTTTCTTGTATATTTTGTGGAGAGGACAAAGTAGGACCTTAATCTATGACTAATCATCTTCCAGTTTTTTGTTGGTACCTCTTCAGGAAAAAAAAAATATTCCAAGTTTGCACATAAGTAAAAATAAGTCTCTCTTTATGGCGTTTCAGATGTAGCTATGTAACGAATACGCGCTCAGAAATGAGCGGCAGATATATCAATGAATATATACGTTAAGTTTATTTCTATATATATACAAACTCTGCAACGGGATATTTACAGTCCCCCTTCACAGGTATTGGCATTCGGTTAGTGGAACTACCTTTACAGAATGTTTATGTATGGGCACTTAACTCAAATGATTCACAGAACTTAGAATCGAAACTGATTCAGAAAGCGGCGGGAGGGGTTTGGTCAGTGACCGGCAACCCTCCACCTGGAGTGATTTGAACGCTACCCTAACTGAAACTTTATAAAGAAAGGCTTGGCTTACTCACAAGCTGAGAACTTCATGAAATCTTCCCTTTAATAATGTTTATAGTCCGCAGAACGTGGCACGCATATGCCGTAATGAGGAGATAGGAAATGGCGCTGACCGCGTGGTTGCGCCGTGTGGCTGCTGCTTCTCCCAGGACACAACGGTTCCCTGCTCGGGGGGGCTGTGGCAGTTCAGCAGCGCTGGTTCACATGGGCTGCCAGGTATTCTCCTGCGGCGATGGATCACACCGCGGTTGATCCTACAGGGTACTGTCCACAGCATTGCACGCAGCTGGGTGATGGTAGCAAAGTACCGCGAGGCCTCTTAGAGCACTGGTTTGAGTCCTGGGCAAGGTGGACCACAGCAGCACTAGCATGCACACAGGTATAGGCTCAAACACGAATGTGGGGAGGCGCATTTACCAACCAACCCCTATTTACCATTTGCCCCAGTGAATACTGGTCCAATGAGCATCTGCTGCTAACACGAAGCTTAACCAATGAACTGACATCTACCAAATATGGCATAAGCATATGCTATAAACAGGGAAACAAGCATATAGCCTGGCCCTGTGTACCACAGGGGTGAGACCACGCCCAGGTAGGCTGTTTACCTGGACTCAGTGGCACCAGGATCCCCCCCCTGCCACCTCCAGAAAGGATGGGGAACAAAGGAGGGTTAACACACAGAGAAGTATGTTCTAGAAATATTTGGGGCACAATCCTGGCCATAAGCACTGTTCACTACAAGCTATCAAAAGGAATGGGAGTGTTTTCTGAATCAGAGAATTATTACAGATTGTCATGGCATGTATCAGGAACAATGTGGCCAGCAGGAGCATGGAGGTCATTCTCCCCCTGTATGCCACACTGGTTAGGCCACACTTTGAGTGCTGTGTCCAGTTCTGGGCCTCTCAGTTTAGGAAGGATGTTGACTTTCTGGACTGTGTCCCGAGAAGGGCATAAAAGCTGGGGAGGGGTTTGGAGCACAGCCCTGTGAGGAGAGGCTGAGGGAGCTGGGGTTGCTTAGCCTGGAGAAGAGGAGGATCAGGGGAGACCGTATTGCTGCCTACAAGTACCTGAAGGGAGGTTGTAGCCAGGTGGGGGCTGGTCTCTTCTCCCAGGCAACCATCACCAGAACAAGAAGACAGCCTCAAGCTGCACCAGGGGAGGTTTAGGCTGGATGTTAGGAAGAAGTTCTTTTGTGTTTGATTCTGCTCAGAAGAGGGTTATTTGGATGCATGATACTTTGTGGTGGGGTGAGAAAGCTCCCTCCCCACACACAAGGAAATAAACCACAGCTAGCTCAGTCGGAAAAGCAGATGAAAGCTATATTTACAGGCATAAATGGAATGCAATGATATTACACAAATATACAATATTTACAACATATACAGGAAACACAGCAATGAACACAATGCAGAAAAACCTTTTCCCTCCAGCGGCCAGGGGGGTCCCTGAACCCCCTCTCTCCCTCCCCACCTCCCCTTTTTCCAAAAAGGGTTAGAGAGAGAGAGAAAGGCAATTAGGAGGAAAAATTCTGTTAGCTCAAAGCACATGCAAGAATAGTGTTCTATCTGGGTAGCTGTTAACTCAAGGCCGTTCCTGCTTCAGAAAGAGAGAAGCTGTCAGCCACAGGACCGAGAAGCACAGACTCACCCAGCCTGAACCCAGACCAGACTGAACTAACAGACCCAAAATTAAAATTGCATTCTACAATCTACCATGAAATTAGTTTAGACTATCTTGGTTTTGCTTAAATATAAAAAACATTCAGCCAGAGTGTCCAGCAACTGTCTCCCTCTAAAGGCACAGCCCCAACCGGTCACAGGTTGAGTCTTAAATACAGAAGTGTTCTTCCTTATCATTGCTTTGGGAGAGAAGTGCTGGTGTTTGAGTGGGATGAATTACCTAGTTTCTAGAGGGCTTTGTGTTAGCTCATATTGCATTTGTTCTTGGACAACTTTATCCTTGTAATTGCTATTTTAAAATAGTTTTGATGGGCTGCTTATATTCTTGCACAGGGTCACAAAAACCCACCCATCTGCTTCTAAAATATATTCTGGTCCTCATGAAGTGTACTGATTCTTTAGCATCTAAAAAGCTGGCAATATGCCTTTGAAACATTACCCATGTAAATTTTCTTCCTTTTTTTTTCTTCAAAATGTGAATGATTTGTTGCATTTGTTCCTTTAACTACAGTAGAAATAGCTGTTTTGTACTTACTATTTCAGATAGGGTGGCGTTAGTGTAGGATGATGAAAAATGCTTTTGGTTTTGAGATCAGAGGAGAAGTTTGCTGATCAAATAGAAAATTGCCATGTCTCTCTCTTCTTTATTCTAAAGCATTTGTGGGAGTTTTCTCCCTGATCTTCTGAGACCGAGGACACTGTTCTCTAAACTTGCTAATGGGATCAAATCAACTTAATGTGGAGCATGACATTGGATGATAAAGTTGATTGCTTACACCCAGCTTTGATTGGAGCAAGCTTAGTGGTCATTTGGAATACACTGAGCACAAATGTAGCTTATACCATTTCATCTTGGCTGCTTCTCAAGTTCAATTTGGTATAATGCAGCCCTTGTGCTATTGTGAAGTCTTTGAACTGAACATCTTCTCCTGTATTTATCTACCATGTAAGCACTTGATTTTTTTTTTTTGGTGAGGATTTTAGCCAAACAATTTTTCCAGTCAAGAAAATTGGCGTATTTAACACTCTTCATTTGTTACTGTGTTACGCTGGCATAACAACTTCAATTTTCACCATTTCCTTCACTGAATTACAGTGGTCCTCAGTTTATCCCAGTGGTTCTGCTCTTGGCCCCCAAAGAGAAAAAATCTTCGACCAAAGCTTTTTGTGTGCATCCGAAATGCCATATGCAGTCAGTAACCCAAAACTGAGTATCTTTTATTTTAGAGTTGTGGATGGCCTTACTTTTTCTCTTCTTCTCTCCTGTCCAAAATGAAAAACAGAAGAGCTAAGTACTAAAGATACTAGATTTCCCAGAATCACAGAATCACCAATGTTGGAAGAGATCTCAAAGATCATCAAGTCCAACCTGTCACCACAGACCTCATGACTAAACCATGGCACCAAGTGCTATGTCCATTCCCCTCTTGAACACCTCCAGTGAGGGTGAATCCACCACCTCCCTGGGCAGCACATTCCAATGGCTAACAACTCTCTCAGTGAAGAACTTTCTCCTCACCTCGAGCCTAAACTTCCCCTGGTGCAGCTTGAGACTGTGTCCTCTTGTTCTGGTGCTGGTTGCCTGGGAGAAGAGACCAGCCCCTTCCTGGCTACAACCACCCTTCAGGTAGTTGTAGACAGCAATGCGGTCTCCCCTGAGCCTCCTCTTCTCCAGGCTAAACAACTTCATTTGTTGTGTCCTTGCTTTACTAGCACCAAAATTTCTGAGCACAGTAGAAAGAGCAAAGGTGTCTTACTCCACTGCTAATTCTCGTGTCACCTCTTGATGATTCTCTTGTGAAATATGCTAGTGCTCTGTTCTTAATGATACAGTACTGCAGGAAGTGGATAAGGGAAAAGGAAAACATACAAACAGAAGCAAACATTTCTGAGGTGTTATGTCATGGAATTTAGAAGGTAAGAAGCATCTGTGGCAGTCTGTGCTCCTTCATAAGCAGAAACATTATTCTGAAATGCTGTAAGCTCCTCCAGCAGTAAAGGTCTAGTCCACAGCATGTGAATGATGTATGTGAGTAAATGCAAGAGTGTAGACCCAAGTAATGACTGAAATGCAGGTCATAGAATCAATAAGGTTGGAAAAGACCTCAAAGATCATCAAGTCCAACCTGTCACCCAACACCTCATGGCTACTAAACCCTGGCTTCAAGTGCCAAGTCCAACTATATCTGAAAGCAGAAACTGATCAGTGTATTGCTCTTTAAAGGAGCAATCAGATGATTATAGGCTCTGTTGGAAGGGCTTCTGGGGGGTGGGTGGGGGCAGAAATGAAATTGTGTAGATACAGTTCAGTAATGCCTGCAAGGAGAATGTGCTACTTCACTTTCATTAAACCCATGAAAAATGCAACATGTTTGCAACTTATGGAGAGTAGAATAGAATAGAGTAGAATAGAGTAGAATAGAATAGAATAGAATAGAATAGAATAGAATAGAATAGAATAGAATAGAATAGAATAGAATTAACCAGGTTGGAAGAGACCTTTGAGATCATCAACTAGAACCTATAATCCAACACTATCTAATCAACTAAACCATGGCACTAAGTGCCACGTCCAATCCCCTTGAACACCTCCAGTGATGGTGACTCCACCACCTCCCTGGGCAGCCCATTCCAATGGCCAGTCTCTCTTTCTATGAAGAACTGCTTCCTGACATCCAGCCTAAACCTGCCCTGGCGCAGCTTGAGACTGTATCCCCTTGTTCTCTTGGTGGTTACCTGGGAGAAGAGACCAACCCCCACCTGGCTACAACCTCCCTTCGGGTAGTTGTAGACAGCAATAAAGTCTCCCCAGAGCCTCCTCTTCTCCAGGCTAAGCAACCCCAGCTCCCTCTGAAATAGCAATTGCTAATGTACACCTAGTAGCATTAGTTCTTTCTGTGAAAATTATTGATCATAAGGCAAATAGGCAAGAAGATTTCCTGAAAGCAATGTTAATCATGAAAATTAAGGTTAAAATTTATAGTTCCAACTGCAGAATTGAAAAATTGCCCTCCAGTTTTTCTCCTGAAATACACTTTTACCATGCGTCACTATCAGTTGAAATTTGTATAGGATGAGGCTCCGTGCTATGTGCTGCACACCTAAATTTTTCAGCTCTGGAAAGAAGCTTTTGTGGGGCTAGTCTCTTCTCCCAGGCAACCAGCATCAGAACAAGAGGACACAGTCTCAAGCTGCACCAGGGGAAGTTTGGATGTTAGGAAGAAGTTCTTCATAGAGAGAGTCATTGGCCATTGGAATGGGCTGCCCAGGGAAGTGGTGGTGTCACCCTCACTGGAGGTGTTTGGTTCCATGTTTTAGTTGATTAGATAGTGTTGGATGATAGGTTGGGCTCCATGATCTCAAGGTCTCTTCCAGCCTGGTTAATTCGATTCTATTCTAAATACTTGAAAAAATAAAGTTGATTGCTACTCTGAAGGTTTAGCTGAGCATGGCTTGTACTCTGTGAATTGTGGGTTCAGGAACTGTGGAAGTATTGCCCTAGACTGCCCTGCTGATGGCTTGATTCAGTTATAGCAGAGCCTGCACGGCTCAGTTGGAATATATTCATAGAATCATAGAATCATAGAATTCTTGCTGTTGACTTTGGGGAAGTCTGTAGATTCAAATTTGTGCTGAGAAACTCTTGAATCAGTGCTAAATGGCTTAGAATGCCAATTTTAAGTCGATGATGCCCTACACTTATTTCTCCTTGAATATCTACACAAATATCAGCCAAAAAAAAGCACAGCATGAAATATCTTTTCTTCTCCTTCCCCCTCTTAAAATTTCTAGTTGACAGTAACTGAACCAGATGCTGGCTAAGTACACAGTTACCATTAGAAGAGAATAGCTATTAATCTCTTGGGCCTCTTGTTCTTCTGTGTCCCCAGCTGTCATTGAGCATTTGTCAAAAAAATACTTCATTGTAGCTGGAAGGTTTCAGTGTGATCATCTTGCTGGATATGTAGTGGATTATGGATACACAAAATAAAAGGCTGCCAGCAAAGTGAACAGTGGGCAAGAAATAGAGGCAATATGGAACCCGATTGTTTTTCATGTGGAAGGAATATTGGCAATGATTGGTTTTTCACAGACTCACAGAATGGTCTGGGTTGCTGTCTCAGTCTGGAGAGGGAAAGAGCCTCAGTTCTTTAGAATATTCCCATGTTGTGAAATGAGAGGCACAAACGAGGCCAAAATATCAACAGCTAGGCTATTGATTACAGAAATAAAGTGAATGGATCAGAAGGGGAGGGAGAGAAAATAGAGAGTGGGAGAGAGAAGAGAGAGAGGAGGAAAGGAATTATTTTACCACACCCCTCACCCCCCCAAGACAGTTTGAGTCTGTGGAGGAAAGGTGCTGCAGGAGATGTTGGGTCTGTAGAGGCTTTGGCTGTAGAAGAGATGTGGTCCTCTGAGCAGCCTCTTCAGCTCCATGAGTTGCAGCAGGTGGAACTTAGGACACGGAGAGAGTGTTCCTCTTAGTCTGCTTCTTCCAGGCTCCATGGTGATGTCTCTGCCATTTTCCTTTCGGTTTTTCTTTAGAGCAGCATTGTCCCAGGCTTTTCCTTCTCTCATGTTTTCCTTCTCAGCATCATTGTCCTTCTGTTGTGTTTTTCTTCATCCGTGTTTTCCTTCTGGTTTTTCTTCTTCTGTGCTTTTGGTTCTCCTGAGCCAGTAGTTGCTCAAGTCTTTCATACAGTTTTTGGTCCTTAGTTATGTGTCCAAGTATTGTCCCTCAGGAAATCAGGGGCCAGGTGGTGAATCCATTGTCTCACCATCCTCACTTTCCAGGGTACCTGATGGGTGATTATCTTGTCTTATGCATATTCCCGAAGGTGGCCTCGGTCCATTGTGGTCAGGCCAGCTGTGGTCCAGTGAGCGTCGTTATCCTTGCACCTTCCCAGGAGTCCTTCCAGTGGCTCTGCCCAATACACATCAGCTATTGTCTGGGCAAGCAGCAAAGGTGATTTTACCTTTGTTGAGTCACATCAAGAGAGACAAGCTTTAGTCTCTCACAGTTGAGGGGACCTCCAAATATCATCCAGTCCAACCCCCAATTGTACATATTATTTTAGCTGTTCTTTCTCAGTAGCTTCATCAGCTCCAAGAATGCTCTAAGAATTGACCTGTAATTGTTTCGTAGTTAATAGGTTGACACTCTGCTTAAAAGAAATGCATAGTTTAGTATCTGCACACCTGTGCAGCATGTGTAATGCTGCTGGTACTCCTGGGACTGTAATTAGAGAAGAAAAATACTTTAAAATACTTTGTTTTTTTCACATAATGCTGAGTAGGTCTGGTAAATGGCTAATATCTGCTATTGCCTGCAGTGAGTGGTGCTTGGTAAAGTGATCGTGCGAATACTGGCATTAGCACAAGGGTAGATGGACTGTGCCTGGAAGGCCAGGCTGAATGAAGCATTAAGCAGCTGAGTCTAGTTGAGAGGTGTCCCTGCCCATGGCAGGGAGGTTGGATCTCTAAGGTCCCTGCCAATCCAAGCCATTCAGTGATGATGAGTTAGTTCTGGCTATCAGCTTAGGCTCTGGTAACGCACGGAGGGTTTTTTGGTAAGTTGAGAGCAGTACTTTGCTGCCTTACATGTGACAAATTTCCATTTGCTTTGATTTCTGGTTATAATTTCTCTGTTAAAAAACAAACATCTTTGGGCACATTTTTGATTGCTTGTTGCATTTAAAAACGGCATTGTGATGAGTAGCATAATAGTTTTCAACCATGAACTGGCTTTTTGCTGAGATGCAGGAACAATTGGATGAATATTTTTTCATTATTATTATTTGAACTGTGGTGTGCCTTTTGTATTACTGGCAATAGACTCTAACCCACTTTCTTTCAAGCACTGAAGGAAAAGCATGCTGAGTTGATGGGAAGTGGCTATTGCTGTATTAGGAAAAATGCTGCAGAACAATGTGTAACAGTGACAGTTTCTGCCTAATAACAAATAGGAGCAAAAGCATGTCACACTGTCATCTACAAGTGAAAATAACCAACACCATTTGAAGTAAATGTAGATGCTGGTTTTGTTGTTGTTGTTGTAGCACCAGTAACACTTGTTGTTTGTTTTGTGTTTTGTTTAGGTTCTTGATTTTCACAGACCATTTGCTGAAATGTCCAGAGCTGGTAAAAACCCTTTATGCCAAACTGAGCAATCAAGAAAGGTAACCCCAAAACCCAATGTGGCTTTTAGTATTTAGCATTCCATATAGAGTATCCTGTTCACATGATTGAAAAACTGTGTGGTTTCATAGTTGGCACAAAATCTCTAAATACATGTTTCTATGTCAGTAATGGTTTTAAATTGGTTGGTTAACATTACAGCTTAGCCACAACTGGCAGTGATTTATGTAGGGTTGCAGAATCCAGGTTGGCGCCATTACTCAGAAAAGAAAGACTTTTTTTCTTTTTTACCAAAAAAAAAAAAAAAAGGGACAAGATTTCATGTTTGTGTCTTGATTTCATAAGAGCACCACACCCTGCAGTGTTTTAGAGCTGTATTTGAAATGTCCTCCGCTGTTCATACTCCTGTTGTAATTACAGGAAGTTGAAAGGAAGCCTTCACTTAAGATGGAAGTGTGTCTAATACTGATTAGCAGAACCTGAAAAACATCAATGTGTAGGTATCCAAGATTGCTTCATCTTTCAGTATTTCTGCTAGTGAAAATACAGGGTGCTTCTACAAACCTTCACCTCAAAAGAAACTAGTTCGTTTTCCTTCAGGTGTTTGAGTAAATGTATGCTAAATTGTTGGGAAATGTTAAGGCCATGAGGATGATCAGAGGGTTGGACCACCTCTTCTATGAGGACAGACTGAAAGAGTTGGGGCTTTCAGTTTGGACAAAAGAAGGCTATGAGGAGACCTGCTTGTGGCCTTCCAGTATCTGAAGGGGGCCTACAAGAAGGCTGGGGAGGGACTTCTCAGGCTATCAGGTAGTGATAGGACTAGGGGGAATGGAATGAAGCTGGAGGTGGGGAGATTCAGGCTAGATGTGAGGAGGAAGTTCTTCCCCATGGGAATGGTGAAGCCCTGGAATGGGTTGTCGAGGGAGGTGGTTGAGGCCCCATCCCTGGAGGTGTTTAAGACCAGGCTGGATGAGGCTCTGACCAGCCTGATCTAGTGTGGGGTGTCCCTGACCATGGCCGGGGGGTTGGAACTAGATGATCCTTGTGGTCCCTTCCAACCCTGACTGATTCTATGATTCTAAATGGCCACTGCTCATTTGCTGTTCTTTGACAGAGAATCTGGGAAGATAAAAACTTATTTTGTTAGAATAATCAACTTTGGGAAATCCTGTACTATTGTTTCAGAGCTCCTCCAATTGCTTGTAGATCTTGGGATTTTTTTGATGGATTTTGTTCCCCACCTGTCCAGGGAAACTGTAGGTTCCCACTACTATAGTTTATGCAGGTGAGAGACAAAGCAGTAAACAAAGCAGTCTGTTAGTATTTTTCTCTTCTGTGTTTTTTGCTGTGACTGAAACCACAAATGGGGGTACAGTCACTTACCAGATTAGGAAGAAACAAAAGGGATAACAGGCAAAGATGATAGTTTGAAAACCACAGATAAAATAGCATTAATGTATAGGCAAGGGTTGGAAAATAAGGGGTGGGAATGATAAGGAGGGAAAGATTGTTTTCCTCCTTTATTCAGGCTGACCAAATGGGATTGAGTATGAGCTGTACACTTCTTGGAGGTAAGGGCTCCTTAACCAGTTAGCAGGAAAGAGTGTTTTGACTGAATGAGCTAGATACAGTTCCTTTGGGGGTTGTCATAAATGGTGGATTGTTTGTATGCTTTTGTAATCCCCTTGAGGACAGCCAGGATTGGATTAGGGTATTCAGTTGTACTTAGAGAGCTCTAGATGTAATCAGTTTCCAGAAAGGTCTTAGCTGGATTTGTTGCATGCACCATACTACAAACACTGATCAGCTCCCTCAACTGAAAGTCTTCTGGTGTAGACATCAGACAGATGATCACATTGCAGGATGGCTAGTCACTGCATATTTGCTGAATTTATTATCAATCCCAAGAGTTCTGCAAATCAAGTGAACTCAATTAGAGCATAATCAGTGTACAGTTTATTATGAATTTGATACTGCTTAATTTACTGTCAAACATATGGAAGTAAGTGGTGTAGGAAACAGTCCTTTAGCATCTGAGCTATAGAAGAAAACTCGGTGGCATCTTCCTCTGTAATGTTAACATACTCAATATATAGAAATATATAGGGAGAGAAATCAAATTCACATAAAAACATTTTTTTGACTGTCTTTATTGGAGAGGAAAAAAAAGAAGTAATGATATAAAACAAAGCGTAGGGGATTCATTACAGAATCACACAGAATCACAGAAACATTCAGGTTGGAAAAGACCCTCAGGATCACCAAGTCCAACTGATAAACCTACTCTACAAAGTTCACCCCCAAACCATACCCCAAGCAGCACATCCAAATGACCTTTAAACACATCCAGGGTTGGTGACTCAGCCACCTCCCTGGGCAGCACATTCCAATGTCTGAGCACTCTTTTTGCAAAAAATTTTTTCCTAATGTCCAGTCTAAACCTGCTCAGTTGCAGCTTGAGGCCATTCCCTCTTGTTCTATCACTAATTACCTGTGAGAAAAGACTAGCACCAGCCTCTCCACAACATCCTTTCAGGTGGTTGTAGACAGCAATGAGGTCTCCCCTCAGCCTCCTCTTTTTCAAACTAAACAGCCATTCCCAGCTCCTTCAGTCACTCTTCATCAGATTTATTCTCCAGTCTCTTCCCCAGCTTCCTTGCTCTCCTCTGCACTCACTCCAGCACCTCCCCATCTCTCCTGTGTTGAGGTGCCCAAAACTGAACACAATACTCAAGGTGTGGCCTCACCAGAGCTGAGTACAAGGGGACACTCAGTTCCCTACTCCTGCTGGACACAGCATTTCTAATCCAGGCCAGGGTGCCATTGGCTTTCTTGTCTATGTGGGCACACTGCTTGCCCATATTCAGTTGCTTGTCACTTAGCAACTGTGTCTTGATTTCATAAGAGCTGTATTTGAAATGTCCTCCGCTGTTCATACTCCTGTTGCAATTATAAGAAGTTAAAAGGAAGCCTTCACTTAAGCTGGAAGTGTGTCTGAGACTGATTAGCAGAACCTGAAAAGCACCAATGTATAGGTACCCAGGTCCCTTTCTGCCAGACAGCTTTCCAGCCAACAGGCTTCCCCAAGCCTGTAGCATTGTTTGGGGTTGTTGTGACGTTTCAAAACGAGACAAGGAGCTTCGCCCCAAGAGTCACTGCATTGGGTGTCCATAGGGCTGAGTAAGTTATATAAATGGAGAAAGGACAGATGTGGCATTGAGGTGCCTGTGGAAAGCAGCTTGAGTTCCTGAATCTGTGGTAACTCTCAGTTACAGTATTCTCTACCATGCACATCAAATACACTCACTCCAAATGTATCTATTGAGGCGGCGTTAACTATGCTGAGAGTTTATGGATGCATACCTTACGTTGGCAGTTGCCTTGGATAACCAAAGTGTCTGCAGTTGCATAACCTCAGTTATTTGCACTATTACAATACAATACAGTACAATAAATCCAGGTTGGAAGAGACCTTCAAGATCATCGTGTCCAACCCATCAACCAATCCATCCACCTAACAACTAGATCATGGCACCAAGTACCCCATCAAGTCTCCTTGAACACCTCCAATGATGGTGACTCCACCACCTCCCTGGGCAGACCCATTCCAATGGGCAATCACTCTTTCTGTATAGAACTTCCTCCTAACATCCAGTCTAAACCTCCCCTGGCGCAGCCTGAGACTGTGTCCTCTTGTTCTGGTGTTGCCTGCCTGGGAAAACAGACCAACCTCTGCCTGTCTACAACCTCCCTTCAGGTAATTGTAGAGAGCAATAAGGTCACCCCTCAGTCTCCTCTTCTCAAGGCTAAGCAACCCCAGCTCCCTCAGCCTCTCCTCATAGGGCTTGT
>CM037632.1:63299294-63454357 GCA_015227895.2 Colaptes auratus
GACCAGTATTCACTGGGGCAAATGGTAAATAGGGGTTGGTTGGTAAATGAGCCTCCCCACATTCGTGTTTGAGCCTATACCTGTGTGCATGCTAGTGCTGCTGTGGTCCACCTTGCCCAGGACTCAAACCAGTGCTCTAAGAGGCCTCGCAGTACTTTGCTGCCATCACCCAGCTATGTGCAATGCTGTGGACAGTACCCCGTGGGATCAACCGCGGCGTGATCCATCGCCGCAGGAGAATACCTGGCAGCCCGTGTGAACCAGCGCTGCTGAACTGCCACAGCCCCCCCGAGCGGGGAACCTTTGTGTCCTGGGAGAAGCAGCAGCCACACGGCGCAGCCACGCAGTTGGCACCATTTCCTATCTCCTCATTACAGCATATGCGTGCCACGTTCTGCGGACTATAAACATTATTAAAGGGAAGATTTCATGAAGTTCTCAGCTTGTGAGTAAGCCAAGCCTTTCTTTATAAAGTTTCAGTTAGGGTAGCGTTCAAATCACTCCAGGTGGAGGGTTGCCGGTCACTGACCAAACCCCTCCAGCTGCTTTCCAAATCAGTTTTGATTCTAAGTTCTGTGAATCATTTGATTTAAGTGCCCATACATAAACATTCTGTAAAGGTAGTTCCACTAACCGAATGCCAATACCTGTGAAGGGGGACTGTAAATATCCCATTGCAGAGTTTGTATATATATAGAAATAAACTTAACGCATATATTCATTGATATATCTGCCGCTCATTTCTGAGCGCGTATTCGTTACATAGCTACATCTGAAACGCCATAAAGAGAGACTTATTTTTACTTATGTGCAAACTTGGAATATTTTTTTTTTCCTGAAGAGGTACCAACAAAAAACTGGAAGATGATTAGTCATAGATAAGGTCTACTTTGTCCTCTCCACAAAATATACAAGAAAGAGGTGACAACATAAATAAACATGTGAGGTTGGGATTTAGAAGATTTGAGGAAATCTGTGCCAATACACTGCTACTGCAAACAAAAAGTAGAAGCTAGTCAGATCTCCACAATTAAGGAAACTTTTACAATTGTCAGTACAACATAAAACCACAGCTAAACTTGGAACCTGCAATGTAACTCCAACTTTCCTGGAATTAGAAATAAGCATTATTTTCTGGAGAGTAGAAGAAGAGGGTGGGGGACACCCTAAACTGTCAGAGATAATAGACAGATTTGTCAGCCCAAATGGGAGAGAAAAAAAAAAGGGGGGGGGGGGGGGGGGGGGGGGAAGGGTAGTGGAGGGGGAAATGTTACATTTTCTGGTTTCTCCACCACATCATGCCAATTAAGCAACAAGCACTCTACTGAGGAGTTTCATCTTTGCCTTTTAAATCCATGCCCACAGGCAAGACTCCTTGCCACAGAACACTGATTTCTGTCCACACTTCTTTCCATAAGCAACGACAAAATAACCAAAGGCAAAAGATGGGGAGTGGGAGCCCCACATCCTAATCTTTACAGTCATCATTGAGCTGTGGTTTCCAAAAGAGAAAGTAAGTGTTCAGAAAAATCTTACTTTCAATGCCAAACAGCTGACCACACGCTTAATATCGCTTTTCTGAAAGCCAAAAGGCCTATTACGCCTCTTATTTTAAAATGGAGAGTTTTTGTCCTTGCTCTTCAGGAATCAAAAATACAACCTGTTTTTTCTTGCCATAGTAGCTACACTGCCCCAATGCACACCCTTGGAAAAACTGATGACACAAGCTATGCTCTCATCTAATGGAATAACCAAAGTATTTCTAAAATAAACAGCTTTTAGAACACACATCGGTCTCGGTTAGTATAAATTATAATGTAATTTTGTACGGCTTTTTCCTAATTATTTTACAAAACACATATGTTTGCAGGTTCAATGTTCTAAAATAGATCTCGTGGCATTCTGTGCTGGTTTCTCTTCTAAATACAGTAGCTTCTAAACTGTGTGACATGCTTTTCTGCTGTTGATTAATACAAGCCTGAGAGGGAATGGATGTGTGGGGAAACATTGAGGCAATGACTTTTGTTTAAAGGTGCCACAATTTCCCAATGCCTAAGGCATAGTTTCCTGCATGTTTTAAGAAAAATATTTTTATGGAGGATAATTAATTAATTAATTAATGGCAGTGCTTGTCAAGACTTTCAGCATGCTACACAAGAGACAAGGGGTACTGCTTAAGAATAGAATAGAATAGAATAGAATAGAATAGAATAGAATAGAATAGAATAGAGTAGAGTAGAGTAGAATAGACCAGGTTGGAAGAGACCTTTGAGATCATTGCGTCCAACCCATCATCCAACACCATCTAATCAACTAAACCATGGCACCAAGCACCCCAACAAGTCTCCTCCTAAACACCTCCAGTGATGGTGACTCCATCACCTCCCCGGGCAGCACATTCCAATGGACAACCACTCTCTCTGTGAAGAACTTCTTCCTAACATCCAGCCTAAACTTCCACTGGAACAGCTTGAGACTGTGTCCTCTTGTTCTGGTGCTGGTTGCCTGGGAGAAGAGACCAACCCCTGCCTGTCTACATTCTTCCTGTGGAACTATAAGGGAGCTTGTTGGACAGGTCTCTTCAAACCATGATAGTAACAATATAGAATCATAGAGTCATAGAATCAATAAGGTTGGAAAAGACCTCAAAGATCATCAAGTCCAACCTGTCACCCAACACCTCATGACTACTAGACCATGCACCAAATGCCATGTCCAATCCCCTCTTGAACGCCTTGAAACAGAGTTACTAGCATATATTTTTTAGTTCCTGAAGAGTGTACTCCAGCACTGTCTCCTAAAGGAAGAATACATCCAGCTACCTGATAGCATCCTTTGGCAGGCAGCAGCTGCTGAAAGAGAGCAGCACCAGAAAAAGAGAATTAGCTTAGGGAATTAAGCATATTTGCTTACATGGTCAAGATATCACAGAATCATAGAATCGATAAGGTTGGAAAAGACCTCAAAGACCATCAAGTCCAACTTGTCACCCAACACCTCATGACTATTAAACCATGGCACCAAGTGCCACATCCAATCCCCTCTTGGACACCTCCAGGGATAGTGACTCCACCACCTCCCTGGTCAGCACATTCCAATGGATAACAACTCTCTCTGTGAAAAACTTTCTCCTCACCTCCAGCCTAAACTTCCCTTGGCGCAGTGTGAGACTGTGTCCCCTTGTCCTGGTGCTGCATGTTGCAAAGAACATGATTTCTAGAGGAAAACTGAACCCTTAAGGAGATAGGATCATTTAATTAGTGTACAGCATAAATCAAATAAAGGAAAGGAAAGGAAACTAACTTGTTTCTGCAGAGCCAGTGTCTTTGCAAAGACACAGGCTTTCAAGTGTACTCTGAAATACCACATGCCTGCAACTTTGTGAGAGCAGCAAGCTCTGGGCACTCGGCAAGCCCAACTACAGATCCAGACATTCAGGACAAGACAGGTACGTTTCAATGGCTTTCAGTGCTGAAAACTGCCAGTTTCTTCTTGTTCTAACATTTTAGCCAAAAGCTACAAAACAAAAGGGCATACAGCCAGTCAGGCAATGTTTTGAAGAACCTCAGTTGGAGATACACAATCTGCCTCTTCAGATAATTGCTCTTGGAAGTCAGACCAGCAAGCAGCAACCTCAGAATGGGTACTAGTATTCAAGATTACAGGATTGCTAGCCTGAAACAAGTTCAGGAGCTGTGTTGACTAGAATTTTAGAGGCAGTTTAAAAATACATTGTCTAATACATGTTAATTAATACTGTTTTAAAATGCCATTCAGCATCTAGTATTAGAGATGGCAAAAGCAGCAACATTAAAAAAAAATCTGGGAGTCATGTAGAAGACCAAGCTTCTAGAAGAGAAAGAGGAGGATGTATCAGTGTTTAAATCAAGGGAATGTTTATTAAACACCTGAATTACATTCTGCAGCTTCACAGATTTCAGAGATAGAAATATTTTTGATGCTTACAAGTAAAAACAAGCTAAATGAAATAAGCCTTCAAAATATCTGGTCTGGGTAAACAGGAATGATCATACAAGGACTGAATACAAAATTTGACCAGGGAAATGCTTATAGAACTGACTTCCTTTTTCAATGGATTAGCTGTGTCTTAGCTCATAGCATGCCCCATGCTAACATGACAGGAAAATTCCAGAAAGCTTTATTCTGCCTTTTGAAGATGCTTCCTCCACAGCCTGTAAACGAGCGAGGAGCTTGTGGCACACACAAGAGCAACCGCAAAAAGGTCCTCTACTAACAGCTGCATCTGAAAACCGAGCTCTGAGGAATGCTCAGTATAATTTCAAATTTCATGATCAAATCTCCCTACAGAACTGCTGTGAGACAGGAGGGAGAAGCTAAAGGTGTCACACTTGGAAAGAGGTTCCTCCTGAACTATCCCTAGGACTTCTTCAGCCTCAAGACAGAAAGTTGGACTATGCACACTGGTGTGAGATCTTGCACAGAGGAGGAATTACCAATTCACTGAAGAAGGATTTTAAAGAAGTGCTTGCCCTTCTGTGACAGGTGAAAAGTGGAAAACCCAACATGTGCTACACGACTGGAACACTGAGGACACTGTGGGAGGGTCTACATTTCAGCCAATGTCCTCTCTCTGTCCTAAATGTTCCACGCAGCAACTGCAAAAATGACTTCAGCATCATAATTGTTTATTCATGGAATTCACTAGATATTAATCTAGAGGAACAGTTAAGTCATAAATTTCATCAGGCAGTAAAAGAAAAGGGAGTAAAACAGTGAGTAACATTTTTGTTTACAAGCAAAACTCACCTGGTAACTCAAGGAAAGACTCTCAATATCTAAACCCAGCATCTGATAGCAAGAAATCCCAGCCAAGAGGAATAAACACATGTAGCATTTACTTTTTAGTTAGTGTAATATGAAACCAGATACTCCAGCTGAGAGACAAGAAGGTAGGCAAGAATTAAGTAATATTTTTTAAAGTAAGAACATCTTAATTTCAGCAATTTATAAGTTCAGCAGTGAGCATAAGCTTCTGGAAGAAACACAGTTTGTACTTCAGCTCAGGCATACAAAGCCTTAACAGCTGCTTTAACATGGTTGCTGTGCACTTAGTGAGCTGTGGCACAACGGATGCAAATCTTTATAGCAGAGTACTGGCTCTGGGGCAAACACCAAGGTTATGTAAATCCATTCAAGCAATCTTAGTGGCATGTACTCCAGGGAGAGCTGAATACAGCTCCAAATTTACAGTGAGTTACTGACAAAGTGTTTTCTCTGCAATCCAGCCAGAAAGGCATCCAAAACTTAGCTTGGACTTCATAAGAAAACAGACAGAAATCTTTTTATGCATCTCCATTGGACTACATTTTACACATACATTCCCTATCAGAAGAAGGGGAAAAAAGGGTGCTTCAGTAATGAACCAAGAATTAGTTCAAAACAGGAAGATTACAGAATCAGAGAATACATCTGGTTGGAAGAAATATCAAAGATCATCCAAGTCCAACCCTCGGCCCAGCACTGAAGGGTCAACACTAAACCATGGCCCTAAGCACAAGGTCCAAGTGCTGCTTGAATACCCCCAGGATCCACCACTGCCCTGGGCAGACCATTCCAGTTTGAGAACCTTTTCAGTGAATAATTATGTCCTAATATCCAGCCTGAGCCTCTCCTGACACAGCTTGAAACCATTTCATCTAGTTCTGTCACTTGTCACCAAGGAGAAGAGGCTGCCCTCTCCTTGTTCCAGCCTACCTTCAGTTTGCTGTAGAGAGCAATGAGGTCTCCTCTCAACCTCCTCTTCTCCAGACTGAACAACCCCAGATCCCTCAGACACTTCTCATATGCCACATGCTCCAGGCCTTTCACCAGCCTTGCTGCCCTTCACTGGACACACTAACTAGCACCTCAGTGTCCTTCCTGCAGTGTGTATAATATGCAATGGCAAAAGTGGACACCAAAGCAAGAGCAGCAATACACTGGAATCCAAATTTGTTCTCTGAAAAGCTAAACTAAGACCAACTTGTTGCCTACTGAATGTACACTTCATTAATTCTGCCGAGGTAACAAGAAGGAAAACAAAAAACCTTGATGATTCGATAAAAGCCACAACAAAGCAACCATATTGCCAGGCTTTACAATGACTGCTCTACTTGTAACAAGGCCACTATGTAGGCCCTTCCAAGCATCTAACTACATAGAAAAATGTCAAGAAGGCTCATGACATGACTGTATGGTCTAAGATAAAAGTTTTACATTAGTGTAACACACTGACCTATGGCTAACTGGAAGAGGGGAGAAAAAGAAAGGGGAAAAAGGACAGAAAAATCATACCCAAACCAGAAAGAAAAACGAAAAATACCCTCCAAAAAAACCCAATCCCAAACAACTTAATTTAAATCAGTTTGTGGGTTATGGCCATCCTGAAAGCAGGAGGGGGGAGGGCTTGTGAGAGCCTTGCTCTCCCTGGAGGGCATTTTCTCCCTGGGGAACTGAATTAGTCAGTTCCACTCCCCCTCTCTGTCCACCAAGCATATACAAAGGAGGACAGTGCAGCTGTAATAAATAACGGGATGAATTATTTGTTAACCATATAAATGATCAATGATGGAGTCATGATCAAGTCAGACAATGCCACTCAATGATAAGACCATGTAGCATCCTGTATTGAACAGTATGTACTTAGTTTTAAGCTTATTAGGCAGAAATCTACAGAAGTTGGGCAGCTGGTTCGACACCCACTGAGCCTGCTAGAAACCAGGTTAAAGATAAGGAAGACTATCAACATCCTCACAAGAGACTCCAGACCAGGATGCCGACCCTTATCAGGAACTCACACTGGCACAGCCAGAAGGGTGCATTCTATGCATGAGGAATTGGCTGTTGCAGTTGCGACATACCTCCACCTTAAAAGAAGAGAGTGGATCCTTACTCGGGGCGTGTTGTGGAGCAGGAGGCTCCCAGCCGCCCAGCGCGCTGCTTTGGCTTATTTTACCCACAATAAAATGTCTTATACTCAAAACTCTTGATTGGCGTGGAGAGTGTCTTTAACAAATTTTAACACAGCTCATTGCTCTTCCGCATTGCAGGGACAAAAGAGAGTTGCTGCTGGCTTCCTGCTTCTCTGCCACGTGATCAGGCCTGGTCCTCTCCCTGCTACATCCAAGTCGCTTCAAAGGACTAGTTTTGTATCATATTTTCCCCATCCATCCTTGTTCATAGTTTAGTTTCATAGTTTCAGTTAGGGTTGGAAGGGACCACAAGGATCATCTAGTTCCAACCCCCCTGCCATGGGCAGGGACTTACCTAGATCAGGCTGGCCAGAGCCTCATCCAGCCTGGTCTTAACCCCTCAGGGAGGGGGCCTCAACCACCTCCCTGCACAACCCATTCCAGGCCTTCACCACCTCACGGTGAAGAACTTCCTCCTCACTCCAGCTGAATCTCCCCACCTCCAGCTTCATTCCCATCCCCCTAGTCCTATCACTCTGATAGCCTGAAAGTCCCTCCCCAGCCTTCTTGTAGGCCCCCTTCAGATACTGGAAGGCCACAATGAGGTCACCTCGGAGCCTTCTTCTCCAGACTGAACAGCCCCAACTCCTTCAGTCTGTGCTCACAGGAGAGGTGCTCCAGCCCTCTGATCATCCTCGTGGCCCTTCTCTGGACACGCTCCAGCACCTCCAGATCCCTCTTGTAATAGGGGCTCCAGAACTGGACGCAGTACTCCAGGTGGGGTCTCAGCAGAGCTGAGAGAGGGGGGAGAATCCCCTCCCTTGACCTGCTGGCCACACTTCTCCTGATGCAGCCAGGCTCTGATTGGCTTTCCGGGCTGCAAGTGCACCTGAGAGCTCCGGTGAGCCTTTCACCACCAGCACCCCCAAGTCTCTCTCCTCAGGGCTGCTCCCCAGCCAGTCATGCCCAGCCTGGATTTGTGCCTGGGATTGCCTCGACCCAGATGCAGGACCCTGCATTGGTCTTGTTGAAGCTCATGAGGTTGGCTTGTGCCCACCTCTCCAGCCTGTCCAGGTCCCTCTGGATTGCATCCCTTCCCTCCAGCTGTCTGCTGCACCACACAGCTTGGTGTCATCAGCAAACTTGCTGAGGGTGCACTCAATGCCACTGTCCATGGCACCCACAAAGATGTTGAACAAGCCTGGTCCCAGGACTGATCCCTGAGGGACTCCGCTTGTCCCTGGCCTCCACTTGGACATGGACCCATTGACAGCCACTCTTTGGGTGCGGCCATCAAGCAGTTCGTATCCATCTGGTGGTCCATCCATCAAACCCATGTGTCACCAGCTTGGAGACCAGGATGTGGTGTGGGACAGTGTCAAAGGCTTTGCTCAGGTCCAGGTAAATGACATCAGTTGCTCACCCCTCATCTATTAGTGTTGTCACCTGTTCAGAGAAGGCCACCAGGTTTGTCAGGCAGGATTTGCCCTTGGCAAAGCCATGCTGACTGTTCCCAATCACCTCTTCACTACTCTTCTGAGTCAGTAGTGCCACCAGGAGGATCTGCTCCATGATCTTTCCGGGCACAGAGGTGAGACTGACCGGCCTGTAGTTCCCTGGTTCCTCCTTCTTACCCTTTTTGAAAATGGGAGCAATGTTTCCCCTTTTCCAGTCTGTGGGGACTGCCCCAGTCTGCCTTGACTTTGGAATATAATAGAGAGGGGCTTAGCAACCTCATCTGCCAGTTCTCTCAGCACCGTGGGTGATCCCGTCGGGTCCCATGGACTTGAACACTTTAGGTTCTTCAGGTGATCACCAACCTGAGTTCACTTCCATGGGCAGTTCTCCTCCCCATCCCTGGCATCGTCTGCCATGACTCAGGACTGTGGCTGGAGGCCCTTGCAGTGAAGACTGAGGTAAAGAAGTTATTGAGTACCTCAGCCTTTTCCACATCACTTGTGACCAATTCACCAGTTTCCCTTCTGAGAGGGCCCACACCTTCCCTACTCTTCCTTACCCTTGTGAACCCTTCCTGTTATTTATATATATATATATATTTTTTTAAAGAAACTAACTCCAAAATTATTTCTTAGTGGATTTGCTCCTTCCTCTTTTTTTTCCTCTCTATTGGAAAGAGGAGGAAGGACTGGGGAGGGATTCTAAGTCTTGCCCCCCATCTGAGCTCTTAGATCCCAGTTAAGGCTCAAAGCACCACACTGTTGCATAAGCAATGGTGACACTAACGATTTCCACTGAAAATAGGAAAAATAAACCTCTTGCACCAGATTATTTTTGTAAAAATAAAACAGGTTGTGAAAATGTTACTTTCTTATCTCCCATTCTGCACCAAGCAGACCACAGATACTACATGTACTGTAATATATAAATAACATAGATTCCTTCATTCCATGGGATAGAAATAACTTTTTTTTTTAAAGGAAGGGAAATCTAACATGAAGAAATAATGTATTTTGCTATTTACACAACCCTCGGCCATGACAAGTATTACCTCACAACACAAATGGATGAACATGAGGGAAAACAGACAGTAAATGTGTTTCTTGAGATGGGAGATGTAAGAAATGGAAGTACTAGACGAATAAATGAAGTGAGGACCAAGAAATGAGGGGGCACAGGTAGAGATGAATCACAACTGGCTTTAAATCAGCAAAGAGACAGAAAAAAATCAGCCTCTTCTACCAATGAATTAGCTTTTCTCTTTCGAGGTAATATTGTTTAAATACCGGTTCAATGCTTGATTGCACTGTCGGTTTAGATTTCACAGCTGTGAATGCAGTACCTGTCCTGACTTGAAAAACAGTGCCAACTTTTATCGGCGACAGAGACTGGAATCAATATGGACGACCAATATGATCTAGTATTGTTCCTTTATTGTTCCAATATTGTACGGCTATAGTGCGAGCATAGTGAGTGTAGCACAGCAAAGTAAAGTGGAGTGAATGGAAAGGAAAGTAAAAAAAGTGCGTATTAAGGGAACTTCTACAACTTAAATAAACTCGGGGAGCATCGTTAGCATAGCTTCATTGGTTCCCCACAAGTGACCACACATCACACTGTTATAGATTATTGGTCAAGCTACTACTAACACATGGAGGGTTGATGCAGGTGTGTGTCCTGTTATTCCCAGATAACTTGCTGTGTTTATAGCTACCAGTGTCCTGCTTTAATTACATGGTGCAGGCACAGCACTGCTTTGCTACCTGCTAGCAACTTTGCACTTCTGCTGAGCATGGCCTACCACCATGTCAGGCTCTAAGCCTACACTGCCAATTGCTCGAAACACTCGTCGCTCGCATTGCCACAAACTTTATCAAAAGATTTCATAGAATCATAGAATCAACCAGGTTGGAAAAGACCTCAAAGATCATCAAGTCCAACCTATTACCTAATACCTAACACCTCAAGACAAGTTGTGGTGGGTGTGAGAAAGTTCCCTCCCCACACCAGAAAGAAACCACAGCTAGCTCAGTCAGAAAGCAGATGAAAGCTATATTTACAGGCAGAAATGAATGCAATGAATATGTACACAAATACAAATACTTACAATATATACAGGAATACACACAATGACGTAATGCAGAAAAAGCCTTCTCCCTCCAGCCCCTCCTCCCCTACCTCCCCTTTTTCCCAAAAGGGTTAGAGAGCGCGAGAAAGGCAATTAAGGAATAAATTCTGTTAGCTCAAAGCACATGCAAGAATTAGCTTTCTTATCTGGTTAGCTGTTAACTCAAGGCCGTTCCTGCTTCCGAAAGAGAGAAGCCTTCCACCCACACGACAGAGAAGCACAGACTGCACCCGCCTGACCCAGACCAGACTGAACTAACAGAACCCAAACTTAAAATTGCATTCTACCATCTACCAATGAAATTAGTTTAGACTATCTTGTTTTTGTTTAAATATCAAAAACATTCAGCCAGAGTGTTCAGCAACTGTCTCTTTTCTTAAAGCATAGCCTCACCGGTCACACAAGTAAATCATGGCTTCAAGTGTCACATCCAATCCTTTTTTGAATACCTCCAGGGATGGTGACACCACCACCTCCCTGGGCAGTACATTCCCATGGCAAATTACTCTTCCTGTGAAGACAGCCATAAGGGCTCCCCTGAGCCTCCTCTTCACCAGGCTAAACAACCCCAGCTCCCTCAGCATCTCCTCATAGGGCTTGTGCTCCAGACCCCCTCACCAGCCTCAGCCCTTCTCTGGACTGTTCAAGTATCTCAATGTCCTTCTTAAAACTGAGGAGCCCAGAACTGGACACAGGACTCAAGGTGTGCCTAACCACTGCTGAGTAGAGGGGCAGAAGGACTTCCTGTTCCTGCTGGCCACACTATTTCTGATGCAGGCCAGGATGCCATTGACCTTCTTGGCCACCTGGGCACACTGCTGGCTCATGTTTAGCCGCTGTCATCAGTACCCCCAGGAGGTCACCTCCCATCTCCTGCTGGCTGTCACCACACTACCCCCAGGTCCCTTCTGTTTGGCTTCTCTCAGCCACTCTGCCGCCAGTCTGTAGCACTGAATAGGGGTGTTGTGGCCAAAGTACAGCACCCAGCACTTGGACTGTTGAATGCCATCATGTTGGACTCTGCCTATCTGTCCAGACTGTCAAAGTCCCTCTGCGAGCCCTTTACCCTCTAACAGATCAACACCTGCTCCCAACTTGTTTCATCTGCAAACTTATAATGGTGGACTCAATAATGCCCTCATCCAGATCATCAATAAAGATATTGAACAGGATGGGGCCCAACACTGATACCTGGGGGCCCCACTAGTGACTGTCTGCCAGCCGGATGTGGCACCATTCACCCCCCTCTCTGGCTCAGCCCTCAGCCAGTTCCTCACCCAGCACAGTGTGCACCTGTCCAAGCCGCAGGTGATAGCTTGGCCAGGAGTTTTGCTATGGGTATCCTTTCCTAATGTATGGGTTGAAATTATCCCCCAACTAATTTGAGAGAATTACCCCCCAAAATAAAATTGCCAGACTTAGCTCAGTTTGGGGAGGGAGCAAATGAAGCTGTATTTACAAGCAAAATACAATCAGAATTATTAAATGCTATTAAAATGTACAAAATATACTCTCTATATATACCCCACAATTTATATATTGTTTTATATATATAATATATACACAATTTATAACAAAACAGAAACTCCTCAGAACGCCCATGGACAGATCCAGAGGACCCATTCACTCCTCCCGCCTCCGTCCCTGTTACCTCACACAGTAGTCAAAACAGAGGTACCCTGGCAAGGCCCACGGAGAGAGAGAGGCAAGTGCAAGCAGAAGTCACAGGAGAAGAAAAGAGAGAAAGAACTGTTTGTGCTTCTGCTCTAATATACCCATTTTCAATCCAATGAATTATACAGACCTTGTTATTTTTCTTTTTGGTCCAATGGTAATTTATTTTACTTTCAGTCTTTGAAGTCAGGGACGAGGCTAAAGTTCCCCCTTCAAACTGCAACACCTAATTTGGTTCAGGACAACTATATATAATGCTAAGCAGCTTAAACTTCAAAATCATTGCTTTTCTTTCAGTTGGAACAACTGATAATGGGCTTGAGCCTTAACTAGTCATGCTGAAGTACAATGCAACTAAACTAAACTATGAGAGTACCAATACACCTGTCACTCTGAAAAGAACACCCATCTTTTGTTACATCCTCACTGAAGAGCTGATGTGAGGAGGAAGTTCTTCACCATGAGGGTGGTGAGGCCCTGGAATGCATTGTCGAGGGAGGTGGTTGAGGCCCCATCCCTTGAGGTGTTTAAGCCCAGGCTGGATGAGGCTCTGGCCAGCCTGATCTAGTGTGGGGTATCCCTGCCCATGGCAGGGGGGTTGGAACTAGATGATCCTTGTGGTCCCTTCCAACCCTAACTGAAACTATGAAACTAAACTAAAACTAGACCTGGGAAATGGATACCTCAACCTTTATTTTGATGCTGCTTTTTTCCTGCTATCACCTTCAAAATACAAAATTTAACATCACAACAATCTCTTCCAACCCTCTCTGGCTTTCATATCTCAGCCAAAATACATTTCAGTGTATCTTCAATACATAATGAAAATGAAGGATAATCAAGATAATTACCGGAAAAGCAATCTTTCACATGTGTTTATATTGAGAGATGACAAAACTAAAGACTTCATTTGTCACTTCTGAAACAGAACTCTGGTTGCCTGACCCTGAAACTTTAAAATTTGCCTTCTCAAAACTACTTCTGTCCTAAGCAAATTGATGTGGTTATGAAAAAAGCTCAGCCACAAACAAATTAAGTTCATTTTTTCAATACAATAGCAAGGTATTAAATGACATCTGCTTTTCATTCAATCATCTTCACTCAATCTGTTTAGAGACCTTCCAAATAACTAGGAAACCCTGAAAATTTTTCCTCATTAAATTTGGAATTAAAAGATAACTTTCAAAAGAATGCTACAAAACCTACAAACTACCTTTTGTTTGTTTGTTTTTCCTGTGAATGCATCATATAACAATTAACTGTATATGTACCCTTGCTGATGAAGGGCAGAACACTTCTTAAATCCATAACTGACAACAATATTTAAAAGAATGACCATTAGCTAAAAAAGATGAAAGCTCAATGAAAGAGAACAGAATAGAATTAACCAGCTTGGAAGAGACCTTTGAGATCATCAACTCCAACCTACCATCCAACATCATCTAATCAACTAAACCATGGCACCAAGCACCCCATCCAGCCTCTTCCTAAATACCTCCAGTGATGGTGACTTCACCTCCCCAGGCAGCCCATTCCAATGGCCAATCACTCTTTCTATGAAGAACTTCCTCCTAACATCCAGTCTAAGCCTCCCCTTGTGCAGCTTGAGACTGTGTCCTCTTGTTCTGGTGATAGCTGCCTGGGAGAAGAGACCAGCCCCCACCTGGCTACAACCTCCCTTCAGGTAGTTGTAGGCAGCCATAAGGTCTCCCTGGAGCCTCCTCTTCTCCAGGCTAAGCAACCCCAGCTCCCCTCAGCCTCTCCTCATAGGGCTTGTGCTCGAAGCCTCTCCCCAGCTTTGCTGCCCTTCCCTGGACACACTCCAGAAAAACTGCATGATGGGAGACATGGCAAATAAAACTACTGATATGGTGAGTTTGAAGTATGCAATGTGCAAGATTCACCAACAAAACATCTGTTCTTTTGGTAAGATTGCATGTTGCACTAGACAACAGATCTCTTACCAAAAGAAACCCAAACCAGCAACAAAACAACAATAAAAACCTCCTCACATTTCATGTAGTACTTACAAGCATACTCATACAAGTCTTTGTTGCACGACCCACTAACCAAAGTCTGCAAAAGTATTCTGCATTAACTTTATTTTTAAAAATCTCAAAAAAACCCAAGAGTACACAAGGATAAATTATTTTGCATTCTAGAAACCTGCATCATTGTAAAAAAAAACAACATGATTTTAAATTTCCTGTCTAAATTCTTGACAAAAATGTCATCTTCTTCTAGCAGCAATCAAAACAGGCTGTGAAAGTATCATGAAATTATTATTTATACTGAATTAGGAACTTCTAATGGGAGTGCCATTTTAGTACTTAGCTTTGTCACAGATACAGACATTTGAATACAGAATTTACCTTCAAAAAGCACTAAATAAGAGGGCGGGGGGGAAAGGAATCTAAAGATACCTACGACCACTCAGACTCCAACTGCTCTTTGTAGACTTTCAGCACATGAACAGCCACGGTCAAGTTCCCAGGATCCAGTAATTCTCTCACTTTCTCTGAATTAAGGCAGGTGAACAGGACCATACAACAATAGGCAACAACCTTCTCATCACTGTACGTCAGGCATGTCCTTCAAGAGAAAACAAAAGAGTTAAGAGATTAAGTTAAAACTGGTGCCGGAAAAACAGACTAGTGGGTAATTCACCTCATTGAATTGTTCATCTATATTTTCTTTCAAGAGAATCATGAGCTTGTCACTAAGGGGGACAGATATCACTTGCAACAAAAACCATCCAATTCCTAGATGAATGTCAAACTTAGCAGGCAATTTATGAAACTAATGCTAAACTGGAGCTAAATGGAGGTCTAGAAGTTGGGTGAAACCATAACAACAACCTGCTTCTATTATCATAATGTCTTTCTAACGGACTTTTTAGGACTTTTTCTTAAGGTCTTTTTAGAGGACACAGTCTCAAGCTGTGCCAGGAGAAGTTTAGGCTGGAGGTGAGGAGAAGGTTCTTCACAGAGAGAGTTGTTAGCTGTTGGAACGGGCTGCCCAGGGAGGTGGTGGAGTCACCGTCCCTGGAGGTGTTCAAGAGAGGATTGGACGTGGCACTCGGTGCCATGGTTTAGTAGTCATGAGGTCTTGGGTGACAGGTTGGGCTTGATGATCTTTGAGCTCTCTTCCAAGCTTATTGATTCTATGATTCTTCATCTAGCAGTCTCAAGAAGACTTCAAAACCACACCTGGAATGATTATCAAATTAACAGAATGTGTCTTTGTTATTAAGCTCACTATAAAATCACACTTCATTACACAGCGGGCATCAAACCTCCAGGAAGATATGCTGGTGAGGTTAGGAGGGCGACAAAAGGATTGGGAAGTCACGAAGATTAAGTCACTTTTGTAGACTGCATCCAATCCACAAACACTGACAGGTCTGCACAGCAGCAAAGTGAATAGAGAGAGAGAGACATGATCTTCAAAATGAGTGCAACTACTTGAAAACACTTCAGAAATAAAGCTTATGTTCCAAGATCAGAATTTGAAATACAGCTTTCTTCCAGTTTCTATTAAATTAAATCAATTTTCGGTTAGTTTAGAACAAGCAGGTTTTAAAGGTCCTGATCCCTGTGGCTGACTGGCAAAGAAAACAAACAAACAAACAAACAAACAAACAAACAAACAAACAAAAAAAAAGAGTTGATCTGCTGGAGGGTAGAGAGGCTTTGCAGAGGGACCTCAACAGGCTGGACAGATGGGCAGAATCCAACGGCATGATACTGAACACATCCAAGTGCCAGGTTCCGCACATTGGCCACAACAACCCCATGCAGTGCTACAGGCTGGGGTCAGAGAACAGCCAGGCAGAGAGGGACCTGGGGGTACTGGTTGATGGTAGGCTGAACATGAGCCTGCAGTGTGCCCAGGCAGCCAAGAAGGCCAATGGCATCCTGGCCTGCATCAGGAACAGTGTGGCCAGCAGGAGCAGGGAGGTCATTCTGGCCCTGTACACTGCACTGGTTAGGCCGCACCTTGAGTCCTGTGTCCAGTTGTGGGCCCCTCAGTTTAGGAAGGATGTTGACTTGCTGGAAGGTGTCCAGAGAAGGGCAACAAAGTTGGGGAGGGGTTTGGAACACAAGCCCTGTGAGGAAAGGCTGAGGGAGCTGGGGTTGCTTGGCCTGGAGAAGAGGAGACTGAGGGGTGACCTTCTTGCTCTCTACAACTACCTGAAGGGATGTTGTAGCCAGGCAGAGGTTGGTCTCTTCTTCCAGGCAGCCAGTACCAGAACAAGAGGACACAGTCTCAGGCTGCGCCAGGGGAGGTTTAGACTGGATGTTAGGAAGAAGTTCTACACAGAGAGAGTGATTGCCCATTGGAATTGGCTACCCAGGGAGGTGGTAGAGTCACCTTCATTGGAGGTGTTCAGGAGGAGACTTGATGGGGTGCTTGGTTGTTTAGGTGGGTTGGATTGGTTGATGGGTTGGACGTGATGATCTTGAAGGTCTCTTTCAACCTAGTGTATTATATTGTATTGTATTGTATTATTTTACATCTATAGGATAGGTTCTCCACTGTCCTGTTCTCACCAAAGGCACAACTACAACATATAAAAGATTTGAACACAACCACAGAAACTACATTAGAAGAAAAACTTGTATCCATTCTTACAAGAAGAGATCTGGGAAAGCACACTTCCAAATGCTGTTCTGGGAATCTCCATTTCCTGCTGCAATGTTTCCAAGAAACTGGAGACTGCAACGAAGAGCTGGGGGGGAAAAAAACAAACCACAAAATATATTAACAAGAATTCAAAGAAACACTAACAAACTTCAACACTGCAGGTATAGACTACAGAATCTGTCCTGACTGGGTATGCTGGACGTTGATATTTGCATTTTCTCTTCTGACACAATCAATTCAAAAGTATTCTAGAGTTTTATGCCCAAAACAAATCATTTTTTTCCCCTCAGACTTAAATTATATTAAGCATTGTATGCTAGCAATCAGAAGAACTCTCAAGATTTGAGACTTGTTGAAAGCAATGAAAGCTTGGAGCTACAGTCAGCACAAACTGAAGTCAACCCATGTTGAACTGGTGACTGCCACATGGCAGTGGCGATTTTGCCTCATCTGGATCTGCAGTGGCTTTCTCCTTTGTATTAACACAAGTAGGCCACCTGTCATCATGGAAACTTTGCAAGAACAGCTCTGCCTAAGAGAGCTCCCCAGTCACCCTCCCTAAGCTGGCCAGAGACTGCTTGAAAATGTTGTTGCAGCAGGCAGAGTCAAAGCAAGAGAACTGAATCTGTTCCCTCACTACCCACATTAAATTCTGTTTAGCTGGGCAAATCACAGCGTAGCATGATAATGTGCTCAATACTTTCTGATTTCCATCCCAGAACAATTAAAGCCCATACTCCAAGGTTGAGGAAGCTGGGATTGTTCAGCCTGGAGAAGAGGAGGCTCAGAGGAGACCTTACTGCTGTCTACAACTACCTGAAGGGTGGCTGTAGCCAGGAGGGGGTTGGTCTCTTCTCCCAGGCAACCTGCATCAGAACAAGTGGAACAAGAGGGTCTCCACCACAATGTTGGACCTATATGGTAAG
This sequence comes from Colaptes auratus, assembly GCA_015227895.2. Lineage (NCBI taxonomy): Eukaryota > Metazoa > Chordata > Aves > Piciformes > Picidae > Colaptes > Colaptes auratus. Next base: position 63,317,060 of record CM037632.1, read on the forward strand.
ACCCCACCTTAAGTATGGCATCCAGTTCTGGGTTTCCCAGTACAAGACTGCTACTGACCTCTTAGAGTGAATCCAGAGGAAGACCATGGAATGGAATGGAATGGAATGGAATGGAATGGAATGGAATGGAATGGAATGGAATGGAATGGAATGGAATGGAATGGACCAGGTTGGAAGAGAACTTTGAGATCATAGTGTCCAACCTATCATCCAACAACATCTAATCAACTAAAACATGGCACCAAGCACCCCATCCAGTCTTGTCCTTAATACCTCCAGTGATGGTGACTCCAACACCTCCCTGGACAGCCCATTCCAATGGCCAATCATTCTTTCTATGAAGAACTTCTTCCTAACATCCATCTTAAACTGGACTAGAGCATCTTTCCTATGAAGAAAGGCTGAGAGAGTTAGGGTTGTTCAGCCTTGAGAGGATTCTTAAGAAACAACATTGTGGCCTTCAATATACTAATGGGGCTTAAGAAAATGATGGAGGGAGACATTTTACCAGGGCCTGTGATGACAGAACAAGGGGCAACAGTTTTAAACTGCAATAGGGTAGGTTTAGATACAAGGAAGACATTTTTATGAGGGTGCTGAGATACTGCAATAGATTGCTCAAAGAAGCAGTAGATGCCCCATCATTAGAAGTGTTCAAGGTCAGGCTGGATGGGGTTTTGTGCAGCTTGGTGCAGTGGAAGATGTCCCTGCTCGTTGCAGGCAAGTTGGACAAGGTGCTCTTTAAAGGCCCCTGCCAACTCAGACCACAGGTGGCTTGGAATATGCAAATGTCTCACATACAGTGTTCACTCCAAAGCTGATTCCAGATAAATGTACAACTCAGCACCAAGCTACCATGTGACAGCAAATTTTGCTATGAACACTGGACATCTATACTTTGATATTCACTCTTTAAGAAACAAACCACCAAAAAGTCCAACTAGAGTTGTGAATTCACAACAAGGTATGCATGTGTAAGTAATGCAAATGCTGCAATAAAAGTGCAGTGTTGCTTTCCCAACTGTGGAAGTCTCCTTTTAGCATTCAATTTCTATGTTCCTCTTTTTTTGTTCTACCTCTACAGGTCTTGACTGCCACAGCATAGTGTGCTCAGGTATGCTCAGTAATCCATTTGATATGGATACTGCTTTTCTCCTCTCCAGCAATTTCATCATCCTTATGTAGAAGGACACTTGGTTGCACCAGAGGTGGCTGGGAAACCAGCTAAAAAAGGACTTATGTCTCAAACAGTGTTTGGGAGGTTTCCTGTTTTGCACCAGAGCGATGCTGACAGATGCCTTGTGGCTGAGCAGCCACCTAAGACAGGTCTTGCAGTTTTAGTAGTGCCTATTGAGCAGATGTAAGGGTGCTGGGTCATTGACCTTGAGGAGGGCCTTGTGTGATGTGACCCCCAGAACTCCATTCTTGTGACAAATCAGACTGCCTACCATCACCTGACAACAAGTGAACCGTGCCTATGCACTGGTTAGGCCACACCTTGAGTCCTGTGGCCAGTTCTGGGCCCCTCAGTTTAGGAAGGATGTTGACTTGCTGGAACGCATCCAGAGAAGGGCAACAAAGCTGGGGAGGGGTTTGGAGCACAAGCCCTATGAGGAGAGGCTGGGGGAGCTGGGGTTACTTAGCCTGGAGAAGAGGAGACTCAGAGGAGACCTTATTGCTGTCTACAATTATCTGAATGGAGGTAGTAGCCAGGTGGGGGTTGGTCTCTTCTCCTGGGTGGCCAGCACCAGAACAAGAGAACACAGTGTCAAGCTGTGCCAGGGGAGGTTTAGATTGCATGTCAGGAAGAAGTTCTTCATAGAAAGAGTGACTGGCCACTGGAATGTGCTGCCCAGGGAGGTGGTGGAGTCACCACCCCTGGAGGTGTTTAGGAAGAGACTGGATGGGGCACTTGGTGCCATGGTTTAGTTGATTAGATAGTGCTGGGTGATAGGTTGGACTCTATGATCTCAAAGGTCTTTTCCAACCTGGTTAATTCTGTCCTATTTTAGCAGTGACCTTGGTGTCCATAGGAACATAATAAGCAAGAACCCCTTTGTGCACCAGTCCTTGGTACTAACTAGAAACATTTTGCATTATCACATCTACAAGCAGACACTGCCTGTGAATATAGGCCATTAAGTCCAGAAAGTGCAGTCACTTAGAAGAGACTGAGCTGAAAAGCAAAATCTCTGAACAAAATCAGTTCCGTTCTACCTTATACTGGGACAATGTCTCTTCCATAGGACTGAGTTATTTACCATCATTAGTCCAGCCCTTAGCTGCTGCTGTCTCTAAGCACTGACATTCATCAGTAATTCTGTAGCTAATGGCACTGCTGAACCTTAATTTTGAAAAAATGTTCTGCTGTGTGTGGTCAACAATACTATTTTTAACCTGATGGTCAACCACTGTGAAATTATATGTACTAAGATGTAACTTCTGATACACAGATCAACCGACCCCAGTGCCTGAGAATTTCTTCCCCCGCTGAGACTGCAATGGTTTCTATATAGCAGGATGTTCTTTAGCAAATGCAAACACTCAGATTACATGCTGCTTTCACAATCAGCCTGCAATGGGTTACTGAGAACTTTCTAGGTTCTACAAAAACAACCTCTTTAAACAACAGGGTGAATTGTACAAGAGGAAACACTTTTTTCCTAATGAATTTTGGTACTTAAATGTCTGCCTATATGTAAACTGATCTTTCAGACTCCTTCAATGCCACCCATGCACAAGGTGAAGTAGCTGATACTTCATGGCCCAGCATGAGGATGGCTTAAATGCCCTTCATCAGTTTGGTACCTTCAAGATTACATTTCCATTTGTTCCCTTCAGTCTCTTATGATCACACACTAACAGAACCGAGCTCCAGCATAAACTTTAACAACTACAGAATCACCAAGGTTGGAAGAGACCTCAAAGATAGAATAGAATAGAATAGAATAGAATAGAATAGAATAGAATAGAATAGAATAGAATAGAATAGAATAGAATAGAATAATAGACCAGATCTTCAAGATCATTGTGTCCAACCTACTATCCAACCCACCTAATCAACTAAACCATGCAACCAAGCACCCTATCAAGTCTCCTCCTGAACGCCTCCAATGATGGTGACTCCACCACCTCCCCGGGCAGCCCATCATCAAGTCCAACCTGTCACCACAGACCTCATGACTAAATCATGGCACCAAGTGCCACATCCAATCCCCTCTTCAACACATCCAGGGATGGTGACTCCACCACCTCCCTGGGCAGCCCATTCCAATGGCTAACAACTCTCTCTGGGAAGAACTTTCTCCTCACCTCAAGCCTAAACTTCCCCTGGTGCAGCTTGAGACTGTGTCCTCTTTTTCTGGTGCTGATTGCCTGGGAGAAGAGACCAATCCCCACCTGGCTACAACCACCCTTCAGGTAGTTGTAGACAGCAAAAAGGTCTCCACTGAGCCTCCTCTTCTCCAGGCTAAACAATCCCAGCTCCCTCAGCCTCTCCTCACAGGGCTTGTGCTCAAGGCCTCTCCCCAGCCTTGTTGCCCTTCTCTGGACACATTCAAGTGTCTCAATATCCTTCCTAAACTGAGGGGCCCAGAACTGGACACAGGACTCAAGATGTGGCCTAACCATTGCTGAGTACAGGGGCACAATGGCTTCCCTGATCCTGCTGGCCACACTATTTCCTGATGCAGACTAGGATGCCTTCTTGGCCACCTGGGCACACTGCTGTCTCATGTTCATCCAGCTGTCAATCAGCACCCCAGGTCCCTTTCTGTTTGGCAGCTCTGCAGTACTGCAGTACAACCTGTATGGTCTGGAGGACACACCTGAACCTTTCACAGGTCCGGCACTGTATCATGCCCCTCAGAAACGTAACTTCACAGTGGTTTTGGTAGAGTCAGCTGGAGGTTTAGTTTAAAACTTGAACCCTCAAATTTATTACAGTATCACAGTATAACCAACCTTAGGACAAAGATTTTAGGCATTATGTTTTAAAACTACAATACCTGTTTCCTTCTGCTCCATATGATTATGTGATAATATTTCCACAAACCATTTCAGTACTAAAATCAGAAGAGTTTATTAATGGTAAGCCCTTATCAACAAGATTAACTGCAATTACTTCACCTTGAGTACTGTGTCCAGTTCTGGGCCCCTCAGTTTAAGAAGGACATCGAGACACTTGAACATGTCCAGAGAAGGGCAACAAGGCTGGTGAGAGGCCTTGAGCACAAGCCCTATGAGGAGAGGCTGAGGGAGCTGGGATTGTTTAGCCTGGAGGAGGCTCAGGGGTGACCTCATTGCTGTCTACAACTACCTGAAGTGGGGTTGTAGCCAGGAAGGGGTTGGCCTCTTCTCTCTAGCAACCAGCACCAGAACAAGGGGACACAGTCTCAAGCTGCACCAGGGGAAGTTTAGGCTCGAGGTGAGGAGAAAGTTCTTCACAGAGAGAGTTGTTAGCCATTGGAATGTGCTGCCCAGGGAGGTGGTGGAGTCACCGTCCCTGAAGGTGTTCAAGAGGGGATTGGACGTGGCACTTGGTGCCATGGTCTAGTCATGGGGTCTGTGGTGACAGGTTGGACTTGATGATCTTCGAGGTCTCTTCCAACCTTAGCGATACTGCGATACTGTGATACTCTCCCCTCTCTCCCCCCAAGAATCTTTCCCAATTAGATTGCTGCACTCAACCATTACGTTATCACACCACATATTTTGTTGTGGTGCATACTATCAAAATGTTTAGATTCATACACATTTTTACATCTTCCTTACAAAGCGTGAGTTCTTTCTTAGTGAATAATCAGACTTACTCCTACCACAGTTTCTTCAGTCAAGAACAGGAGCCAGTGAACTTGCTCACCAGTCACTTTGAAAAACCTTCACCTCAGCTGCAGAGGCTTGCAACAGCGAGAAGAAATTCCCATTCTTTTTACTTGGAGCAGACAGTAAAAAGATAGTTGTAAGCCAAATCCTCTTCCTTTACACAAATTACTTAGAAATATAAAATAAATCCAATCAAAGCATGGACGAAGCTGTGCAACATCCCTTGTCAGACAATAAACACAAGGCCAGCAAAACTGCTACCTTTAATGTTTTGCTAACCATTCATTACGCATGAAAGGTAGAGCTGGTGTGTCCTCTCTACACTGGGGGCACGTACAGAGGCTTACAAGTACTTGCAGCACATCAGAGTTTTCTGACAGCCTGGACACCTTTCAAATGAACCTGTGAGCTTTTAAGTAAGCTTGGGAGCTTTGCAAATCTAAACTGTGGACTGCAAGCCCTTACACAGACCACCTTTGGCTGTTTGTAAACAATGGCAGAATGTTTTGTGAAATATTGCCATGCCTGGATGGCAATAAAACCTGCAACTCAGCAAAAGGTGTAGACCTCTATTACTATAAAACGCTACTTTCCACCACTATCATCTGGTCATTGACTTGTTTCCTTGTGGCTGCAAGTTAAAGCAACTTCCAGTCATAAAAAGAGTTATTTGCCTCTTCGCCACTATGAATCACACAGCAAATACTGATGAAAATGTATTTTCCTTGGAAAACAGTCTGTCTAGACTACTCAAATTGAATGTACAATACATATATGGGCTCTGTCATTTGCAGTTATTAAAACAGTGCTTAGCATTTTATTTCTGTAAATAAAATGAACATCTAGCTACTGATTTTATTCCTGCCTTCACACTGCACTTGCAGCAGTGCAGGCTAGTAATCCATATTTACCATCTGTGGAAGACTGAGACTGTTGTGTTTAATAACTTTCTGTTCCCACTTCTCACCTCCACCTCTGGAAGAAAGTAGCACCCATAATTATTTTTATCTTTCCCTGCAGAAATGCCAATTCTAATATTAACAGAACATTACGTGCACGGACTGGACAACCATTCTGTTCTTGGAGGATAAACACCAACACTTTGTTCTCACAAAAAAAACCAACAAAACACACAAGAATTTGACTTGAAGGTTGTGACCATTTTAGGCTGTGCCTTTAAGAAACACTCTGGCTGAATGTTTTGGTGAAATAATTGAAAACAAAGATATTCCAAACTAATTTCATTGGTAGAATGCAACTTTAAGTTTTACTTCAGTTTGAGTCTCAGTTCTGTCTTCTTTTTCAGCCTGCCTGTTTCTGTCTCTCTCTGAGCAACAGCTGCTGGACGGAGTTAACCTTGAACCAACAGAGAAGAATAATTCTTGCATACGCTTTGAGCTAACAGAATTTCCTCCTTAATAATTACCTTTTCTCTCTCTCTAACCCTTTTTGGGAAAAAAAGGGAGGTAGGGAGAGAGAAGGGATATGGGGTGGGGGACCCTCCTGGCTGGAGTTTTGTTCTGTATTACATTCTTTGCTGTATATTTCTGTATATATTGTAAATACTATATATTGTGTATATATCCATCTGCATTTCATCCTGCTTGTAAATATAGCCCATTCATCTGCTTCTCCGACTGAGTTAGCTGTGGTTTCTTTGTGTGGGGAGAGAACTGAGCCTCTCAGCACCACAAAGGTAAAAAAAAAATAAATTAAGAAAAAAAAATAATCCCCTACCATGCTACCATACTCAGCCCCTCAGTTTAGGAAAGATGTTGACTTGCTGGAATGTGTCCAGAGAAGGGCAACAAAGCTGGGGAGGGGTTTGGAGCACAGCCCTATGAGGAGAGACTGAGGGAGCTGGGGTTGCTTAGCCTGGAGAAGAGGAGGCTCAGAGGAGACCTTATTGCTCTCTACAACTACCTGAAGGAAGGTTGTAGACAGGTGGGACTTGGTCTCTTCTTCCAGGCAGCCAGCACCAGAACAAGAGGACACAGTCTCAAGCTGTGCCAGGGGAGTTTTAGGCTGGATGTTAGGAGGAAGTTCTTCATAGAAAGAGTGACTGGCCATTGGAATGGGCTGCCCAGGGAGGTGGTGGAGTCACCATCATTGGAGGTGTTTAGAAAGAGACTGGACGGGGAGCTTGGTGCCATGGTTTAGTTGATTAGATGGTGTTGGATGATAGGTTGGACTCGATCTCAAAGTTCTTTTCCAACCTGGTTAATTCTATTCTTGTTCAGTATTTTTTCATGTTTTTATTTTACTCTCTTAAAAAATTGCATTCTCCTTTCACTGCTTTTTTATAATTCTTTAATCACATTTTAGTGAGTGATTTAATTTCCAAATTATTACTGGTGTTTCCTGTATAAAAAAAAAAATTAAATGTGCCTGGGAAGTGGGATGGAGCAGTAAGTTTTTACTAGAGAGATGTGGAGTCACCATCACTGGAAGTGTTTATGACAAGACTGGATGAGGCACCTAGCGCCATGGTTTAGTTGATTAGATGGTGTTGGGTGATAGGTTGGACTTGATTGCAAAGGTCTTTTCCATTCTGGTTAATTCTATTCTATTAAAAATATGGAGTTACAAGTCAATTAGTAAGGAGCTGGAAGAAATCATCAGACTACTCATCAAATTAGCCTTTGATGCAAACGAAGTTCCAATGAGCTCTTGTAATAGTAGATTGAAATATATAACTGAATCAATCATTCCTGTGCTTACTAGAAGAGTCAGTGTGATAGTTTAATACCCAAGATCCGCTTCAAACTGGTTCAAATTCATTCAGCACAAGCAATGCTTATTAAATACCATAGCAAAACCATTCTGTCTTCTGTTTTGCTTGTATTATGTTTACTTTCTAAAAATAAAACAAGTGTGTCCAGAGAAGGACAAGGAGGCTGGGGAGAGGCCTTGAGCACAAGCCCTACGAGGAGAGGCTGAGGCAGCTGGGATAGTTTAGCCTGGAAAAGAGGAGGCTCACGGGAGACCTTATTGCTGTCTACAACTACCTGAAGGGTGGTTGTAGCCAGGAGGGGGTTGGTGGTTCCCAGGCAATCAGCACCAGAACAAGAGGACACAGTCTCAAGCTGTGCCAGGGAAGTTTAGGCTGGAGGTGAGGAGAAAGTTCTTCACTGAGAGAGTTGTTAGCCTTTGGAATGGGCTGCCCAGGTGTGACCGTTTTAGGCTGTGCTTTTAAGAAAGGGACAGTGGCTGGAACATTCTGGCTGAATGTTTTGATATTTAAATGAAAACAAGATATTCTAAACTAATTTCATTGGTAGATTGGTAGAATGCAACTTTAACTTTAAGTTCAGTTTGAGACTCAGTCAGTTCAGTCTGTTCTGTCTCAGTCTGTTTGTCTCTCGCTGAAGCAACAGCTGCCGGACAGAGCCAAGCTTGAATTAACAAAGCTAACCAGATAAGAAAACTAATTCCTGCATACACTTTGAACTAACAGAATTTTCTCCTTAATTGCCTTTCTCTCTCTCTCTAACCCTTTTTGGGAAAAAAGGGGATGTAGGGAGGGAGAGGGGGTACAGGGGCCGGGGGGGACACCCTCCTCTGGCTGGAGGTCTTCTTCATTGCTGTATATTTCTGTATATATTGTAAATACTGTATATTGTGTACATATTCATTGCATTCCATTTCTGCTTGTAAATACAGCATCTTCATCTGCTTCTCCGACTGAGTTAGCTGCGGTTTCTTGGGGGGGTGGGGGGGGGTGTGGAGAACTCACTTTCATCCTGCCACACCAGGGAAGTAGTGGAGTCAACATCCCTGGAGGTGTTCAAGAGGGGATTGGACATGGCACTTGGTGCCATAGTTTAGTCATGAGGTCTGTGGTGACAGGTTGGACTTGATGATCTTTGAGGTCTCTACCAACCTTGGTGATTCTGTGATTCTGTGTTCATTTCTTGCATTCATTACCTCTTAAACTCTAAAGGCATAATAAATAGGACTCCTGTTACATCCCCACAAGTAGCAAAAACACATGCCTGAGATCACTCTCTGCTGTGAAGTAAAACACATGTAAGTGCTTGCAGACTTGGGAACTGCATTTATATGCTTCCTGCATGCATTAGGATGTAATTTTTTTTTCTTTCTTTCTTTTCTTGAATCAACCAAAAAGTTGAGCCTAAATCTATCAGACAGTGTCTCTTTAAAGACCCTGCTCTAGCAAAATCAGCAAATTTGAAGTACTGGGGAGTCTCACTCTGGACTTAAACCATGCCTGGAAACCAAGAAAAATAACAAAAAGGACGGGCCACCCACTATGTGTTATTCATGGTGTCTAACCATATGACACACTACTACATGATACACCTTGTACAGGTCTCAAGGGAAAAAAATGAATATGTAAAATGCTAACCAATATAAGGAGCAAATTTCTCCAATTATTTGTGATGGCATACTACAGATGTCATTTAATTTAAGCCACAATTTCCACTCAGATGCTTGTATTTTCCAAAGAAAAAAAATGTATGGTCTTTTTCTGTCAGTCTTTTTGGTTTTTCCCCCTCCACTTGGACTATTTATATTCTGTGTCTGGCTAATAAATGGAAGCTGTGCCATGACAATGATAATCAAAGAGTCAAGAGAACGCCATGGTGAACTTCTACATAATTGTAACTACTTGGATTTTTATCCAAACAGGCAAAAATTTACCATAAGACAAGCAGATGTCTCACATGGCTCTTTTAGCCTGGATCTTCCTCCAGCTCCTTTCCATCCTCCCTTCCATCTTCACTTTCCTTGAAGGAAAACCCATAGAACTCTCAGGCCTCTGTACAAGACAGTTTAGCTAAGGGCATCTCCTTTCAGTACGTGTGAAAATAGCTAAGGTTCTTCTCTCTACATTACATTGGGGATCCTCTGTCTTTTGGAAGATCCCTGCATGAAGAGAATAGAATAGAATAGAATAGAATAGAATAGAATAGAATAGAATAGAATAGAATAGAATAGAATAGAATAGAATAGAATAGACCAGGTTGGAAGAGACCTTCGAGATCATCATGTCCAACCTACCACCCAACACTATCTAATCAACTAAACCATGGCACCAAGCACTCCATCCAGTCTCTTCCTAAACACCTCCAATGAAGGTGACTCCAACACCTCCCTGGGCAGACCATTCCAATGGGCAATCACCCTTTCTATGAAGAACTTCTTCCTAACATCCAGCCTAAATCTCCCCTGGTGCAGCTTGAGACTGTGTCCTCTTGTTCTGGTGCTGCCTGCCTGGGAGAAGAGACCAACCCCTGCCTGGCTACAACTTCCCTTCAGGTAGTTGTAGAGAGCAATAAGGTCACCCCTGAGTCTCCTCCTCTCCAGGCTAAGCAACCCCAGCTCCCTCAGCCTCTCCTCATAGGGCTTGTGTTCCAAACCCCTCACCAACCTTGTTGCCCTTCTCTGGACACGTTCCAGCAAGTCAACATCCTTCCTAAACTGCGGGGCCCAGAACTGGACACAGGACTCAAGGGGTGGCCTAACCAGTGCAGTGTACAGGGGCAGAATGACCTCCCTGTTCCTACTGGCCACACTGTTCCTGATGCAGGCCAGAATGCCATTGGCCTTCTTGGCTGCCTGGGCACACTGCAGGCTCATGTTCAGCCTACCATCAACCAGCACCCCCAAGTCCCTCTCTGCCTGGCTGCTCTCCAGCCACTCTGACCCCAGCCTGTAGCACTGCATGGGGTTGCTGTGGCCAATGTGCAGAACCCAGCACTTGGATGTGCTCAATCTCATGCCGTTGGATTCTGCCCATCTGTCCAGCCTGTCGAGGTCCCTTTGCAAAGCCTCTCTACCCTCCAGCAGATCAACTCCTGCCCCCAGCTTGGTGGCATCTGCAAATTTACTGGTGATGGACTCAATGCCCTCATCCAGATCATCAATAAAGATGTTGAAGAGCATGGGGCCCAGCACTGATCCCTAGGGCACACCACTAGTACCTGGCTGCCAGCTGGATGTGGCACCATTCACCACCGCTCTCTGGGCTCGGCCCTCCAGCCAGTTCCTAACCCAACACAGTGTGCTCCTGTCCAAGCCATGGGCTGATAGCTTGGCCAGGAGTTTGCTGTGGGGGACGGTGTCAAAGGCCTTGCTGAAGTCCAGGTAGACCACATCCACAGGCCTCCCCACATCCACCAGGCGGGTCACCTGATCATAGAAGGAGATCAGGTTGGTCAGGCAGGACCTGCCCTTCCTAAAGCCATGCTGGCTGGGCTTGATCCCTTGGCCATCCTGGAAGTGCTGTGTGACTGCACTCAGGATGACCTGTTCCATAATCTTGCCTGGCACTGAGGTCAGGCTGACAGGCCTATAATTCCCTGGCTCATCCAACTGGCCCTTCTTGTGGATGGGCACCACCTTGGCCAGCTTCCAGTCTTCTGGGACCTCTCCAGTGAGCCAGGACTGCTGAAAAATGATGGAGAGCGGCTTGGCCAGCTCATCTGCCAGCTCTCTCAGCACCCTAGGATGGATCCCATCCGGTCCCATGGACTTGTGGGGGTCCAAGTGGCTGAGGAGATCTCTAATTGTCCCATCCTGGAACAGAGGAGAACTATGCTGCTCCCTGGCTCCTTCTGCCAGCTCTTGTAGCCACCTGTCTGGAAGACATTCTGTCCTGCTAGTAAAACTTGAGGCAAAGAAGGCGTTAAGTACCTCTGCCTTTTCCTCATCCTTTGTTACAACCTTCCCCTCCATGCCCACCAAGGAGTGGAGGTTGTCCTTGCCCTTCCTCTTACTATTAATGTCTTTATTGAAGGACTTTTTGTTGTCCTTCACAGCAGAGGCCAGTCTGAGCTCCAAATCTGCTTTTGCCTCCCTAATTTTCTTCCTACAAGACCTAGCAACTTCCCTAAACATTCCATGGGTTGCCTCCCCTTTCTTCCAAAGATGATACACCCTCTTTTTTCCCCTTAGTTCTTTTAGAAGCTCATTGCCCATCCAGGCTGGCCATCTGCCCCGGCGGCTCATCTTCCGGCACGTTGGCACAGCCTGTTCCTGCGCCTTCAAGAGCTCTTCCTTGAAGCAGGTCCAGCTCTCCTGGACCCCTTTATTTTTAAGGGCTGTTTCCCAAGGAACCTTCTGAGTTAGTTCCTTGAGTAACCTGAAGTCTGCCCTCCGGAAGTCCAGAGTGGAGGTCTTCTTGCTGCCCCTCTTAGCTTGACTGAGTACTGAAAATTCAATTATCTCGTGGTCACTGGCCCCTAAACACCTTCTGACCACCACATCACCCACCAGCCCTTCCCTGCTGGTGAAGAGGAGGTCAAGCAGAGCCTTACCCCTGGTAAGGCAGCACCTGGGATAAGAAGCTGTCCTCCATGCACTCTAAGAATCTCCTAGACTGCCTCCTCTCTGCTGTGCTGAGATCCCAGCAGATATCAGGCAGGTTGAAGTCACCCATGAGAACAAGGTCAGGTGATCTTGAGGCAGCCTTAAGCTGCCTATAGAATGCTTGATCAACATCTTCCTCCTGGTTGGGTGGTCTATAACAGACTCCAACCAGGATGTCTGCCCTGCTGGTGTTTCCTCTAATTCTCCCCCACAAGCACTCAACCTGATCGTCCCTGATCTCCATCTCAATGGCATCTAGTGCCTCCCTGATGTACAGGGCCACCCCTCCACCCCATCTTCCTTGCCTGTCTCTCCTGACAAGCCTGTAGCTGTCAATTGCAGTGCTCCAGTCATGTGAGTCGTCCCACCACGTCTCTGTGATGGCAACTACATCATAACTTTCCTGATGCAACAAGGCTTCCAGCTCCTCTTGTTTGTTACCCATGCTTCATGCATTAGTGTACATGCACTGCAGCTGGGCTGCTGGTTTCACCCCTGACTCCAGGCTACCACCCTCAGACTCCTGCCTGGGGGGACTGCTTTCAGCCCCTTCCTCCTTCAAATCTAGTTTAAAGCCCTACCAATGAGACCTGCCAAACCCCTTCCTAGGTTCTTTTTCCCTTTGGGGGACAGGCCATTCTCGTATACTGTGACCTTTCCCCTCCTCTGGGACAGATGCACTCCATCTGTTGCCAGCTGACCTGCTGCAGTAGAAAGTTCTCCAAGAGCGAAAAAAACCCAAAATTCTTTTGACTGCACCAGCCTCTAAGCCACTTGTTGACTACAGCTGCTGACCTGTTGCTTATGGTATTCCCTCCTGCAACTAATGGTATTGATGTAAAAATTATTTGTGCAGCTGACCCCTCAACCAGATCTCCCAGGGCCTTGAAGTCATTCTTGATAGCCCTGGGAGTTCTGGTTGGAACATCATCATTCCCTAACTCCATAACTATTAAGGGATAGTAGTCAGAGGGCTGCAGCAGACTAGGCAGCCTTCTGATAACATCTCTAACTTGAGCTCCTGGGAGGCAACAAAGTGCCCTGTGAGAAGGGTCTGGCCGACATATGGGGCCTTCTGTTCCCCTCAGGAGGGAATCACCAATGACAATTACCCTCCTCTTTTTTTTAAGGGAGCAAGTCCTGATGCCAGGGGAAGGCTGTTTAACCTTAGGCTGTTTTGCCTCAGGGAAAAGCCCAGATGGTGTGTCCTCCAGCATCAGTATCACACCTCCCCCCCCCCGCCCCCGACCTCCAGTGCCCCATACTTGTTTTCCAAAAACAATAGGTTTAGGAATAGGTTGCTTTGCCTCATTCTTCCCACCGTGACTTTATGGACCCTGATGTCCCTGCTGGGAAAAGCAAAACCAGCCTAGATTTGTCATAACCTTTAAGAACAGAATTTCATCTTTACAACAAATGTATCCTTTTTACCTTCTCCTCCATTCCAGCCATAAGATAGGGGGAAAAGACCTGCACTATGCTCATCATTGCCAATAACCACAGGATTAATTTGGGACATTATATAAATTAGCCATCTCTATTGATGCCTGCCCTTTTCTAGACAAACTGTATCATACATTCTATGAGGTGAAGACTGGTTCCTCTTCCAGCCTTTGATGTAGAGGGAAGCTAGAAACAGTCACTGAACAGCTGCTACAAGGTAGGATCATCAGAAATATGACGACCCTGCTCACACCAGTGCCGCCCTGTGTGGCTGCCAATTAAGCATACAATGTCAGGGTAAAGCACAACCACCACAGCCTTTTCAGTAAAAGAAAAAAGGCAGGGAATGAATCTTCTATCCATAATAAAATGGCAAACTCCTATTTCCTTTGTGCTCCAAGTGGATATCAGTCCACATTACAAAACCACTATGCATGCATCATAAATCAGCAACACATTGGCAGCCTGTACTAGAAAGCCTCCCAATTGCAAAAGCAAGGAAAAAAGAGCAAAACAACTATACACACTGCCTAAAAGCAGTACCTGCAAAAAGAAAAGGGAAACCTACAAGGCAGGCTACTGACCTACTCATTGTTTTAACCTAAGCATATTAACTCCGTTTAGCATCTCTCCCAGAAGGCACAAAATGATTTACACTGGCTCTGAGGCAGTCGCCACTCAGTATAGCAATCAACAATTTTTTCCATGAGTACCATGGAAGGGACAGTTTTGATCATCAGTGCAACTAATATTGAACTGTTTGTGGCAGAAAAGCTTTCTGTTTCAAAGCCTGCTACCAATGTCATCCATGTCACCAAAATGTGACAGGCAAATTTCATTAGGTTCCATCTGGCCTGTAGTTCAAACTATACCTCAAGGAGCTGCTGTAATAATACACTTTTATACTCACAGTCCACGGTAAATGAAGTAATTCAGCTCAGCACAACTTAGATCAGTCACTGAAGAAGCAACAGGATTCAAGTGGAGAATCAAGCCCAAGTCAGGGGAAAAAAACAAACCACCCACTGTCAAGAATCACTAGATTCAAACTCAGTATGACACTCAGACCAGACCTAGGAAAAGGTTTTTAAATAGCATAGAATAGAATAAACCAGGTTGGAAAAGACCTTTGAGATCATCAACTCCAACCTATCATCCAACACCATCTAATCAACTAAACCATGGCACCAAGCACCCCATCCAGTCTCTTCCTAAACACCTCCAGGGATGGTGACTCCAACACCTCCCTGGGCAGCACATTCCAATGGCCAAATCACTCTTTCTATGAAAAGCATCTTCCTAACATTCAGCCTAAACCTCCCCTGGTGCAGCTTGAGACTGTGTCCTCTTGTTCTGGTGCCAGTTGCCTGGGAGAAGAGACCAACCCCCACTTGGCTGCAACCTCCCTTCAGGTAGTTGTAGACAGCAATAAGGTCTCCCCCTGAGTCTCCTCTTCTCCAGGGTAAGCAACTCCAGCTCCGTCAGTCACTCCTCACAGGGCTGTGCTTCAGACCCCTCCCCAGCTTTGTTGCCCTTCTCTGCACACTTTACAGCAACTCAACATCTTTGCTAGACTGAGGGGCCCATAACTGGTCACAGGACTCAAGGGGTGGCCTAACCAGTGCAGTGTACAAGGGCACAATGAATTCCCTGCTCCTGCTGGCCACACTGTTCCTGAATACAGGCCAGGATGCCCTTGGCTTTCTTGGCCACCTGGGCACACTGCTGGCTCATGTTCAGCCTACTATCAATCAGCACCCCCCAGGGCCTGGCTGCTCTCCAGCCACTCTGACCCCAGCCTGTAGCACTGCATGGGCATGCTGTGGCCAATGTGTAGAACCCAGTACTTAGATAAGAGGAGATATTTTCACAGGACTAATACAGTATAAACACAGCAAGCTGCAGCTTACTATATTCAAACCCAAGACCCTACACAACTACAGTTGCCTGTAGTATCAAGTATCTAATAATGATCCAGGCCCTGCTGGAAGCCCCACTCCCTTCTCTGTCTTACCTCTGTGTTAAGATAAAAAAATGTTGTATTTAGGTAGTATCCCTGGTCCTAAAGATGCCCTTTTTCAATGGATCTGAATTTGCTTTCCTCAAACCTCACTCTTTTCCAGGTGTTGCAAGAAAAAGAAATGAAGGCACGTGTAAAGTTTCCATATTAATGCCAGAAGTCACAGCCTAGCCATGTGCATGAACACAGAGGTGTCAGCATGAAAACAACAGTGACACTGGCACTTAGTCAAAATGGCAATTAATGCTGTATCCCATAAATATAGTTTACTGTACTAACCCTGCAGGGCACAGTTAGTTTTGCCTGTATACACTGCACAAGATTCAAAGTGTGGGGCTCTCAGTGCAAGAGTTCAGTCTGGGGCAATACTACAACACACAACAGCTGAAGAAAATTCAGTGTTTGCTAATTCAGGACAATTCATATGTTTGACTCATCTCCGCCCAGGTTTGGCTCTTTGCCTTCTGCAGACAGCTGACAGAGGTGTAGAACTTGGCTTGCTTGAGGTTTCTGAAAGAAGGCAAAAGAACAAAGACCTGAAACAATGACCTGAACCAAGGCCCACAAAAATCAGAGTCATTCCACAACTCTTAATGGATTCTGGACTAAGGGAACCAGGAGGACCTTGCCCACTAAAGGCAGCATCAAATCGACATGGTTAGGAAGGGTGAAGCTTGCACAGCTGTAATCCTTGCTGTAGGTGTTCTAGAGACAGACAGTTCATTAAAAATCTACAGCAATATTCACCAAAGACACTACAGACAGAGCAGCTGTAAAGTTAAAATTGCAGTATAGGGCAGGACTGAAGCACTTCTGCATCTGCTAACCTAGTACCACCCAGTAGTGAGAATGCCTAAGTCCTGTCTGTACCAGTAACTAGCAAAGAAGCAACTGTCTACTGTTAAAAAACACCTCATACTTGTTTCCCAGAACATGTTACAGGGAGATGGCCACAATTACTTCTCAAAAGCACTGAGACACACTTTCAACTTAATAAATAAAAAAATAAAATGAGCAAACAAAGAGCCAACCTGAACAACCCCAAATGGTACCAAGAGAGCAAACAATTACTTCAAATTGTCCTGTTTGGTAATAACTAAGCTATAATTATTAGGGTTTGATAAAACTCAAGAAAACACAGGATTTTCTTAAGCAATGGAAACATGAAGCCAAAATCCCAACACAAGTGCAAATAACAGTTTGCTTCTACCAGACAGTGTATCAAGTGATGTTAGGGCACACACTCTGCAAATGCTACAAAGACCATAAATATCCCAGTATTATTTTTGCAGATTGGAAAAACACAAAGGCCAAAAACAACACAAATAACTCAAATAAAGAAAACTCATGCTCATGTTTATGTAAGAGTTTGATGAATATAATATATTCATCACACTCCCACAATTATTCCTGAAAAATACTATAAATATTATTTTGACAATGTAATTATAGTGTTTAGTTTAACAGTGGCAGCAAAGTACTGGCTCCAATCCCCCATAGAAAAAGCCTAGACAGACAAAAAAGATCACACATAGAAAGTGCAAACTTTTAAGATCAGAGCTGTCCCTTATTTATAAGATTTTAAAAGCCTGTTTAAATTAGAATCTGGTTTACTTAAACTGTAAAACATAAGTGGCTAAATTACACTAGCAGTAAGCAAAAGGAAACCCCAAATATAAAAATAAAGGAAAGAAGTGTAGATTTTTAAATTATCTCTTCTCTCAAGCAACTGAGGCATGCTTCTTTCATGCTGCTTTTTGAATTTAATTGGATTAACCAGATTGGAAGAGACCTTCGAGATCATCATGTCCAATCTACCGCCCAACACCATCTAATCAACTAAACCATGGCACCAAGCACCCCATCCAGTCTCTTCCTAAACACCTCCAGTGATGGTGACTCCACCACCTCCCTGGGCAGCACATTCCAATGGCCAATCACTCTTTCTATGAAGAACTTCTTCCTAACATCCAGCCTAAACCTCCCCTGGTGCAACTCGAGACTGTGTCCTCTTGTTCTGGTGCTGGTTTCCTGGGAGAAAAGACCAACCCCCACCTGGCTACATCCTCCCTTCAGGTAGTTGTAGACAGCAAGAAGGTCACCCCTGAGCCTCCTCTTCTCCAGGCTAAGCAACCCCAGCTCCCTCAGCCTCTCCTCATAGGGTTTGTGTTCCAAGCCCCTCAACAACTTTGTTGCCCTTCTCTGGACACGTTCCAGCAAGTCAACATCTTTCCTAAACTGAGGGGCCCAGAACTGGACACAGGACTCAAGGTGTGGCCTAAGCAGTGCCACCAGTACCCAACCAGTGCAAGCAGAGAAGCACAAGAGAGACCAGACAGACTCCCTTGGTCAATATTGGCATTCATGAAAGAATATTTAGGTTCCATAGTTGACCACTCTGTTTCCCTTTTCTGTTCATTTAAAATACATTGCTGAATAACCAGTCATTCCAAATGAGAAGACATGGAAAAAACCCAAAGTATCAAAAATAGGGCACAGATAGACAGACTCCTGTGCTAGTATGTACGTCCTAAATGTCCTGGTTTTCAAACTAACTGGTTCTGCAAAGATACTACTCAGATACATTCTGAAAAGGCCTAGGTATTTTCTTCTAGCTTATTTTCCTATTGCCAAGATACAGTCCTTTAAAAGCACCAAAAATAACAGTGCTGCTCCTGCCACTGTCTTCTAAGGGAAGAAAATAAACATAATCATAAAATCATTTTGGTTGGAAAAGACCTTAAAGATCATGGAGTTCAACCATTAACTCAGCACTGCCAAGTCCAGCACTAAACCATATCCCTAAGTAACACATCTAAGTATCTTTGAAACTCCTCCGGCGAGGGTCGCTCCACTGCTTTGCTGGGGAGCCTGTCCCAGTGTCTGACCAACCCTGGGGGTGAAGCATTTTTTCCTAATATCCAACCTAAACCTCCCTTGCTACAACTTGAGTCCATTTCCTATTGTCCTATCACTTGTTACTTGGGAGAAGAGACCACCCCCAAACCTCACTACAACCTCCTTAAGGCTTTCCTTCAGCCTCTTTTGCTCCAGGCTAAACAACCCCAACTTTCTCTGTTACTTCTCCTAATGTCCATGTTTTTTTGGGCATGCTCCAGCATTTCAATGTCCTCCTTGTAGTGAGAGGCCCCAAACTCAACACAGATAAAAGTTAATATTGATAACAACCAAGAAATGGTTAAGGACACATGGCTGCTCATTTAAAAAATGAAACCAACCAACCCACACAGAAAAAACAACAACTAAAATCAATGTAGCATTCTTTACAATACAATAAACCAGGTTGGAAGAGACCTTCAAGATCATCACGTCCAACCTATTAACCAATCCAACCCACCCAAACAACTAGATCATGGCACCAAGCACCCCATCAAGTCTCCTCCTGAACACCTCCAATGATGGTGACTCCACCACCTGGGCAGACCATTCCAATGGCCAATCACTCTCTCTGTATAGAACTTCTTCCTAACATCCAGTCTAAACTTCCCCTGGCACAGCTTGAGACTGTGTCCTCTTGTTCTGGTGCTGCCTGCCTGGGAGAAGAGACCAACCTCTGCCTGTCTACAACCTCCCTTCAGGTAGTTGTAGAGAGCAAGAAGGTCACCCCTCAGTCTCCTCTTCTCCAGGCTAAGCAACCCCAGCTCCCTCAGCCTCTCCTCCTAGGCCTTGTGTTCCAAACCCCTCACCAACTTTGTTGCCCTTTTCTGGACATGTTCCAGCAAGACAACATCCTTCCTAAACTGAGGGGCCCAAAACTGGACACAGGACTCAAGGCGTGGCCTAACCAGTGCAGTGTACAGTGACAGTCTCAAACCTGTCAAAGGTTTGAGACTGTCACCTTGCCCCTGCCTTTCTGTAATCTCAAAATCAGCCACTCTCAATTGTCCAGTGCAATTTATTGTATTATTATTATAATTGCAATTTGCAAATGGTTGAGCACAGAACAAGGAACAGGTCTGAGCAAAGAAATATCTCATGTTTTGTTTCACTGAGTGACAGCACAACTGAAAGGGTCATTTCACCTCCCCTCTTTTAGAATAGAATAAACCAGGTTGGAAGAGACCTTCAAGATCATCATGTCCAACCTATCATCCAACACTATCTCATCAACTAAACCATGGCACCAAGCACCCCATCCAGTCTCTTCCTAAACACCTCCAGGGATGGTGACTCCACCACCTCCCCGGGCAGCACATTCCAATGGCCAATCACTCTATGATGAACTTCTTCCTAACATCCAGCCTAAACCTCCCCTGGTGCAGCTTGAGACTGTGTCCTCTTGTTCTGGTGCTGGTTGCCTGGGAGAAGAGACCAACCCCCACCTGACTATGACCTCTCTTTTGAATCACTTTAATCATTTAACTGGTGTTTATTGTTTTTTCTTTTCAGGAATACTTTTGCAAACAAAAACTTGAAGCTCCCAGTCTTACTCAGACTCCTCTTCAGGACTCTTCTTCTAATGAAACATCTTTTTTTCCCCCATAAATCCTGAAAATGACCTTGAATTAACAACATTTTTAGAATGGCCAAGCTATGCAAGGCAGCTGCTGGGAGTTCCTGATCTGCTTCTCTCCCTTTCTTTTCAAGGATCTCATAACAAAAGGTCAACACGATTCTCTAAGACTACATGAACTCCTAGAGCTTACAATTCAGTGGCTTTTTAAACACAGTATGTCTTCATCCTCAAAGTTTCACAAAGAAATAAAGTATTCTGTGTGATGTTCTCCTTCTGCAGATCTCAGAAGGATGTCTTGTTATTTCATCAAACATTAAATGCTTCCATCCCATCTGGCTTTTACAAGAAACAGTAACTCTGGAACCTATATATAGCCTAGATTCCTCTGTTTTTGAAGTACATGCACACTCTTATGCCTTTTTCATTTTAACTCTATGAAAGAGTGATGGTGTTTACTGCTATTTCTTGTGCAGAACACTTGTCTTCCACAATGACAGATTTAAAAAGCACTTCCCAACACTTTCACTAAGCATGAGAAGTGATCAGGTTCGCATCAATTTGAGCACTTAAAGAACACTGAAGCTGAATGCAACTTATTATTAATGCTCTTGGCAGGCAGAGGAGGAAAACAAAACACAAAAGGCAAACAAAAAAAAAAAAATCTACAAATGCACTGGAAACATTTTCATATTCATGGTGGTCATCTTTACCAGAATTCCATCACAGGCTTTCTCCTTGAAACAAGGAACATCATAGAATCAGTCAGGGTTGGAAGGGACCACATGCACCATCTAGTTCCAACCTCCCCGCTATGGGCAGGGACACCTCACACTAGATCAGGCTGGCCAGAGCCTCATCCAGCCTGCTCTTAAACACCTCCAGGGATGGGGCCTCAACCACCTCCCTGGACAACCCATTCCAGGGCTTCACCACTCTCAAAGTGAACATCTCTGTAGTTGCCTTGTAAGTACATGGCATTTGGAGTACCGGAAAAAAAACATTTAAAGCAAGATATGCCAATATTCTCTCACACATCCTCCCTCGAGAAAGGAGGTGGGAACAGGTGTTAGACATATCATATTTATGTTGCTGAACATCCTACCAGAAAATGCTAGAGTTACTACAGTGAGCACACTATTATAAAACTTTACAGTGTCATCTTTCATCACTGCTTTTAAAGGAATGTTCTATGCTCTGCTCTGAATAGAGTATCTGTAGCAGTTCAACTCCACCTGAACACGTTGCAGAAAATTGGAAGCAAAGTCAAATTCCTGTTCAAGGATTCAAGCCTCTCATGCACTACATTTTACCCAACATTTCTTGATCTCATAACACTAAACCTTTGTTTAACCGTTAGCACATCTGGATTCTGATTTAGACTAAAATCTCCAAGAGATTTTAGCCATGAACATATGCTGTTAACATTCTCCCATTACACGCTTTTACCAGCCTACCTTGGTTGATTGAAGTCCCTAAAATTTTAGAGGCATGGCATTAGCACAGTGTTAACAGTCTCTGGGCTAGTTGGTTTAAAGGTAACTCGAGTACCAATAGCAGCCTGGAACTGAGGAATGCTCAAAGCACCTCTCAGACCTACACAACAGCTCTGCAGCTGATACAGCACAGTTCTCCTCAGAGAGGACAATCAGCTCTTTCAGAGAACTTACACAACAAATTGTCCCACACAGGGCAGTTATCAGGCATTCAATAGCTTTTCATCCCAGAGCAGAGGAAAGTATTTTGACAGACAAATACTTTTTCAGCAATTATGCTGGAATTCAAAGCACATTCTTCAGCATCAGTAATATTTTGAAGTGGTGAAAGGTTTGAGATCTATTTACAAACAGGATGAAGTGGGGGTGGGAATCAGTGACAGGATCAAATAGCACACAGCCTGAATATAAGCTTGCTTCAAAACAGGTATGCCCTCACTGCAACTTATTGAAGACAAAGACATCAGGTTTTTCCAGATTTCAGAGATGAATCATAAACCCTGACCTCACACTCTAGAATCTAGATTCATCATCTCAAGAAAGCTCAATTCACCTCCTATGACATCTGCTATGTTCTGCTGGAAAGTTTAAGATTTGCCATAGGAAAAAGGAAAAGAAAAAACCAAAACAACAAACCAACCCCACAATCAAACAGAGACACATGCTATGAAGTGAAGGAGATTTTCTGCTTGGGCTCCTGACAAGGATATTTCCCGTTTCTGTTGCAATCCCTAACGTACTCAACTACTTCTTGCTCTTCAGAGATCTGGGTCTGCTTTGAGTTCATCTAGAGTTCATCCGGCAGCTCCATCATCCTGTTCCTCTGGCACATGTTCTTGGTACCCACAGTAGAAAACAAAAAAGCTTGCTGTGATGAGCCCTTTTTTGGGGGTGGGGTGTTTGGATTTTTTTTTTTAATTAAAAAAAAAAAAAAGTAGTAAACCAAAAGAGAGTACTACAAAAAAAAAGTAAAGTAAGTAAAAAGTAAGTAAAATGAGTAAACCAATAGAGAGTACTAAAAAAAAACAAACAAACAAACAGATTAAATCTACATTCTGCAGAGACTTTATACATTTTTCCTAAGACTCAAAAGTAAAAATTTGAGCATCTCATTAACTATTTGAGGTCCCAAATCAGTTAAAGAAACGTAATGGACCTTCATGCACGCAGCATTTCCACACGTGCAGGTAGAGTTTCTGCATCTTCAATCCCTATTCAAATAAATTCTCAACTGGGGAGAGGGGCTCAGCATTTGTCATCTTCTCTGTCTTCCCACCAGGAAAATCCAAGCTCTGTAATCTAAAAGGTTAAGTGCCTCCTTACACAAACATCCACTTCCCAGACTTTCAGCTTGTATAGTTTTAAGAACACCAAGATGAAGTCCAGTTTTTATCCACATGCATGTGAAATTCTATCTTCTGCAGAGAGGAAGAGGTAGGACTGCTGGAGTCATAAGAAAACAGAACAGATTTACAAGTATGTGTGACTTATCTGACAGAAATCAGTCTTGATGCTGCCCAGAAGAAGGCTACAGATGTTAAACTCTTGTTAAAAACACCACAGAACATCAAACCCTTACACTTGTGTAGATGTTGGCTTTCTCTGCGCCCATCCTTAGACCAAGTTTCCATCTCACAAGTACTACAGAATATAAACTGTTTCACTTACGCTTCACATAAATTACTGCTTTGTATCGTGAGCAATTATGAGAAGAGAAATGAGGCTAGAGAACACAACTAAAACTAACTTGGGAAGTAAGAAGAGGGGAAGAAGGGGACAAACAACTATCTGTACCAGCACCACAAAGGAAAAGTCTAAAAAATCTTCTTTAAATATCTGTATTAAAAAGGAAGGAGATTATCATCACAGGGATAGCTGGCTTGAAGGTAGGGGTGTACAATCTTTGCAAGCCATATGTATGAATTAGCTCCCCCTACCATGGGCAGGGACACCCCACACTAGATCAGGCTGGCCAGAGCCTCATCCAGCCTGCTCTTAAACACCTCCAGGGACGGGGCCTCAACCACCTCCCTCAACAACCCATTCCAGGGCCTCACCACTCTCATGGTGAAGAACTTCCTCCTCACATCCAGCCTGAATCTCCCCACCTCCAGCTTCATTCCATTCCCCCTAGTCCTGTCACTACCTGATAGCCTGAGAAATCCCTCCCCAGCCTTCTTGTAGGCCCCCTTCAGATACTGGAAGGCCACAAGAAGGTCACCTCGGAGCCTTCTCTTCTCCAGACTGAACAGCCTCAACTCCTTCAGTATGTCCTCAGAGGAGAGGTGCTCCAGCCCTCTGATCATCCTCGTGGCCCTTCTCTGGACACGCTCCAGCACCTCCAGATCCCTCTTGTAATAGGGGCTCCAGAACTGGACACAGTACTCCAGGTGGGGTCTCACCAGAGCTGAGTAGAGGGGGAGAATCACCTCCCTTGACCTGCTGGCCACACTTCTCCTGATGCAGCCCAGGATCTGATTGGCTTTCCGGGCTGCAAGTGCACATTGAGAGCTCCTGTTGAGCTTCTCGTCCACCAGCACCCCCAAGTCTCTCTCCTCTGGGCTGCTCTCCAGCCAGTCACTGCCCAGCCTGGATTTGTGCCTGGGATTGCCTCGACCCAGATGCAGGACCCTGCACTTGGTCTTGTTGAAGCTCATGAGGTTGGCTTGTGCCCACTTCTCCAGCCTGTCAAGGTCCCTCTGGATGGCATCCCTTCCCTCCAGCGTGTCTGCTGCACCACACAGCTTGGTGTCATCAGCAAACTGGCTGAGGGTGCACTCAATGCCACTGTCCATGGCACCCACAAAGATGTTAAACAAGGCTGCTCCCAGGACTGATCCCTGAGGGACTCTGCTTGTCCCTGGCCTCCACTGGGACATGGACCCGTTGACAGCCACTCTTTGGGTGTGGCCATCAAGCCAGTTCTTTATCCATCTAGTGGTCCACCCATCAAACCCGTGTGTCACCAGCTTGGAGACCAGGATGTGGTGTGGGACAGTGTCAAAGGCTTTGCTCAGGTCCAGGTAAACGACATCAGTTGCTCGCCCCTCATCTATTAATGTTGTGACCTGTTCATAGAAGGCCACCAGGTTTGTCAGGCAGGATTTGCCCTTGGTGAAGCCATGCTGACTGTTCCAAATCACCTCTTCAGTACTCTTTTGTGTCAGTAGTGCCTCCAGGAGGATCTGCTCCATGATCTTTCTGGGCACAGAGGTGAGACTGGCCTGTAGTTCCCTGGTTCTTCCTTCTTACCCTTTTTGAAAATGGGAGTAATGTTTGCCCTTTTCTAGTCTGTGGAAATTAAGGGAGGAAACAGGACACATATTCAAATGAACAACTTGAAATATACCACTTAACCCCTAATTACCTGCTAGAACAAAATACCCATGCTTCTCCAGCCATGACTCCATTCCTACATGAATTATGAGGAGACTCACAAAGTAGAAATATAGCTAATAAACACAGTAACATTTACTAATTTCATGGGTTTCTTTTGTTTCAACAGTGCCTCACTTTTGAAGTATGACCACTAATCCACAGTTGCGTGTAACAGCCTCTGAGGTACACCCTGCTGGAGCCGGTGAGTGTAGGCAGTACCTTAGCTTTCGCTTAGAACAAAGTTCATTGGATCACTCAGCACAGAATGAGCAACACTTGCTTGTTTAGAATGTTCTGTACCAGTACCAATAGCATACCTAAGTCATGTTCATCAAAGACATTTCCCAATGAGATCGATGCTACATACAGTCTCAAACAAATCCTGGGTCAATACATCAAATTTTAGTTACAACTCAAAATAATTCATTGAGCAGGTATGTAGAATAACAATCACAAAACATGTTTTAGCAAAATACTATTAAAAACTTTTTGGTCAAGGTTCCCCCCTCATTTTAAATAGTGATAAAAAGAGGTTTTACAACATCCTCTGGCTAAGAAAAGAAGACTGAAGCAGTTAGTCAAATTACTGGGTTCCACCCTCTCCTTTCTTTCTGCTAACATTCACTGCTGCTGCTCCAAATCCCAGCAACAGCACAACAGCAGATAGGCATCTAATCCATCAAGGAGGGTGTGGTGGTTTGGGCTGGGTGCCCTCTGCTACGTGGTGTGCTTCCTGTGTCCAGAAGTCCAGCCCAGTGGGCGGACATAGGAAACTAGGTCAATCCTACCATAATCCTCTGCACTGCTATAAGATCCAGCACAGGGTCTAGTACTTCCTCTTTCTTCCCCTCGATGGCACCCGGTAACTGGGGGAGACATCTCCCAGCCTTGGCCCTGGGTAGGCCCAAGGGCAGGGGGATGGGCGGTCTCAGGTCTGGCCAGCTGAGACCAGCCTAGCAGTGGGGGGGTGGGGGGAAGAAGGAGCCCTGGAGGTTTTGGGCCCAACCTCAGGTGGGGATGGGATCTTTCTGGGTCTGCTTTGGGGTTTCTTTTGTCACTGCTTCTGGTTCTCTGTACACATTCACTGTTTTCTATTTAAACTTTCCATCACTTTTGCAATCCCTTTGTCAGAGTCGTTATTTCTGCCCGTGTTGGGGAGGGGGTCTGCCTCAACCCACTACAGATGGGTCAGCAGCCACAAAATTCAAAGAAAAATCTCAGGCAATGCTTGTAATCAACATGAAGCACATCAGGATCAGTCTCCTGGACATGCTGGGAGCCACCGCTGAAAGGTGGTATTTTCACACCACAACTCCTGATGCTTCCAAGGACAGCCCTTCGAGTCTGCTGCTGTCAGGGACAAGGTCAGGTTGGACAAAAACTTCACTTCAGTTCCCACTCCCTTTCCTTTTCTCTTACTTATCTATGAAGAGTTTCCCAACTGTGGGGCAGGACATTCTTGCCCTCCATGCCTTTTTCCAGCCCTCCCCAGTCAACCTTGTGACACAGCCTTAAAGTGTCTATCAGTTGCTCTTCTTTACGGTCACCGAGAAAGCCACCCACGGGGTTTAGTTCTGGTCCTCCCACACTGAAGCCCAGTGCTATAATCACTGATCCTTCCTTGGAAGAAGGATTTCAGTAATGGGTGAGGGAATCAGTGTGGCTTAAGCATAACGCCGGCTTTCTTTTGAGCCAAATACAGCAGCAGCAAAAGGAAAAATGGTATCCTGGACTTCTCTGCTTTTTCCCAGCTTCATAAAGGTGTTTGAGGGTAAGTTATCATATGACAGCAGTTTCGCTGCTTTCACAAAATGGTAGAAAAGCAGCAGCAGGAACCCAGTAAAAACCTCATCCAAGTTACAGAAGTGAAAAGAAATAAAAGCAGCAAGAGAAACCAAATGTTCCCAACTCTCGGCAAACACAGATGGTAAAGACGTGTTCAGCACCATGTATCAAGCTCCACATGAACACACAGTGAACAAGAGGACACTGTCTCAAGTTGCACCAGGGGAAGTTTAGGCTTGAGGTGAGAAGAAAGTTCTTCAGAGAAAGAAGAATGTGGTGCCCAGGGAGGTGGTGGAGTCCCTGTCCCTGGTGGTGTTCAAAAAAACACTGGAGGTGGCACTTGGAGCCATGGTTTAGTTGACAGTTGGTGTCAGATACTAGGTAATAGGTTGGACTTGATGATCCCTGAAGTCTTTTCCGACCTGGTTGATTCTGTGAAACAGACTGTGAAGAGAACTCCTGAAAATGCCTTAATATCCAGTGAAATGAGCCTGGGAGAAATTGGTAACAATAACTGCCACAGATGCTCCAGTCAGATTTTCTCTTCATTGCAAAAAATGAAAAGAAAAAACTCTTCCCTTAGGAAAATATGAACACTGCTCAAAACAGTAATGAACACCACTCAAATCAGTACTTAGTTCTTGGCAGGTATTACCCTAACTGGCAAGCAGTCACAGTACAGAAATGAAAACTTAAAAATAATTTAAAAGAAGCCACAGCCAGAATTTGTTTCCTAGAATCAGATAAATGATTTCAAGTGTCATCAAACTAAAAAGGGGTTGTTCCTCCGTTTCATTATGTTTGCAGATCAAATAAGAAAACCCAATAAAACAGCAGAACATATTTTGAATAGAGGTATTACAGGACATTTTCCTTTTTGCAATTCAAATATCCTGGTTAATGTTAAAGATGGTTTCACAGGTCTGTCTTTACTATCCACAGGGAACAGCTCAGAAAAAAACCACAACTGGACTAGACAAGGGGCCAAGATTTTTTTCAGGCAGCGTAAGAGAAGGCCTCCCCAGTTTTTAACTGCAATTCATAGTATCATAGTATCAGTCAGGGTTGGAAAGGACCACAAGGATCATCTAGTTCCAACCCCCCTGCCATAGGCAGGGACACCCCACACTAGATCAGGCTGGCCAGAGCCTCATCCAGCCTGGTCTTCAACACCTCCAGGGACGGGGGCCTCAACCACCTCCCTGGACAACCCATTCCAGGGCTTCACCACCCTCACGGTGAAGAACTTCCTCCTCACATCTAGCCTGAATCTCCCCCACCTCCAGCTTCATTCCATTCCCCCTAGTCCTATCACTACCTGATAGCCTGAAAAGTCCCTCCCCAGCCTTCTTGTAGGCCCCCTTCAGAGACTGGAAGGCCACAATGAGGTCACCTCAGAGCCTTCTCTTCTCCAGACTGAACAGCCCCAACTCCTTCAGTCTGTCCTCACAGGAGAGGTGCTCCAGCTCTCTGATCATCCTCGTGGCCCTTCTCTGGACACCTTCCAGCACCTCCACATCCCTCTTGGAATAGGGGCTCCAGAACTGGACGCAGTACGACAGGAGGGGTCTCACCAGAGCTGAGGAGAGGGGGAGAATCACCTCCCTTGACCTGCTGGCCACACTTCTCCTGATGCAGCCCAGGATCTGATTGGCTTTCTGGGCTGCCAGTGCACATTGAGAGCTCCTGTTGAGCTTCTCGTCCACCAGCACCCCCAAGCCTCTCTCCTCTGGGCTGCTCCCCAGCCAGTCACTACCCAGCCTGGATTTGTGCCTGGGGTGAAACAATTCAAGATTCAAGAAACAATTCAGATTATTTATGACAAAAATGCACTAGTAAGGTGACATCATACCACCAAGAGACCTCTCATGTAAAACGCCACAGTGTAGGCAATATATTTAACAAAATCCACAGCCTTACCAGTTAGTAACAATTCTTCTTTGATTTTTATTCCATGAAGCAAACCAATCAAATGGACTGAGGTAGAGATGAGACCCAAGTTCCTATTATCAAATTGGAAAGAAACCACAACAAACATTTGGTATGAAATATACTTCAGTGAAAAGCCTTTTCATTTTATTGAAGTTAACAGCAAGCATTTATCATCTTCACAAACTCTGAAATCAAGAGCAGTTTCTCCTACTTCGCCGACTATCACAACCACACTGCAACCACCAGAGGAAAGTTAAACAAGTTTACTGCATCATCCTGTACACTATCAATTTTGGACACAGCATCTCCAGAGCTTAGAATAGAAAAATAGAATAGAATAAACAAGGTTGGAAAAGACCTTTGAGATCATTGAGTCCAACCTATCATCCAACAACATCTAATCAACTAAACCATGGCACCAAGCACCCCATCCAGTCTCTTCCTAATCACCTCCAGTGACAGTGACTCCACCACCTCCCTGGGCAGACCATTCCAATGGGCAATCACTCTCTCTGTGTAGAACTTCTTCCTAACCTCCAGCCTAAACCTCCCCTGGTGCAGACTGAGACTGTGTCCTCTTGTTCTGGTGCTGTCTGCCTGGGAGAAGAGACCAACCTCTGCCTGGCTACAACCTCCATCGAGGTATTTGTAGAGAGCAAGAAGGTCACCCCTGAGTCTCCTCTTCTCCAGGCTAAGCAACCTCAGCTCCCTCAGCCTCTCCTCATAGGGCTTGTGTTATAAGCCCCTCAACAACTTTGTTGCCCTTCTCTGGACACGTTCCAGCAAGTCAACATCCTTCCTAAACTGAGGGGCCCACAACTGGACACAGGACTCGAGGTGTGGCCTAACCAGTGCAGTGTACAGGGGCAGAATGACCTCCCTGCTCCTGCTGGCCACACTGTTCCTGATGCAGGCCAGGATGCCATTGGCCCTCTTGGCTGCCCTGGCACACTGCAGGCTCATGTTCAGCCTACCATCGATCAGTACCCCCAGGTCCCTCTATGCCTGGCTGCTCTCTGACCCCAGCCTGTAGCACTACATGAGGTTGCTGTGGCCAATGTGCAGAACCTGGCACTTGGATGTGTTCAATCTCATGCCATTAGATTCTGCCCATCTGTCCAGCCTGTCGAGGTCCCTCTGCAAAGCCTCTCTACTCTCCAGCAGATCAACTCTTGCCCCCAGCTTGGTGTCATCTGCAAATTTACTGATGATGGACTCAATGCCCTCATCCAGATCATCAATAAATATGTTAAAGAGCATGGGGCCCAGCATTGATCCTTAGGCACACCACTAGTGACTGGCTGCCAGCTGGATGTGGCACCATTCACCACCACCCTGTGGGCTCGGCCCTCCAGCCAGTTCCTAACCCAACGCAGTGTGCTCCTGTCCATGCCATGGGCTGACAGCTTGGCCAGGAGTTTGCTGTGGGGGACAGTGTAGTACCCTTTCCTCTCTTTTTGCAGTTCTAGATTAGATGTTAGAAATCAGTAGGTTATTGCTGTGATTTTAAACAGCTTTATTTGTGCAAAAGCTTACACAATCAGAGCACATTTTAATTCAGAACCAGGCTGGATATCTGAATGGAATTTCACTACTTCCAAATGGAATACAACCTAGTTAGGAATATCTGTATCTGTCAGGCCACTGAAAAGGGAAATCCTAACAGCTCCCAGCCACACATTTTCAGTTCCACAAACCAAATCTGACAAGTTTCATGAAAATTAATTTTAAGAATGTACTCCACAACAGTCGTTAATGATCATTTGGTTGGGTTTGGAATTTTGTGGGGGGGATGCTTCTTCTTGGGGGCGGGGGGGGCGTGTGATCTATCTTTTTAAAAAACAAAATCAACAGCAGGTAGACTGCCAGGATTTCAGCAACTACAGCTGATTGTATCCTGATCATCCCCTCGATGTTGCAACAGATGAAGGCAAAAAAAGAGGCTATACAACTTAAGAAGACAGACTGACTTCTTATTATCCATTAGTATCAGCTTACCTGTGCACATATCAGGGTTGATATGGACAATTCAGATCACAGGATGTGAGGGGTTGGAAGGGACCTCCAAAGATCATGAAGTCCAACCCCCCTGCCAGAGCAGGATCACAGAACCCAGCACAGGTCACACAGGAACACATCCAGATGGGGCTGGAAAGGCTCCAGAGAAGGAGACTCCACAACCTCTCTGGGCAGCCTGCTCCAGGGCTTTGTGACCCTCACATGTTGAGGTGGAACCTCCTGTGCTGGAGTTTATATCCACTGCCCCATGTCCTGTCACAGGGTGCAAGGGAGAATATCATCTACTGCAACCCCCCTGCCACAGGCAGGGACACCTCTCAACTAGACTCAGCTGCTGAAGGCCTCACCCAACCTGGCCCAGAACACCCCCAGAGAGAGGGTATCCACAGCCTTCCTGGGCAGCCTGTTTCAGAATCTCACCACCCACAAGCCATAGTTTGTCATAAGTGCCAGACTGGTCTAAAGAGACTAATCAACTAAATCATGGCACCAAGCACCCCATCCAGTCTTTAGACTGGATGGGGTGCTTGGTGCCATGGTTTAGTTGATTAGAGAGTGTTGGATGATAGGTTGGACTCGATGATCTCAAAGGTCTCTTCCAACCTGGTTCATCCTATTCTATTGTAAATGTACACACTAATCCTGTTACTGATAATTAAGGCTATTTACTTATTCATGATGTGATTCAAAAAATTAAAGAGGAAAAAAAAAAGCTCTCCAGTTAAACTTCTAAAAGGCTTAAGTAATTTGCATAATCAACTCCTATAAAGAACACAAACACCTCATTCTATTATTCAGCAGTGCCCCAAACTCTGACCTACAAATAGGTCAATTATTTTTGTTTCTTGCATATCTCATTTCAAGTGGTTGCATCAAGCAGGAAATACCAGCTAATAAATCAAGTCACACAGCAGTGTAAAATAAGAATTGCTATATAAAAGCCACACAAACATCAGAAGCTTGCAAGTTTTTGCATGGGTTAAAACGGATCATAACTATACCTCAGGACATCTTGATTCTTAGTACACTCAACACAAGCATTCCTCAGACACCTGAAACACTCTGTTATGAGCAGTAAGCAGGTGTCTAGATCTATCAGTTCATGGGAGTCCTTGCAGGCCTGCTCAATTTCACCCGAGGCACTCATCAGGATTTCCAGGAGATCCCGAAATGTACTTTCTTTTGCCATTTCTCTGAAATAAACAAACAAAAGTCCAGTGAAAAACAAACATCAAAATACTATCAAAAAGTTTCTATTATGACAATTACACTTCTTACTGTAAACTTGAAGATCTCTCTGCAACAATACTTAACTACCCATAGTACGCTTTCAAGTAGAAAGAGCAAAATACAGGCACAGCCATCCCACCAATCTTTTCAGAAAAGGGGTTGAGAGAGTTGTGCTGCCTTAGTATTCCTCACAGCTTTTCAACATCTCTTTGGAATCTTATTTAGAAAAACAAAAAGAGTCTTCCTAATGCACACAGCTAGCATGTTTATACGTGACACTGCAAGTTGTCTGAAGAATGAGGAATTGCTTTAATTAACAAAGCATAGATGTCCAGCACCAGATATTTCAGAAGTTACCAGCAGACTACCACAGATTTCACCAGAAAGTCATGAAGAAAGCTAGTGACTACATTAGAATAGTCCTGAGTGTGTGAATCAAAGCCAACAGAGGAATTCACAGAATACATCCAGTTGGAAAAGACCTCAAAGATCAGCCAGTCCAATCCTCAACCCAGCACTGAAGGGTCAACACTAAACCATGTCCCAAAGTGCGCACCAAGTCCACATGCTACTTGAACATCCCCAGGGACAGTGACTCCACCACTGCCCTGGACAGGCCATTCCAATGTTTGAGAACCCTTCCAGTGAAGAAATACTTCCTAACACCCAGCCTGAACCTCCCCTGGCACAGTTTGAAACCATGTCCTGTCGCTTGACACCAAGGAGAAAAAGCTTCCCCCTCTGCCTACAACCTCCCTTCAGGTAGTTGTAGATAGCAATGAGGTCTCCCCTCAGCCTCCTCTTCTCCAGACTGAACAACCGCAGCTCCCTCAGATGCCCCTCACAGGCCATGTGCTCCAGGCTATTCACTGGCCTTGTCACCCTTCTCCAGACACACTCCAGCACCTCAATGTAATTCCTGTAGTGAGGGGCCCAGAACCGAACACAGCACTCAAGGTGTGGCTGAGTACAGGGGAATGATCACTTCCCTGTTTCTGCTGGCCACAGTGTTTCTAAACCAATCCAGCATGCCATTGGCTTTCTTGGCCACCTGGGCACACTGCTGACTCATATTCAGTCAACTGCCGACAAACCCCCAAGTTGCAGATTCTCAACCACACATCCCCAAGTCTGTAGCTTACCATGGGGGTGTTGTGACCCAGGTGCAGGACCTTGCACTTGGTCTTGTCAAACTTCATACAATTAGCCTTGGCCCATCGATCTAATCTGTCCAGATCCCATTGTTAAAGCTTCCCTACCCTCTAGCAGATCGACACAGCAACCCAGCTTGGTGTTATCTGCAAACTCAGTGAGGATCCCTCAATCCTGATCATTGATATAGATATTAAAGAGAACAGGCTACAGTGAACCCCATCAGCTTCATCAGATGACTACCCTAACACAAAAATACCATGCACTTTTTGTGAGTATCAAGACCCAGGAAAACAACACTACAAAACCATAAGCATCTAGACAAATATTGTATGGACTGATGACAGAACTCATGCTGCTGCACCATGTAGATTCATCCACATACACCTGCAGATGATCTGTCACACAGATACAGAATGTTTCCAAACTACAGCTATTCACATTTCCTGTCCCCTGATTTTATGTTCAGAAGGGACATTACAAACATTGCTAACTCAGCTTTGATATTACATGTTGGTGAAAAGCTGCCATGCCAAAGAGTGTTTATGCCATTGCTACAGGAAAGTTCAATTCATTTTCTCATCCATTACTTCTGACAGGCAGAGGGAGCTGGGGTTGTTCAGCCTGGAGGAGGCTCTAGGGAGACCAAATAGCAGCTTTCCAGTACCTGAAGGATGGAGAGAGACTGTTTACAAAGGTCTGTGGTGACAGGACAAGGGGCAGTGGCTTCAAACTAGAGAAGAGCAGATTTAGATTGGATGCTGGGAACAGGCTCTTAACTATGAGGGTGGTGGAACACTGGAACAGGTTGCCCAGGGAGGTGGTTGAGCCCCCATCCCTGGAGATATCCAACGTGAGGCTTGGCAGGGTGCTGGGCAGCCTGATCTAGTTGAGGATGCCCCTGCTGACTGCAGGAGGGGGTTGGACTAGATGACCTTTAGAGGTCCCTTCCAACTCGGACTATTCCATGATTCTATGATTAAATTAACAGCATGGTATTTCCATTTTAAAAACAATACAACACTATTTCATGCTAAGAGAAAAAAAGTTTGATTCCTTCATTCTTAGGTGTTAACAACCTTCAAACAGCTATTGTTTGGAGGAGTGAGTACAAGCTCCACGCCTACCTATGTTTCCTCCCACCTTCCAGGAAAATTATTCCAATCGTGCAGCTGAACCTCTGCCTGCCAACCTCTGCCAAAGGCAAGTGTGCTATCACAGAGGTCTCCCCAACCTTACCAGCACAGCAATACCCCAATACAGGCCCCCTGCCTTCTCCAGCAACACCAAGCTTCCTCGATCTTAAATCAACTCGGGGCATTGAAACTTTCCTTACTCTGAAGGCACTGCAGCCCATCCTGCTGCACAGAATATGCCCTCAGTCATTGATGCCTACAACCACCACCCCGGCCACAAGGGCTTGGCCTCGTGTGGGCATTAAACTGTTGCACACCTGAGTAACCCTGCAGAGCTCACCGTGGCTTTTTGCCCCACAGTGGCTACTCCCACAGCTACAACTCACCTGAGCTATCTGCCTAGGAGAGAAACTGCTGTCACCTGTGACTCGGAGACAACGCTCTCCTCCCTGCTTAGTGCCTACCACAGGCAGACTGGCGGCTTCTCACGGGGGGGCCCAAAGTAAAGGGGGAGAGAGCAGACAGGTCACCCCCACTGGCCTCAGGTCCCACAGGTGTCTCTCAGGACCCAAACAAACAGCCTCGGGCGGGGACGGGATACAAGGTGATGTGACAGCATGGACGGCGACAGGCGGCCTCTCTATATTCACTGAGGGCTCGTTTCACTGCGGAGACCCCTGCCCGCAGCCGACAAACACCCCGAGGGACAGGACTCTGCTAGGACCACAGGCGAGCCCGGCCAGCCAGCCCACAGGCCACCCCAAACCCCTCGGCACAGCCCCTTCCCGCGGCCGGCGCCCCCTCCCCCGGCCCACGTGGCGGCGGGCAGCCCCTCCTCCACGCTACCTGGGCTGCGCCTCCCGGAACAGGCCGGCCAGCGCCCGCAAGCTCTCCAGGCGGGCCTCCGGCGCGGCCGCCGCCGCCGGCAGCGCTCCTGCCGCCGCCATCGCCTGCCTCGGCGCAGGCCCAGCCCCGCCCCCGCGGCGCGGAAATAGCTGCGGCTGTTGCCCGGCGCACGGGCGGTGGAGCGTCATGGGGCTGGCCCGGCGAGAGGCCGCGTCCTGTGTGCAAAAGCTGGTCTTTTTCCCTCGGGAAAAAGCTGGCTGTGGGGACAACTTTCGGTTCCGTCTCCTTCGGCGGGGCCGGCTCCCTCGTCTCTACCCAGGGAGCGCGGCGTAAACGCTGGTCGAGCGCCGCTGATTTCGAGTCTCGTCCTCGCAGAATCGTTTCTGTTGGAAAAGACCTTTAAGATCGTCTGGTCCAACCATTATTTAACTCATCAAGTCTGGTACTAAACCACGTCTCTCGGCACTATGGCTCAGCGTCTTTTAAACGCTTCCAGGGATGAGGATTCCAACCTCCTCCCCAGGGAGCCTATTCCAGTGTCTGAGCTTTCTTCTCATCCCCAGCCTAAACCTGCCCTGGTGTCGCTTGAGGCATCTCGTCTTCATTTGGGGATGCCCGCCGGTAAATTACCTAAACAAGCATTGCAGTATATTCTAAACATACGGATGCAAAGTTAGCACAGGGACATTGGGACGGGATGAGGGGGAATAAAAGACTTCTACAGGTATTGTTGCTCATGGATCCTTGTGAAAAATAGTTTTGCCTATGTTCATGATCTCGTTTGAATCTTTTTTCTACCCTTAACCCCACAGCATTTTCTGGTTTTCGTCCTTTTTTCTCTTCCTGTGTTGCCATTCATTCCCAAGAACATACTCGAAACTACCTTTATGACAAGGCTATGAAATCCTTTGAGATAGACTTCTCACGAGGGAGTTTTACAGACTCTCAGGGACTCTGTTAATTATAGGATGTAGTACTTTTTATCAGATTTCTCACAGATGCTATGTTATGAGCTCATCTGATCTGCTCTCTTCTGCAAACACATGCAGATCCCTGAAAGATCCACTTTTTTTCCCTTGAAGAGCATACAATCTAGGTAACGTGGATTTCTTAGTACAGTTTTAGAAACTAAAGGAATAGAAACAACCTAGAGTCAGCTACTATAAAGTGATGCAGAACCTATTTTTAAGGGCTCTGCATCAAATTAAGAGATAGACCAGTCTTTTGAGGCACTGATGTTTGAAGCTGCATGCAGAAAGAGATCCATCCCACCTGAGACTCCAGAGGGAGACAGTTGCCCCATTTCAGCAAATTCTGGCTCTGCAGGGGGGCAAAGTAGGTGAAAAAGTTTAAATCGCTCACATTTCAGATGTTGAGAGACGGCTGCTCATTCTAATCCTTACCCTTTTTTTCTTAGAGGTTACGTCCATCAGAGGATGTAATTTGGGCTCTGTAAAAAGTTACTTCACACTAAAGAAGCAAGTCCCACAGCACACTGTATTTCCGCCATAAATATTAGTTTTCAGTCTCTTATTTTGGACCTGTCTTAGATTAAGTATGACTTGGACCACAGAGCTTTGAAGCTGTAGACCAAAGCTTTTATTTTTGGTCTAGTATTTAATAGGATCCAGTGAAATTGATTGATGCACTTGGGAAAATGCTTTTCATTAGCCTTTGTTGCTGAGCAGTGAGCCCCACAGCTGTGGAGCTCCACTGAGCTGTGGAGCAACCCATACCCTCACCACGGTCCTCAGTTTCCCACATACACCAGGCAAATTAGAGGTAATTGGCCAAGAAAGTCCAAACACCTATGTTAAGCGGAGGAGGGGTGCACCTGAGAGGAGATACTATCATCTGCTTAATCACACAAAACAGCTTTTAAGTCTTTCTGAGGTATTCAAGAGCAACGAAGAAATGGATACTGCAGCCTGTCTTAATCCCAAGAATAGCTATTGCAGTCCCAAGCTAACAACTGCAAAGGTTGTTTGGCTTCAAAGGCAATAAAAGAGTGATTGCATTTGATGTTGAGATGTATGTGTTACCCCTTTGTTACATAATAGCAGAAATAAATTTAATTTTTCATAAGAAAGAAATCCCTCTGTCTGGAAACAAAGCCTGCAAAGCCCCTGGGAAGATGTTCAAAGCACTTGCCATTTGCCATGGAAATGAATGGCACCTACCAAGAATTAAATACAGGTGAAATTATGTCCATTCAGAGTCACAGAATCACAGAATGTTAGGGGCTGGAAGGGACCTCGAAAAATCATCCAGTCCAACCCCTCTGCCAGAGCAGGATCACCTGTACCAAATCACACAGGAACACATCCAGGTGGGTTTTGAATATCTTCAGAGAGGGAGACTCCACAACTCCCCTAGGCAGTCTGTTCCAGTGTTCTGTCACCCTCACAGTGGAATGATTCTTTCTCCTATTTCCATGGAACTTCCCATGCCTCAGCTTCCACCCACTGCCCCTTGTCCTGTCATTGGGCATCACTGAGAAGAGCCTGGCTCCAGCCTCTTGGCATTCACCCTTTACATATTTATAAACATGAATGAGGTCACCCCTCAGTCTCCTCTTTGCCAAGCTGAGAGGAGTCACTGCAGTTACTCTTGCTTCATTTGATAGATGCAGTCCAATTTCCAGAGCAAACAAATTTTGTGTCATCTGCCCTTCACAAAGTTTTTTAAGGTACATTTGGATGGAGTGCATTTTCATCATCCTGCAACTGCATGAGTGTATGCAAGGGCACAATCCTTGCTGTATTCAGCTGGATTGGAGAGGTGTTACTTAGGATATCTGGTACCCAAAGTCTAGATCCTTCATAACATGGGGAATTTCCTGCTCATTAATTTCACCTCATTCATGTGCTAGTCGATTTATATCATGTAGAATTTAATGGAGGGGTTTGATTTGGTATGGCGGTAAATGCAGTTGAATTGTAAGAAGACAGTCTCAAGGGTTAGAGCTGAGCCAGCCAGTAAAGGAGTGACAGATACTATTAACCTCTCACCCCTCCCAAAGAGGAGGAGAAAGGGAATAAGGGAGAGAGACTTACGGGTTGGGAAAGAACGGAAAATAATAACAATAAAATTAAATATATACAAATACAAACCCAGTATTGAACCCAACCCTCCCCTGATGGTAGTTGTGTCATTGTCACCACGGGTGCTGTGGGACAGGCACTGGGGAAGGCCCAGACTGGACTCAGAAGCACATGGGACAGATTCAGGACCTGGATTCTGGAAAGGCAGAACAGAGTCCTCCTTGGATGCTGGTTCTCAACAAAGACCTTTGTGATCCCTCAGTTGTATACAGAATGTGACCTATATGGAATGGAATCCCTTGTTGCTAAGTTTAGGGTCACCTGCAGTTTAATGTCTGTAGGAAAGGGCAAGGATGCTCTAGGCAATGCACAAAGCAGGGAAGGACATACATCTCCATGAGGCAGGCTGTCACTGACATTGATCATGACACTAAAGAAGAAAAGAGAGATGTGGGAGAAGAGAAACTAAATAGCAGTTTTACAGAACGCTGTGCCCAGGACTGAATTATGCATAGAAACAGGATATCTGAAATGGAACAAGTGTTTTCTTTAAGGTTTTTAGGGAAAGGATAATTCTTGAGGAAGACTATGAAGGTGAGAGTGTGCAGTTACTAGTCTCCTCCTGTGACCTTTTCAACTACCCAATGTTTTAAGTCCTAGACACCCATGTGAAAATACTCCCATGAGCAGTGCTAAGTGTCAACATTTGTGCCATGTAGTATGCATTTCATCTCATCTGTCATGTGAGAATCTTGGCTTTTCCTCTGGTTTGATAGCAGCAACAGCTTTTGTGAACTTCAGCAGCCTGAACAACTGAGCATCCAAAAAAGTTGCTCTCAAGTAAGTGCTCATGAATCACTCCTGTTTTCTACAGTGGAGGCAGCAGGAACATGGATGGAGTAACCATCACAGTGTCACACTATCACAGTATCACCAAGGTTGGAAGAGACCTCAAAGATCATCGAGTCCAACCTGTCACCACAGACCTCGTGACTAGATGATGGCACCAAGTGCCACGACCAGGGGAGGTTTAGGCTGGATGTTAGGAAGAAGTTCTATACAGAGAGAGTGATTGCCCATTGGAATGGGCTGCCCATTCCATCATTGTCCATCATTGGAGGTGTTCAGGAGGAGACTTGATGGGGTGCTTGCTGCCATGGTTTAGTTGATTAGGTGGGTTGGATTGGTTAATGGGTTAGACACAGTGATCTTGAAGGTCTCTTCCAACCTGGCTTATTCTATTATTGTATTGTATTCTATTATTCATTCTATTCTATTATTATTGTCCAATCCCCTCTTGAACACCTTCAGGGACGGTGACTCCACCACCTCCCCAGGCAGCACATTCCAATGATGAATGACTCTCTCGGTGAAGAACTTTCTCCTCACCTCCAGCCTAAACTTCCCCTGGTGCAGCTTGAGACTGTGTCCTCTTGTTCTGGTGTTGGTTGCTAGAGAGAAGAGACCAACCCCCGCCTGGCTACAACCACCCTTCAGGTAGTTGTAGAGAGCAATGAGGTTGCCCCTGAGCCTCCTCTTCTCCAGGCTAAACAATCCCAGCTCCCTCAGCCTCTCCTCATAGGGCTTGTGCTCAAGGCCTCTCCCCAGCCTTGTTGCCCTTCTCTGGACATGTTCAAGTGTCTCGATGTCCTTCTTAAACTGAGGGGCCCAGAACTGGACACAGGACTCAAGGTGTGGCCTAACCAATGCAGAGTACAGGGGCACAATGACTTCCCTGCTCCTGCTGGCCACACTATTCCTAATGCAGACCAGGATGCCGTTGGCCTTCTTGGCCACCTGGGCACACTGCTGGCTCATGTTCAGGCAGCTGTCGATCAGCACCCCCAGGTCCCTCTCTGTTTGGCAGCTCTCCAGCCACTCCAACCCCAGCCTGTAGCTCTGCATGGGTTTGCTGTGGCCAAAGTGCATCACTTGGATTTGTTGAATGCCATCCCATTGGACTCTAACCATCTGTCCAGTCGGTCGAGGTCCCTCTGCAGGGCCCTTCCACCCTCTAACTGTCCAACATCTGCTCCCAACTTGGTGTCATCTGCAAATTTGCTGATGACTCTCTCAATCCCCTCATCAATGAAGATATTAAAGAGGATGGAGCCCAGCACTGATCCCTGGGGGATGCCACTGGTGACTGGCCTCCAGCCAGATGTGGCACCATTCACCAACACTCTCTGGGCTCGGCCCTCCAGCCAGTTCCTAACCCAGCGCAGAGTGTTGCTGTCCAAGCCACGAGCTGACAGCTTAGCCAGCAGTTTGCTCTTGAGGGCTGATACCCAGGGAACTTTGAAAATCATTATCTTAAACAGGCTGAAGTTTGCCCTCGGGCAGTCCAAGGTGAGGGTTCTGTTGGTGCTCCTCCCTATCTCCCTGTATATTGAACACGTCACCATCTCATGGTCACTGCACCCCAGGCAACCTCCCACAGTCACATCTCCCACCATCCCTTCTCTATTGGAGAACAGCAGGTCAAGCAGAGCCTGACCCCTGGTAGGCTCACTCAACAGCTGCATCAGGAAGTTGTCCTCCATGTGGTCCAGGAATCTTCTGGACTGCCTCCTCTCCGCTGAATTAAGTTCCCAGCAGATAACTGGCAGGTTAAAGTCACCCACAAGGACAAGATCTGATGACCTTGAGACAGCCTCCAGTTGCTTATAGAATGTTTCATCTGCCTCCTCATCCTGGTTGGGTGGTCTATAACAGACTCCAACCAGGATGTCAGATTTGCTAGTCTGTCCCCTGATTTTAACCCACAGGCTCTCAATCCCTTCATCTTCCACCTCAAGTTCTGTGGCAGGGAGTGACTCCCCAATATACACAGCCACCCCTCCTCCTCTTCTCCCTTGCCTGTCTCTCCTGAAGAGTCTGTAACCCCCCAGTGCAGCACTCCAATCGTGTGTGCCATCCCACCATGTTTCTGAAAGGCAACTATATCATAGTCACCCTGGTGGACCAGGACTTCCAGCTCCTCCTGCTTATTGCCCATGCTGCCTGCATTGCTGTACAGCACTTCAGCTGGGCTCTCGATTTCTCAATTAACCCTAATTTGTGTCCCATTCTTTCTTCTTCAGAGGGACTGATTTACTCACTCACCGCCTTCAGACCTATTTAAAGCCCTCTTAATGAGCCCTGCCAACTCTAGTGCTAGGACTCTCTTACCCTTTCTAGATAATTGCACCCCATCAGGTCCCAGCAGGTCAGGTGCAGTAAAAGTTGCCCCATGATCAAAGAACCCAACATTCTGCTGCTGGCGCCATCCCCTGAGCCAATTGTTGATGGTGTGGGTTCTCCTGTTCCTCTCAGTGTGCTCCCCTGCCACTGAGGGAACTGAGCAGAGCACCACTTGAGCTCCTGCCCCTTCAATCAGTTGCCCAAGGGCCTTGAACTCCTTTTTAATCACCCTGGTGCCCTTCTTGTCAATTTCATCACTCCCTGCTTGTATTACCAGCAGAGGGTAATAGTCATTGGGCTGGATTAACTTTGGGAGTCTCCTTGTGATGTCCCTTGACACAGGACAGAGAGTTCAATCAGCCTCATTGCTTTTTCATGCAGGGTATAGTCCTTCCCTGCATGTACATTAAACCTGTCATGCTGAGCCTGCATCACTTTTGAAGAGCTGCACGTGGGAAACTTACCTTTTCAGGGCTGCAGAAGTCACTACTTAGCATCTGTGAACTAAGTCCTTCAAAATCCTGTTCTGGGTCCTGCAAATATCCTGATTCTGCTGTTTGGGAAATTTAATTGATCTGCTAGGCCTGCAGTCCAGCCTGGCTCCTTCAGCTGTCTTATAAAGATAGCATTGGAGTGGTGAGAATTCTTTCTGAAATTATTTCTTCTTCTCCCCACAAAATAAAATTAAATATCTCTAAGGAACAAGAATAGCCAAAAAGCTCCTCACCACCTGGTCGCTGTCAGAGAGTAAAAAGGCATTCACCTAAATATATTTGAGTCACTCACAAATTAAGTAGCCCTCCTGTGTCAAGCCTGGCCCCTTATGAGTGGATGGGTGAAGGGAGATGCCCACAGGAAATCCCACATTACTCCATTCTGCTTCTGTTTATCAGCACTGATGGACCTTGCCAATGCTGAGCAGTTTTCTAGAAGGAAAAGACAGGGCCTAAAAGAGCAAAGAAGGAAAAACAGTATAGTGGCTCAGAGTATCTCTTATTTTGGGTAACTGCTGGCAATTGGAAGTAAACTCTAACTGGGATCCCGACCATGCTCCTGACTATGAAATAGAGATTAAGCTCCTCCAGCTCTGTCCACAGCCTGACATCTAGTGGAGGTAAAATCATGGGCTGCAGGAT
This sequence comes from Colaptes auratus, assembly GCA_015227895.2. NCBI lineage: Eukaryota > Metazoa > Chordata > Aves > Piciformes > Picidae > Colaptes > Colaptes auratus. The sequence continues at coordinate 63,359,493 of CM037632.1, forward strand.
TCAACATAGAATCATCTCTCTAAATGACAATACTGAGCTCATATTATTATTGACTGCAGAGCTTCAACTCATTTAATTTGTTAATTCCATTCGTGAGATACAAAATAATTTCAGAATGAATGAGTGAAACTCTATTGTAAACTAAAATCACATGGAATGCACTGGGTTGGAAGGGACCTCTAGAGGTCAGGGACATACCCAGCAAGATCAGGTTGTTCAGAGCCACATCAAACCTGAATGATGCTGTAAATTTGCCTGCATCAAGCCTGATGATAGATATATTTGCAGCATTTCATTTACCTACACAGAAATAAGATTAGGCAATAACTAAATCTCATAAACCCAGGGCTTTAGAAGGTTTTCTGTACTTACAGTACTGTGTCAGCTGATGAGCTTTGTAAGACAAGGGCAACAGAACTGGGATTTGTTTCTTGGGTGTTAGGAAACCAATACCTTCCAAGATTGGTTTTGGAGCCTTTATGAAAGCCAGGTTTATGTCATCTTAAGAAATACTATTTAGGAAGATTCCACATACATTATCTGTAGCTAAGGATGAAATATATCCAGTTACATAGAGTTGTTTGACTGACAGATCCAGAGCTGAGAAATAAAGAGCTGAAACTTCAATTCTCCAAAGCCTTCTCCTTTGAGTCTGTCAATTTTTGCAGCTATAAAAAGGATTTAACAGTCATGAGAAAACAGGAGTGAAATTGTGGGCATTCATTTTGATATAATAGTTTCATAGTTTCATAGTTTCATAGTTTCAGTTAGGGTTGGAAGGGACCACAAGGATCATCCAGTTCCAACCCCCCTATCATGGGCAGGGACACTCTACCCTAGATCAGGCTGGACAGAGCCTCATCCAGCCTGGTCTTAAACACCTCAAGGGACGGGGCCTCAACCACCTCCCTGGACAACCCATTCCAGGCCTTCACCACCCTCACGGTGAAGAACTTCCTCCTCATGTCCAGCCTGAATCTCCCCACCTCCAGCTTCATCCCATTCCCCCTAGTCCTATCACTCCCTGATAGTCTGAAAAGTCCCTCCCCAGCCTTCTTGTAGGCCCCCTTCAGATACTGGAAGGCCACAATGAGGTCACCTCAGAGCCTTCTCTTCTCCAGACTGAACAGCCCCAACTCCTTCAGTCTGTCCTCACAGGAGAGGTGCTCCAGCCCTCTGATCATCCTCGTGGCCCTTCTCTGGACACCTTCCAGCACCTCCACATCCCTCTTGTAATAGGGGCTCCAGAACTGGAGGCAGTACTCCAGGTGGGGTCTCACCAGAGCTGAGTAGAGGGGGAGAATCACCTCCCTTGACCTGCTGGCCACACTTCTCCTGATGCAGCCCAGGATCTGATTGGCTTTCCAGGCTGCAAGTGCACATTGAGAGCTCCTGTTGAGCTTCTCGTCCACCAGCACCCCCAAGTCTCTCTCCTCTGGGCTGCTCCCCAGCCAGTCCCTGCCCAGCCTGTATTTGTGCCTGGGATTGCCTCGACCCAGATGCAGGACCCTGCACTTGGTCTACAAAACTCACGAAGAACTGGAAGTGTCCCAACACCGTCTTTATGTCCCGTTAAAAGAAACATGCAACCCAGACTTTAAAAAAGGGAACAAATATGAAAGTGACATCTTCAAAGGATTTCAGAAGACTTGTGGGTGTGAAGATATTTTGCTGCCTTTTAATTTCAAAACCTTAGCACACTGAAGAAATAAGACAAGAAAATGATTGTCTCTCTTAAATCAATATGTAAAGGCTCTCCAAGAAGTTAATCTAATTAAGTATCTGAAAGAAAGCTTTGATCCATTCATGTTTTAGATGGGTTTTTCCCACAAGATCATGTCAGCAGGCTAAAGTTATATGATATATAGATATCTTTATTTTTGTTTTAACCAACAATTTAATTTCTTTAAGCAGCCACAAATGTAAATGAAATTAGATAATTGCTTTCTGCATATGCTGATTGCAAGATTCGGCCTCTGCAGAAGTCATTTCTGTTTATGTGATAGGAGTCTGATTTTTCTGAGAATCCCACACTCTCTGATGACTGGCAGTAATAATGCTATGGAGCTATAAGTTTCCCAAATCAGATGGAGCTAAAAGCAAATGTTGAAGGAGAGAGTTGTTCCTCTTATCACCTGTGTAATGTCTTCCTTAAGTCCCAAATCAGCTCACTGTGTCTGCATCTGTCTGGCACACAGTGCCCACTTGCTAGATCTAGCCCACATGGGGTTTATTACCCTCTCCCCCAGATGTGCCTGGTGCCTCAATAACACTACATGTGGTTCTCCAGCAATATAAATTAATAGTTAAAATAAGTATTAATTGTTAACACCGTGCAGACACAGACATGTTCAAGACACTGTCAGGGATGGGCAAGCCTGCCTTTTGATCTGAGCAAGTTGCTGATATTCACCAAATACGAATGCCAGTTTCACTGGAGGGGTAAATAGGGAGGTGAGTCGGAGTGGTGAGTTGGAGGTGGAGCCATGGTTGGCAAGAACTGGGTCTGGGATTATGTTAGTCTAAAGCCCCTCCTGACTTCTCTCTTTCTACTTGTGCGTCACTTTTGTTACCTGGGTCTGTGCAACTGTGCAAGACTCTGGGTCTTCCTATTAATCTTGGGAAAACACGTTTGTCTCCCTTTCTGTGTGGTCTGGTTTAGAGGCATGACAAGGAGGGCAGTAAGGCAGAGCATGGCGTTTGTCTGCTAGACTTCTTTTTTGCCTTTTACCCGTGTTCACCCCACACTGATGAAATGACCATCCTTGCCTGCAGGGGGAATCGGCATAGCAGGCACATCAAGCCCCTGGGGCCATGCTCAGAAATAACAGGCATCGGGATTCAGGCTGTTCAGTGCCTGGGAACTTGCAGGATGAGCTCTTTCTCATATAATTAATGCAAGGTAAGAGGCCTGAACTCTGTGGGCCACTCTCTCTGCCTCTCTGCTTCTGTTTTATACCAATGTCACTAAAAGACAGAGATGTGTTTCAGACAAAATCTGTTGAGGTTTTTTTTCCTAGATGGAAACTTCATCTAGCTACGTGTGGTATAACTTCCCAAACTAACATGCCCTTGCCTCCTAAAATGTTATTTACCCCTGCACATGCCTGAGTTCTGAAGATACAATCATGGAATCGTTAAGGCTGGAAGAGACCTTTAAGGTTATCAAGTCATATGAACTGTCATGCTCAGCTGGACGAAAGAGGAGTCACTTGATAAGTCAAAAGCAGGTGACAGAGTCTTTTTCTTTTCCTAGCATAGGACAAAGCTTTGTAAGACCATTGTGTTAGGCAAAATGTTTTAGTGTGGTGTGCACCTTCATTCCTGAAGCAAGGAGTGCCTCTACCAAGGAATCTGTTGTAAATCACATTTTAGTGCAACTGGTAAAGCTGCATAACTCTGGCCTCAGGGAATCCATCTAATTTGTCAGCTAAAATTCAGTCTCCTGATAGAAAACTAGTCCATTCATGCTTCATGAAGACTAATTACCCATGGAAGGAATCTGCTCAGGGAACTGTCAGGAGCGATGTGGTGTGGCACCATCATCTGGCTGGGAGCTTCCCAGTGAAGGTCAGGAGGGTTCCCCCTCCTCCTTGCTCTGAGCCTTAGCTGTGCAGCCACTCCTCTCCATCTCCCTGCTGTACGTGCACACTTCTTCACAGCACAGTCAGCTGAATGTCCCACATCCTGATGTGGTGCTTTTGCAGGGAAACCACTCTCTCCCAGTAGCAAGCTGACCTCTGTGTCTGAAAGTGTGGGAGTTTACTGTAGTCAGGGTGGTCTAAAAGAGGCAGGATTTGCAAGAAAAGCTGTGTTTTGTTAGACCATTGATAGTGTGGCAGAAACAAGAGGAGCTCATACGTACCCACGTCCTTCGTCAGGCCTGCAACAGAAGCTGCATACAAATTCACTGGCACTCCTGTGTCAGTGAAGGGACACAAACAGCATACAGCAAATAGGAGCTTCTGGAAATAATCCTGGGAAGAAAAATGACTTAATTTCTTCAGAACTTTTTTCTTTTTTTAATAATTCATGAACTGCAAAACCTCCAGCATTGAATACATTGCCACAGATTTAAAGCTTCTCCTATCAAAGAAGGACTTCCTTTGTCTACTGGACCAATGAAAGCAGTTGCAATGATTTTTCTCACTACACATCATAGTTAAATTGTCTTCCACAATGTTGGATGTGCAGTGTATTTTTTTTCCCTTCTGTGAAATAGTCCTCTGTTGTGGGTCCTAAACTTTGATGAGCGAAGTACCTCTAGCTCTGCTTCTTCTACTCTATAGTATATTTAAATGATTGTGGTTTAGCACTGCTAAATATGTAGCCCAGACTTTTGAATATGTCACTAGAATAGAGGAGGCTCAGGGGAGACCTTATTGCTGTCTACAACTACCTGAAGGGAGGTTGTAGACAGGCAGGGGCTGGTCTCTTCTCCCAGGCAACCAGCACCAGAACAAGAGGACACAGTGGCAAGCTGCGCCAGGGGAGGTTTAGACAGGATGTTAGGAAGAAGTTCTTCATAGAAAGAGTGATTGGCCATTGGAATGTGCTGCCCAGGGAGGTGGTGGAATCATCATCACTGGAGGTGTTTAGGAAGAGACTGGATGGGGTGCTTGGTTGCATGGTTTAGTTGATTAGATGTTGTTGGATGATAGGTTGGACTCGATGATCTCAAAGGTCTCTTCCAATCTGGTTAATTCCTATTCTAATTCTATTCTATTCTATTCTATTCTATTCTATTCTATTCTATTCTATTCATAATTAAAATGGGAAGAGATGTTGGAACAATGGTTGTATGTTGAGGGGAAAATGATCATTCAGAGTTATTAGCAACCATTAGCAAGTGAGGTTCAGTACCTGCCAAGGCCAAGTCATGATCCTGTACAAAATGTCTTCGGTTGACTCTTTAACTTGCTTTAGGAGTTACACATCATGCAGTCCTGAACAGGTCTCCTGGATTGAATTAATTGTATTAAACAAGGAATACAGGGTATGGATAACCAGATAGTTGCTTGGGAAATGGTTACATCCAGCCCCAGCCTATTTATAGCCACATTTTCATTTGTTACTAGAGAAAGACTTAGCTAAAAATATTGTTGCCAAAAAATGTTTGCTGTAATGAAAAAGTGTAGTGCAGATTGTCCAAGGAAACCTGAATTCAGCAGGGTGCTGAAAACAATGCAAGTCTGCACGAAACTGAGCAGTCTTGGCATGATGAGCAATCTTAAAGTAATGCCCACATTTAAGTTTACTGCTGTACCCAGGCCCCTGTATTCTGTTTGACTCCATCAGATTTGTGTGTTTGTTCTATTAGATGGCATCAATAACCAGTCTCTTCTAAGAGTGCTGTGTTGAAAAGGGAGTAAATTGTCTGAGAAGAGGCTTATTAAGTGTTTGCTTTTAAATCAAAGAACACTTTGGAAATATTAAATGAAGAGGGACTACAATATGCAAGTCACTCCAACCCATCTCAAAAATACTGATGCACATTAATGATTTACTTTGGTTTTATACATGTTTGCTTTTGTATTCAGAAAGCTGCATTGTTACCTTGGTAACCCAAATATCTCACAGAATGTAGTTTATTCTCCATCTAAAGTACACCCTCTTAAGGAAATTCATACAGGTTCTCATGAGAGCACTTTTCCCTTTTTCCCCCCTCGTTTGTAAAGTAATAAATAATGACTGGTTTTGTTGTGAATGGGCCATTTTTGTCTATTCTTCCTCCCTGCTCCCATCCCATTAATGGTAGCTGAGATTTAAACACGATGGCACATTCAGCCACTATGTTCACTCTTTAACAATGTTCCAAGTCTTAAATGAGTTGAGTTGCTTTACTCCCCTATCAGTGCACATTGATAGGGCAACAAAGAGCCTTTCTAAGTAATTCCTCTCCCTGTTTTAGAGAATACTGTCCTTCTCAACAGTCTGGCTTCTCATATATTCCTTTTAACAAGAGCAATGTAGCTCTGCTCTGGTGTGCTGTCTTTTTACTGCAGCGTCATTAACTGGGGCATATTTCAGCCCTTCTTAATGTTTAAGCCCCTTTCAGCTCTTGGTGCAACATCAAGAAGAGGTTGCCATGAGCCTCACAGCCCTGCTTGTGCCCCATGGCATTCCCTCACAGGTAGACAAGGATGGGGAGAAGAACAGTAAATACTGTGTGGGTGATTGTACCTTTCAGAAGATGAGATGACTTACATCATCTGCTTTGAAATTGCCTGGCCTTCCTCCTGCACTGGTGATGATTGCCAGTGATCCAGCTCAGGAGACAGGTGAACAGGGTGGCTGAAGATGTTGGAAGTGACACCTGTCAGAAAAGGATGGTCCTGCTTTGACCCAAGGGCCAGTTCCCACCCTCATTCTGCTCTTTGAGGTCTAGCAAGCAGGCAGGCAGTGGAAGAACGAGCTGACTGAGAGGGCTGATCCAGCAGGAAGACTGGAAGTTGACTCCAGGACTCTCTCTGCCTTCCTTCCTCCTGCCCACTCTTGGTTGCTGATGTCCCACACCTATCTGCTTCCCATGACGTGCTGTCCTGAGTGTTTCTGTGGCCAACATGTGGTAGGTTTAGGCAGTACCTTTAAAATTTTCCACAGTTCTTGAACATGTAAATTAATCACTATTGGGTGTAAAAGGGAAAATAATGATAACTCTAAACAATTCCACTGGAGAGATAATGGACTTGCAAATACAGCTTCATTTGCTTCCAACTGGGATGGACTGGCAATTTAATGCGGGGGGGAAAGTGCAACCCACCACAACATGCATCTGTCTAGGCTGGTGACCTGATTTGACTGTTCTTCTTTCCCCACATAATATACATATTTTTATTTGCATTGTTGTATTTTTTATTAGTTCCTGATGCCAGTCCACCACTAATCTTCACACAAGGGAGTGGATGGAGGCCTTCAGGAATGAGGAATAGGGAGCTTGAAAGGCCAGGATGTGCTAAGTGGCATTGCCACCTTTCCTGCAAACCATGACAGGGCTGAAGATTATGGGATGCAGGTTCAGACCTGGAAAGGAAGATAAACTTCGCACCTCATTCAGGGCCACCTGTAGTGCTGTGACATAGCCCAGAGCTGCAGCAGACCTAACCCAGACTAGAGCCAGGCAGTAAGCCACAGGCAGCTTCTGAATAAGAAAATGCCATCTGCATCACTTTTGGCCCCTCATAGCACAGAGCAGCTAGCCTAGCACAGCTGCCCACACCTGCCTGAGCACAGGGCAGAAAGATGCCAGTCAACAGAAAGCTCTAGAGAATTAGGTCCAGGAGAAAATACTCCCAAGAGGTAGATGGACAATCTTCACTGATGATCTAGATGAGGGGGTTGAGACAGTCATCAGTAAATTTGCAGATGACACCAAGTTGGGAGCAGATGTTGATCAGTTAGAGGGTGGAAGGGCTCTGCAGAGGAACCTCGACCGACTGGACAGATGGGCAGAGTCCAGTGGGATGGCATTCAACAAGTCCAAGTGCCGGGTGCTGCACTTTGGCCACAACAACCCCATGCAGAGCTACAGGCTGGGGTCAGAGTGGCTGGAGAGCTGCCAAACAGAGAGGGACCTGGGGGTGCTGATTGACAGCCGGCTGAACATGAGCCAGCAGTGTGCCCAGGTGGCCAAGAAGGCCAGCAGCTTTCTGGCTTGTATCAGAAATAGTGTGGCCAGCAGGAGCGGGGAAGTCATTCTGCCCCTGTTCTCTGCATTGGTTAGGCCACACCTTGAGTCCTGTGTCCAGTTCTGGGCCCCTCAGTTTAAGAAGGACATCGAGACACTTGAATGTGTCCAGGGAAGGGCAACGAGGCTGGGGAGAGGCCTTGAGCACAAGCCCTATGAGGAGAGGCTGAGGGAGCTGGGATTGTTTAGCCTGGAGAAGAGGAGGCTCAGGGGAGACTGTCTACAGTCTACAACTGTCTACAACTACCTGAAGGGTGATTGTAGCCAGGCGGGGGTTGGTCTCTTCTGCCAGGCAACCAGCAACAGAACAAGAGGACACATTCTCAAGCTGCATCAGGGGAAGTTTAGGCTGGAGGTGAGGAGAAAGTTCTTCACTGAGAGAGTTGTTAGCCATTGGAATGGGCTGCCCAGGGAGGTGGTGGAGTCACCATCCCTGGAGCTGTTCAAGAGGGGATTGGATGTGGCACTTGGTGCCATGGTCTAGTAGTCATGAGGTGTTGGGTGACAGGTTGGACTTGATGATCTTTGAGGTCTTTTCCAACCTTATTGATTCTATGATTCTATAAAACCTTGACGAGTCTGTCCTCTGAGCAGGTAGGCACAGACACACACTCTCCTTCAGCCCCCTGCTAATGCCAAAAAGAGCAAGAAGACTTGTTGGGCACTGTGATTTACATGACAAATCAATGTTTGCTCCAGATGGTGATCATTTTTTTTTTTAATTAGGAAGATTTATTCAGAACAATGGAGACGAAATAAAAGAAGTAAACACGAGCTGGAGGCTTTAGAAGAGCTCAAAGCTTGTTGCTCAACATTGTTTACTTGCTGCGTAATCTCATCACTCACTGACCTCTGGCAAACAAAGAGTGGAGCTGGCAGCAGCTTCCAGCTTCTTTCTTCAAGCCAAGGTTCTTGAGAATATCTTCCTTTAAAAAATGTATGTCAACTGCTAAAGATATTCCGTCCAACAGTCTCTCTTACAAGCTTGTCTTTTGCAGTTAAGAAACTTGCTAAGAGAACTTCACAGTAATGCAGGTAGGTAGAATATTTTTTTTTCTTATGAAGAATAAAGGGGGAACAAATTTTAAGTGAGATGAAGTTGCTTGGATAAACAAAACTTCTTTTCTTGATTTGTGTGGGGTTTTTTTTCCTTTGATTTATAAAAATGTCTTATTCATCACTGCAGGATTTCTGAGGCAAAAAACTGTCTGAGATCCCTACACAATGGTCTGTTTGGACACATATGAAGCGGAAAAGAGAATATTGACTGATTTAATGATTAAACAAAAAGAGGATGTGTAAATGGCTGAGGAATGTGCAAGGGAAACATATTAACTGCAGTTTCTCAGTGTGTCTACCTTTGTGTTCTTAATAATTCACTTAGAGGATGTGCTGAGGTGGTCTCAGCTAGTTGTGTCAAACCTGAAATGCAAAGAGGTTTTATCCATTTCAATTACAAAAACATTGATCAGGTTGTATCCACTTTTTTACAGGGGTTTGATTCCCCTTCTTATCAGCTCTGTGGTGAAATTCATGTTGAGTTGCAAGCTCATCCATGTGCATTGAAGATTCACCAGGACTTGGGGTTAGACACAAGCCTGTAAGCTTTGGGCATCTAGCTGTAGGTGGTGGAGTCACCATCACTGGAGGTGTTTAGGAGGAGACTGGATGGGGCGCTTGGTGCCATGGTTTAGTTGATTAGATGGTGTTGGATGATAAGTTGGACATGATGATCTCAAAGGTCTCTTCCAACCTATTCTATTCTATTCTATTCTATGCTATGCTATGCTATGCTATGCTATGCTATGCTATGCTATGCTATGCTATGCTATTTTATCCTATCCTATCCTATCCTATCCTATCCTATCCTATCCTATCCTATCCTATAAAGCTATCTCAGAGCTCATGAAAGTTTTCCAAATTTTAGATGAAATGATCCCATTAAAATTTTGAAATTAAATAAATTTGGTTTCATTTTTTTCTTCCAAAACAGTAATGATATTTTTTTTCCTCAGACAAATTATTCTCCAGGCTTTTGATTGAGGATGAAAAATATTTATGAGCTTTTTAATATGGAGGAAACAAATTATATTGGAAGCTTTGCAGCATGGTGGTTGTAGCCAGGTGGGGGTTGGTCTCTTCTCCCAGGCAACCAGCACCAGTACAAGAGGACACAGTCTCAAGCTGCACCAGGGGAAGTTTAGGCTGGAGGTGAGGAGAAAGTTCTTCCCAGAGAGAGTTGTTAGCCATTAGAATGTGCTGCCCAGGGAGGTGCTGGAGTCACCGTCCCTGGAGGTGTTCAAGGGGGGAATGGACGTGGCACTTGGTGCCATGGTTTAGTCATGAGGTCTGTGGTGACAGGTTGGACTCGATGTCTTTTCCAACCTTGTTGATTCTATGATTTGCCTAAAACCAGAGAAAATAGAGTGCACCCTAATCCAGGAAGAAATGTGAAAACAGAGGTACTTTTGTTATAACAGTTTAAACATGGGTCTGCAAACACTAAGTGCCAGTCTCAAGGGATGGGGGACGGGGGGGGCGGACAGGGGGGAATAAATTCACATGAGCTCATGAAACAATATTTTCTTCCAGTCACAGTGTAATGAAGAAATTTTGTGGGGGTTACACCAGGAGATAGCTTATAGCTGCCATATAGCTGCCTTCAAGCACCTGACGGGATCCTGCAGGAAGACTAGAGAGGAACTTTTCATAAGGGTGTCTAGTGACAGGACAAGGGGCAATGGTTTTAAGCTGAGGGAGAGCATGTTTAGACTGGGTCTGAGGAAGAAATTCTTCAGTATGAGGGTGATAAGACTCTGGAATAGGTTGCCCAGTGAAGTTGTGGATACCTCCTCCCTGAGGGTGCTCAAGGCCAGGTTGAATGAAGCCTTGAGCAGCCAAGTCTAGTTGAGAGGTGTCCCTACCTATGGTGGGGAGGTTCCAGTAGATGATCTCTAAGGTCCCTTCCAACCTAAGCCATTCCATGGTTTTGTGAGATGAAAACCTTGTGCTGAGCACAGATGGAAAGTAAATGGCTTTGAAAATGGATGTTACTCAAACATCTAAAAACTCTCATTAACCTCAAGCAAGGAAGAGCATCTCTCTGACCCCTGTGCATAGGAGTCATTGCTACCTTAAAATCTGATTGCTTCCTGTGGCTTTGAACTTCTCTGTTAATGCTCAGGGACTGAACCTGGGCTGGTTTGCTTTGTAGTGGCTGGTCCTTAGACAGCCCATACACTCTAAACTGGATTTTGATTCACCTATGCATACACAAATTTCATTTCCTCCTTACATCAGACTGTGAATTTACTGGAACACAATGTCTGGGTTTGCCCCTAGAACAAGTACAGCAGAAATACCATCAGGGCTGCATCGCAGGAACTTCGCAGAAATGTCCAGGTTGGAAAAGACCCTCAGGATCACCAAGTCCAACTAATAACCCTACTCAACAAGGCTCACCCCTAAACCATATCCCCATCACCACATCCTAATGACCTTTAAACATACCCAGAGTTGGTGACTCAACCACCTCCCTGGGCAGCACATTCCAATGCCTGATCACTCTTTCAGCAAAAATTTTTTTCCTAATGTCCAGCCTAAACCTACCCACTCACAGCTGTGGAGAGCGGTGAGGACTGCCCTCAGCCTCCTCTTTTTCAAACTAAACAGCCCCAGCTCCTTCTGTCATTCTTCATAAGATTTATTCTCCAGGCTCTTCCCTAGCTTTTTTGCCCTCCTCTGCACTCCCTCCAGCACCTCCAGATCTCTCTTGTATTGAGGTGCCCAAAACTGAACACAACGCTCGAGGGGTGGCCTCACCAGAGCTGAGTACAAGGGGAAACTCAGCTCCCTACCCCTGCAGGACACAGCATTTCTAATCCAGGCCAGGATGCCATTGGCTTTCTTGGCCACTTGGATACACTGCTTGCTCATACTCAGTTGCGTGTCAATTAGAATCCCCAGGTCCCTTTCTGCCAGGCAACTTTCCAGCCACATTTCCCCAAGCCTGTAGCATTGCTTGGGGTTGTTGTGACCCATACTAAGAGGCAGAAAGAGCATGAGACTCACCTGGCAGTCTGCTTCTAGCATTTCCATTGATGTCCTCTAGCAAAATTTGAACCCTAAGAGAGTGCCTGTTGAAATAGGATCAGTTGTCAGCTCTGCTGGCTCACAGTGTGTCTCATGCAAGTCACCAGGCAGCGAGGTGTTCTTTGTCTCAGGGATTGGGGTAGCAGGGAGAAATCCACAGTTCCCTGTGAAAGGCATGCAAGAACAGGAGAGTCTCTGTCTGTGTGAGCTTGGCTGCTACCAGCTTAGGTAAGATCTGAACTCATGACTATCAAGTTCATTGGTTGCTCCACGTACCAGACCCCTCTATCACACCATTTCAGAGTATCCTTACTACAGAACGTGTCTTTGTGTAACACAGTAGAGATTTGCTGTCTGAGTTACTGCTAGCCACTGTTAGGAGCAGAGTGACTCCAGAAACACAGCAGGGACAAAATTAGGATATGGAGTTGCAGTTACCTCCTTGGAGTATTTTTTCCCTGCTTGTTTCTGTTTGCTCAATTACTGACCATATTAGGAGCATATTATCTTCTTCTCCATGAAAGCTTAGCTACGTTGCCTCAGATTATTGGAAAAACAGCCAAAACATCATCCATTTATGACGCTTCTGTGTTCTTCCCACCTGTTCCTGCAAAGGCTGTCCCACAAAGCTGACTCCTGCACCCCTGACTATCTCTATTGCTGTAAAGTGGTCTCAATGTGTGCCAATGAGTGGCAGGATCTGAGAACCATAAAATGATTAAGGTTATATAAGTCCATTAAGGTCAAGTCTGACCAACCCAATGCCTTCATGACCCCTAAACCATGTTCCAAAGTGCCATGTCTGCATGGTTTTTGACCACCTCTAGGGCTGGTGACTCTTTCACCTCTCTGGGCATCCTCTTCCAGTGCTTGACCAAGATGAGACTGTGACTATGAGGAGAAGCCTGAAGTGTGTTCTCCTCATTCCCTTGAGTGTTTGGAAATGGAGGAGTGGGAGAAGGTGGTAGTGTGGTTGCAATGCACATTGGAGAGTGCATGCCTGTGGTTCCTCCTCACAAATGCCACATCAGGCCCTGAATCAATACAAACACCAAGTCTGTCTTCAATACATATAGTAAAAACAGCAGCTCTAGCTCATTCCAAATTGGAGTGTTTACAAAGACAGGGAGGAAATGAGAGGGACTCTAGTAGAGTAATGCTGATCCCTGGCCTTAATTGGTTACGCTGTGGAAAGCACAGCTATTTTCTCTAGCTGGCAAGCTTTAGAGTTCATTAAAACACAAATAAAAATGTATTTAAACAGGCCAGAGCAATGCTCTCAAAGAAACATGAATTAATTCTCTAGGATAAGAGTTCTCACAGGACTGTGTGGGAATTAAGGTGCCAGCATGTCCTGTAATTTGAAGCAGATACAGGTGCTTGATGCCACATGCCAGGGTGAAACCTCCAATGTTCATTCCTAATTAAGAAAAGACATGAGCCACGAAGATGATTAGGGGACTTGAGCATCTCCCCTATGAAGAGAGACTGAGAGACCTGGGGCTATTTAGTCTTGAGAAGAGAAGATTAAGAGGAGATGTCATCAATGAGTATAAATATCTGAGGGGTGGGTGTCAAGTGGAGGGGGCCAAGCTCTTTTTGGTGGTGCACAGTAATAAGAGAAGAGACAACAGATAGAAATTTGAACAAAGAAGATTTCACCTCAATATGAAGAGAAACTTCTTTACAGTGAGGGTGATGGAGCACTGGAACAAGCTGCTCAGGGAGGTTGTGGAGTCTCCTTCTCTGGAGACTTTCAAAATCCACCTGGATTGATTCCTATGCAGACTGCCCTGGGTGATCCTGCTTGCACAGTATCACAGTATCACTAAGGTTGGAAGAGACCTCGAAGATCATCAAGTCCAACCTGTCACCACAGACCCCATGACTAGTCCATGGCACGAAGTGCCACGACCAATCCCCTCTTGAACACCTCCAGGGATGGCGAATCCACCACCTCCCCGGGCAGCACATTCCAATGGCAAACGACTCTCTCAGTGAAGAACTTTCTCCTCACCTCAAGCCTAAACTTCCCCTGGTACAGCTTGAGACTGTGTCCTCTTGTTCTGGTGCTGGTTGCCTGGGAGAAGAGACCAACCCCCTCCTGGCTACAACCACCCTTCAGGTAGTTCTAGAGAGCAATGAGGTTGCCCCTGAGCCTCCTCTTCTCCAGGATAAACAACCCCAGCTCCCTCAGCCTCTCCTCATAGGGCTTGTGCTCAAGGCCTCTCCCCAGCTGCGCTGCCCTTCTCTGGACACGTTCAAGTGTCTCAATGTCCTTCTTAAACTGAAGGGCACAGAACTGGACACAGGATTCAAGGTGTGGCCTAACCAAAGCAGAGTACAGGGGCACAATGACCTCCCTGCTCCTGCTGGCCACACTATTCCTAATGCAGGCCAGGATGCTCTTGGCCTTCTTGGCCACCTGGGCACACTGCTGGCTCATGTTCAGGTGGCTGTCGATCAGCACCCCCAGGTCCCTCTCTGTCTGGCAGCTCTCCAGCCACTCCGACCTCAGCCTGTAGCTCTGCATGGGGTTGCTGTGGCCAAAGTGCAGCACCTGGCACTTGGACTTGTTGAATGCCATCCTGTTGGACTCCGCCCATCTGTCCAGTCAGTCGAGGTCCCTCTGCAGGGCCCTTCCACCCTCTAACTGACCAACATCTGCTCCCAACTTGGTGTCATCTGCAAATTTGCTGATGACTCTCTCAATCCCCTCATCCAGATCATCAGTGAAGACATTGAAGAGGATGGGGCCCAGCACTGATCCCTGGGGGACACCACTGGTGCCTGGCCTCCAGCTGGAGGTGGCACCATTCACCACCACTCTCTGGGCTCGGCCCTCCAGCCAGTGCCTAACCCAGCACAGAGTGTTGCTGTCCAAGCCACGAGCTGACAGCTTAGCCAGCAGTTTGCTGTGAGGGACAGTGTCAAAGGCCTTGCTGAAGTCCAGGTAGACCACATCCACAGGCCTCCCCACATCCACCAGGCAGTCACCTGATCATAGAAGGAGATCAGGTTGGAGAGGCAGGACCTGCCCCTCCTAAATCCATGCTGGCTGGACCTGAGCCCTTGGCCATCCTGCAGTTGCACAGTTATTGTCGCCAGGATAATCTGCTCCACCATTTTCCCTGGCACTGAGGTCAGGCTGCCAGGCCTGGAGTTTCCAGGTTCCTCCATCCGACCCTTCTTGTGGATGGGGACCACACTGGCCAGTTTCCAGTCATCTGGGACCTCACCGGTGAGCCAGGACTGGAGCAAAATGATGGAGAGCAGCTTGGCAGCTCATCTGCCAGCTCTCTCAGCACCCTAGGATGGATCCCATCTGGCCCCATGGACTTGTGAGCATCCAAGTGGCTCAGCAGGTCCCAAACTAATTCCTCATGGATTTCTGGGCTGTTACACTGCTCCCTGACCCCATCTGCCAGCTCAGGAGGCCACTCGTCCTGAACTCCTCCTGCCGGGCTGTTAAAAATTGAGGCAAAGAAGGTGTTCAGGACCTCAGCCTTTTCCTCATCTTCAGTCACTGTGTTCCCCTCCAGGTCCAATAGGCAGTGCAGGTTCTTCTTGCCCTTCTTTTTGGTATTAACTTATTTGTAAAAATGCTTTTTATTGTCCTTCACAGAGGTGTTCAGCCTCAGTTCCAGCTGGGCCTTTGCCTCACTAATTTTTTTCCTACATAATCTAACAACTTCCTCAAACATACCTCGAGAAGCCTTCCCCTCCTTCCAAAGGTGATACAGCCTCTTTTTTCCCCTTAATTCCTCCAGGAGCTGCTTGCTCATCCAGGCCCAGAGCCTTCCCCTCGGCTCATCTTTCGGCAGATGGGAACCGCCAGCTCCTGTGCCTTCAGGAGCTCCTGTTTGAAGCAGCTCCAACCAGCCTGGACCCCTCGGTTCTTGAGAGCTGATACCCAGGGAACTTTGCAAATCATTATCTTAAACAGGCTGAAGTTTGCCCTCTGGCAGTCCAAGGTGAAGGTTCTGTTGGTGCTCCTCCCTAGTTCCCTGCACATTGAAAACTTCACCATCTCATGGTCACTGCACCCCAGGCAGCCTCCCACGGTCACATCTCCCACCAGCCCTTCTCTATTGGAGAACAGCAGGTCAAGCAGAGCCTGACCCCTGGTAGGCTCACTCAACAGCTGCATCAGGAAGTTGTCCTCCAGGGGTGTTGGACTCAATCTCTGAGGTCACCTCCAACCTCTAATATACTGTGATGGTATTTGTTGATTTTGTCTTTACAATATTCCCATGTTGTGAAAGTCTGCAAATCCACCTCACCCCAGACTCAGGTATTGATAAAAATGTTCAAACTAGAGAACTAAATAGGCTGAGACCTTGAAATCTTTTTGGTTTTCTTGTATCTGGAGATCCAGTAATCCATAAAGTAGAAATATCACTAATGCAGTAAAGCAAGAACTTTGCAAGAAGGGCAGCAACTGAAATGGATCCTGGTGAGTGTTTGATCACAGCTGGAGATAGGCAGAAACACAAAAGAGAAAGGGTTAGCTTTGTTTGCAAGTCACTAAAAATGAAATTGAAAACAATAGAGATCATATCAATCAATAAATTATTCATGGCTGTAAGTTTGCCAAGTATAAATCCATGCAGTTTTCATTGAGAATAAAAATCCCAGCCTGGATCCACGGCCTAATTCCAGGTAAGGCAATTGCATTATACCTAGTTACATTTCCTCTTCAGTTCAGCATGACAGATGAAAACTGTTGTCTAACAAATCTAAAGCCTACCACATGCCTTTCACTTCCATATAGCTTTGTGTTTTGCTACAGGACACTGTAACTCCAGTAGGCTTCCTATTTCTTAGTCTGATAGCATTAAAAAAGGAATAGAGCTCAAGCCATAGCACTGCAAAGTCCTAACATTTCTTAGATTTTCATACAACTGCATATCTTGCTGCGCAAATCAAACGTTTTAACCATACCACAAACACACAGTTCAGCCTAGAAAGTGCCCAGCCTCCAAAAGCTGCTGCAGGTTTTTATCATTAGTAAGCAAATTTCACTCAGCTTGCCCTCCACAGATATGAACCTTACATCTTAATGTTTCCCTCTGGCCTGGGGATTAGCAGCATGTGACTTCAGGTTTTGGAGCAAGCTTAAAAACATTTCAAAAGTGGCTGAAGGCTGTCCCTGCAGCTCCACCTTTTGGGAGCTGGGAATTGAGGAGATTGCTTGAGCTAGTTGTTTCTTTACTAGAGGCCTTACCCTTGTTGTATTTGTGGCTGACATTAATCTCTAAAAACATAAACAATAAAGCACCTTGGAGGTTTTAGAGATGAGCTGATTCCTCTCAGAAAGCCCTAAAATGCATTAGGATGGAGATATTTTTATTCTGAGTAGTTTCTGAAGGCTGCTCACTATGGGCAAGGGCCCTGGTATATGCACTTCATCATCATCAAAACATTTGCATCTGGCCTTTCTGCTTGAGATTCACTTGAAATCATTCTGCCAGGTTGAGAAGTACACAGAGCATGTTGAATATAGCAGGTGCACATGAAATTCAACACTCTTCTTGTATGTTTCAGATCGATTTGTTTTCTTATCCTCCATAAGCGATTGCAGCCTGGAGACTTCGTGCAGTGGGTTGCTGAGTACCTTCAGCACCGGTAATTTCTGTGCTCCAGGGGGAGACCAAATTATCTGGCCCCTTTTACAGAGGATCCAGTGCACAGGAGGAGGAAATGCTAGCCTTCATTGGTGGGCTGAAGATAGTAGAAACATGCAGAAAGCAACCTAGATGTCATGAATTTCCATAGCACCTGGATCTGGACTGCATCACAAGTCTACCTTGCTGGAAAAAACAGGTATGTTGGAGTCTGCCAAAGGGGCTGATCTGGAGGCCACTGGGACTCGAAACAATCCTCTGTAAGCTTTAAGATGAAAAGATATTTCTGCAGCAAAGAATGACCTTTAAGAGAGAAGAATCCCCCGGGAAAAGGGAAAAAAAGAATATATAAAAGAAAGAAGACAAAAGTATCCTCACTGGTTGGTTCCAGAAAGTGCAGGGATGTGGGGGAAAAATTAATAGCTTGCAGATCAACAACATAAAATCATTTTTACCTCTTTTCACTGTTCAGTGGCTATCAGATGTGGATTTGCCTTTCATCGATTTTCAGGTTCTGAACCTCACCCCAGACTCCACATCTCTGTTTCAGACCACTAAATACAGCCTGTGCACAGGAGCAGTGTGGTGTATATAGTGATAGGCACAATTGTTAATTTGGTTTCCGGTGTCTTCGGGCTGCATCCCTGCAGAACTGCAATCAAACACTTGACAAACCACAGGGCTTTGCCTAATCCTCCTTCAGAAATCTCTGGTAGCAAGGAGGGCAGTCTGCCTTTCTTCTTCACTGAAAGACAGAGACACACAGCATTACTCAGGCTCTTAAAAACACTGCATCTTCCCCCTTTACTTCAGTGGTTCATGTTTCAGCTGTAACGTTTTGCCCGAGTTGGTTACTGCCATGTAACAATCTCCTCTTTGTTTAGGCCTGCTACCTCATTTCTCTCTATTAGCCTTTAATCCCTGTCAGAGTTTCACCTTTGCAACGATGAGGTCACAGCTCATGTTGATTGGGAAAGGAAATCCTGATGATTGTTGCTGACAGAAAGCTGATAATGCTGGTTTGGGCAGCAATAAATTCTCAGTCTCTAAATGAAGACTAATCTTTGAGGCAGAAATCGCCTCTTTCAGTATTTTTTTTTTCTGGGCCTCATTCACAAATATTTTCCCATGCTCAAGCTGCTTGACCTTTGGAGCATTCAATGCACCTATGTTATTGTGCACAACTGTTTTCCAGGGATCAGAATAAGCAGCCATCTATCAGTGAGAGGCAGGTGAAATTGTGAAATAAATCAATGATGTCGTCCTCACTGGGAATGCAGCACTCAGAGCTCTCTCTAGCCTTTGCAGCCCCAAGTGCAAAAATGGGTATCTGCTGCTGAGCAGTTCTGTCCTCTCAGCACTTGGATTTCTTTAAATGAATGTTGTTGTCAGGACCAGGTGGGGGGATTTTTTTTTTCTCTCTTTTTCTCTTTCTCTCTTTCTCTCTTTCCTCTCCTTCCCTCCTTCCTTCCTTCCTTCCTTCCTTCCTTCCTTCCTTCCTTCCTTCCTTCCTTCCTTCCTTCCTTCCTTCCTTCCTTCCTTCCTTCCTTCCTTCCTTCCTTCCTTTCCTTCTTTCTCTGAGATCAGCTGAGATTAGCCTAACAGTGGAGGAGGGGAAGAAAGAGCCCTGGGGGTTTTGGGTGTACCCTCAAGTGGGGAGAGGGGAATGCTGGGAGGCTTCTGGGTATGCTTTGGGATCTCCTTTTGTCACCTTGCTTGTGTTCTCTGTAAACTACTCACTGCTTTTCCATTTAAACTTTCCATCATTTCTGCAATCCGTTTGTCTGAGTCTTGTTTTTCAACCCACCACAGCACTGTTAAATTCATATTGCTGGTGAGTGATTCAATAAAGACAGTTCTTCAATAACCCTGATCATAGAATCATAGAATCAACAAGGTTGGAAAAGACCTCAAAGATCATCAAGTCCAACCTGTCACCCAACACCTCATGACTACTAAACCATGGCACCAAGTGCCACGTCCAATCCCCTCTTGAACACCTCCAGGGACGGTGACTCCACCACCTCCCTGGGCAGCACATTCCAATGGCTAACAACTCTCTCTGGGAAGAACTTTCTCCTCACTTCGAGCCTAAACTTCCCCTGGCACAGCTTGAGACTGTGTCCTCTTGTTCTGGTGCTGGTTGCCTGGGAGAAGAGACCAACCCCCTCCTGGCTACAACCACCCCTCAGGTAGCTGTAGACATCAATAAGGTCTCCCCTGGGCCTCCTCTTCTCCAGGCTAAAGCAACCCCAGCTCCCTCAGCCTCTCCTCGTAGGGCTTGTGCTCAAGACTTCAAAGACAATGCTTCTTTTACAACTTCATAAATGCTGTCTTTGGCTCAGCTCACCACTTTAAATCAGGTATGGCCAGTGAACTGGGCCTTCTCTGCCTCAGACTCCACTCCTTGCACCTTCTGCCTACCTTCTCCTTGCACAGCTCCTTGCCAACAGAGAGCAGCAGGGAAGATCATTGACTGAACATGGAGAACTTTGCCGGGAATAAAATAATTCAAATAGCTGACAATACTGTGAAAAACTTTACTTCTGCACATTTTTTTTCCTTTCCATTCCTTCTGCTGTTCCCCAAAATAGATCTTCCCTTGGTGTGCTGCAATCTAATCTATTCTTAGTGTTTTATCTACCTAGCAGAGCTTCAGTGCTCCCAAGTGCAGCTTCTCTGTGCTCTAATTCACTCCTGGACAGCTGCATCCCAGGGTCAGTTCTCCAAGAAATGAGAAGCTGGTGGGTGAAAGCTTCAGCTCACTCTGCCAGTCCAGTCTGACTGTTGCCTTTGTCTCTGCAGCAAGCTATACTCACTCTTTTGATCCCAATATCCCTGGACTTTGGCCTGAATTACATCAGAACTTTACAAATTGGGTCTTCTTTGACTAACAAAGTGGGTATTTTACTCCCTTTCCTGCTAGCCATAATAAAACTCCCTGATTCTGTGCACAGCTGGTAGCATTTTAGTCAGGCAATCCCTATGTAATCTATTATGATTTTTTCTTCCTTCCAGTGTGTGTAGGTCTTCCCAGTAGTGAAAATCCACTACTGCCTGACCATAATTGTCTCTGAATACAGACAGGCTCCAGCAGAGCTACTGAGGGAAACAGTTCAGGTCCCTGAACTCAGATGTGCAGCACCACAATACATGATTTGGGCTAGGCAAGATAGCCACACCAGCCTGTGGAAGCTATAGAAGATACACACCTTTCCAGAGGGCCTGCCAGAGCCCAGGCAGGCTGTGATACAGGCTTGAAAAGATCACAGTATATCACAGTACATTAGAGGTTGGAAGGGACCTCCAAAGATCATCAGGTCCAACCCCCCTGCTAAAGAAGGATCACTTAAGGTAGTCTGCACAGAAATGCATCCAGGTGGGTTTTGAAAGAGACCCCACAACCTCTCTGGGTAGCTTGCTCCAGTGCTCCATTACCCTCACTGTAAAGAAGTTTTTCCTCATATTGAAATGAAATCTTCTATGTTCAAGTTTGTATCTGTTGTCTCTTGTCTTATTACTGTGCACCACCGAGAAGAGCTTGGCCCCATCTACTTGACATCCACATTGATGAGATCCCCTCTCAGTCTTCTCTTCTCAAGACATAACAGCCCCAGGGCTCTCAGTCTCCATAGGGGAGGTGCTCAAGTCATCTCTGTGGCTCTCCGTTGGATTCTCTCCAGCAGGTCTCTGTCTCTCTTGAACTGGGGAGCCCAAAACTGGACACAGTATTCCAGGTGTGGTCTCACCAGGGCAGAATAGAGGGGTAGAAGAACCTCCCCAGACCTGCTGGACACACTTTTCTTGATGCACCCCAGCTAATTTCAGACATCAGGCAGCATAGTGCCATCAAAGGGGCAGATTAATTCTGTGGTCATCAGCTGAGTAGGATAAGTAAGTTTGTCCTGTACATTGCCAAGTGTCACAAGTGAATCAGTGGATCAGCCTGATGCTGTAGAAAACACTGAGGTGCTGGTTATACTGACATTGCTTCCTTCACAAGAACAAACATTACTATGTTTGTATTGTAGTCCTTATGCCTATAGGTTGCTAGTTTATGTATCTTGTATATGGCTGCCATCTGTCTGTGTCTATCAGATTTTCCTATCCTTTTGTTAACTAAATCTGCTCGCCCATGGGCCTCCTCTTTAGAGGAGAAAGGGAAGCTTTGTTCCTTGAATTGTTTTGACTTTAGGGTTCTTTCCAATCTTCACAGAATCACAGAAACATGCAGGTTGGCAAAGACCCTCAGATTCACTAAGTCCAACCCATAATGCTACTCTACAAAGTTCACCTCCTAAACCATATCCCCAGGCACCACATCCAAACCACCTTTAAACACATCCAGGGTTGGTGATTCAACCACCTCCCTGGGCAGCACATTCCAATGCCTGATCACTCTTTCTGTATTTTTTTTTCTCCTAGTGTCCAGTCTAAACATACCCAGTCATAGCTGGAGGCCATTCCCTCATGTTCTATCACTAATTACCTGTGAGAAGAGACCAGCACCAGCCTCTCTACCACATCCTTTCAGGGAATTGTAGAGAGCAATGAGGTCTCCCCTCCTCCTTTCCAAACTAAACAGCCTCAGCTCCTTCAGTTGCTCCTCATAAGATTATGTCTTGGTTTAGTGAAAAGTCTACCATTAGCTACACTTTGTTTGCATGCAAGAGAAATGCCTCATTAGAAAAGTTTGGCTGGACCAAGACTGCTAGATCTGCCTCACATCCTCAGCCAAGAACCCCTCTTCACACATCCATATCCCAATTTCTGCCAGACAGCTCAGAAGCTCAATGACAGCAAGAAACAAGCAGCTGTGGGTAGACAGCTGTGGGGCGAATAGATACCTGTGAAATGCTTAGGTGAACTCAGGCCAGGGTCCAGGGAAGTACCATGCTTGGAAAGCAGAGGCTGAGCAGCTAGTATGTAGAGACCTGATGTCCCCATGAGGCTGGAGAAGCTGGAAGGAAGCAGGAAGGGTAAAAGCAGAAAAGCAGCTGCTATACAGAGAACACAAGAGGAGATGATGGCCTGCTTAACCAGGTTTCCATTACCTGCCTTGGCTGAGAGTGCATTTCCTCAACTGCAAGAACATTATCCCTGCAAGGAATCATGATCTAGTTGTTTGGGTGGGTTGGATTTGTTGATAGGTTGGACACGATGATCTTGAAGGTCTCTTCCAACCTGGATTTATTGTATTGTATTGTATTGTATTGTATTGCATTGTATTGTAAGGAACTGGGCTGGATCACCTGGCTCCTGTTTCTGCTCTTCATCAGTACACCCAGGGATGTTGCCAAGATAAAATACTGCATAAATGCATAAGTACATTACATCATAGCAAAGACCACAGCATCAGCCCTCCTGCACTCCCAGAATTCTACTCAAGATTACAGATCTCACTGGTTTATGCTGACTCCTGTGAGCATCTGCCCGTTCTCTGCCCATACTGCACACAGTATTAACCTTGAAACTGAAGACAAGCATAGTAATACATCCTGGAAGGAAAATGTGCACGGAGATACTCTAATCACTGATGGATAATGTCTCAGTAGATGTCACTTTATTTCTCCTGGACAAGATCAGACTTCCTTCCACGCACTGCAAACAGCTTTTCACATGCATCCCTTTTCAAGCAGCTCTTGACCACAAGCACATTATCCTGCATTCTATACAGATCTATTGCTAAAAAGTACAATACATGTTCTTTTTAAAGTAACTTTTTGGGGGGCATCTTTCATTTTGGATATCAGTATAACTTCGAGGGTGATGGAGCACTGGAGCAGGCTGCCCACAGAGGTTGTGGAGTCTCCTTCTCTGGAGACTTTCAAGACCTGCCTGGATGCATTCCTGTGCAACCTGTCCAGGGTGCCCAGGTAGGGTTGACCCAGAGGTCTCTTCCAACCCCTACCATTCTGTGATAACATAAAAGCTCAATAAAAACAAAGTAATCTTGGTATTGCTGAAACATATACCTAACCCATCCAAAATGAGTTAGGTGTATCTTGCTGCAAAGAAAAAGTAAGGAGCTCAAGGCATGGAAAACCCTTTAAGGAAGAAAAATGGGGACGTTGAGTGCAGTGTTTCTATTCTGCAGTGCCATTTTAATCCAGTTACACAGCCAGAACTGAGCAGTTAAAGCCACCACAAGCCTCACTCCAGCTCTGCACTGACTTCATTATTCCAATTTCAAAATTTAATCACTTAAGCTACAGTAACCACAGTGTTATTGTCACAGCTCTTGCTGTTGCAGATAGGTAGGACACCTTTAATCTTTCTCAAGCAATACAGCTGAAGATAGACTCTTGGAGCAGAACAGCTTTAATGCCATTCCACAATTACATGACCAATTACATGAAAACCAAACAGGAGTAGAGTAGAATAGAATAGAATGGAATGGAATGGAATGGAATGGAATAGAATAGAATAGAATAGAATAGAATAGAATAGAATAGAATAGACCAGGTTGGAAGAGACCTTCAAGATCATCACATCCAACCTATTATCCAACCCACCTAATCAACTAAACCATGCAGTGTTTTAACCCCATTGGCTGCAAGCATTTTTCCTTCAAACCTCATTTTCCATTCTAAATTTCCTAGCTTTTTATCACCTCTTTTTCTTCACAGGTTGTATAACACTTACAGCCAGGTCCCTTTCAGAATATTTGGCCTATCATAGAATCATTTTGGTTGTAAAAGACCTCTAAGATCATCAAGTCCAACCATCAACCTGACACCACCATGCCCATCAGACCATGTCCCAAAGTCCCATGCCTACACGTTTTTTGAATGCTTCCTGGGACAGTGACTCCACCACCTCCCTGGGCAGCCTGTCCAATGCCTGACCACTCTTTCTGTAAACAATTTCTTTCTATCTGTCTATCCATCTAACATTCATTTCTAATTTTCAATCTAAGCCTCCCCTGGTGCAACCTGAGGTCACTTCCTGTTGATCTATCATTTGTTCCTAGGGAAGAACCTGACCCCCACCTCACTACAACTTCCTCTGAGGTAGCTGTAGAGAGCAATAAGGTCTCCCTCTCAGCCTCCTCTTCTCTAGACTACATCCCAGTTTCCTGTGTGCACTGAGGCTTCACTGTGACCTAACAAGGGATATTTTATTATTTGGTTTTTGCCTGCTGTTTGGTAGAATTTCCTACACTACTTGTTCAAGGCCACAGGGAACATCAAGGGCAGCATGAAGATAAAACTCAGATCACCTGAGCTGCTTCTTACATCTTATGATAGAATTGTAGAATGCTAGAGGTTGGAAGGGATCTATGTCATTATAACCTGCTGTGTCTAAATATTTCAGGCTATATATAACTTGATATCAGCATGCACATCTGATCTGTCACCAGCTACAGTCAACAAGCTGCATCCCCATCACACAGACCTGTCCCTCTCACCTATTGTTCTTTCCTTCAGAAAAGAGCTTTGATTTCCATCAGTGAGCTCCACAGTGATGTGGGACAGTTCCACCCACTGGCTTCTGACAAGCCAATTTAGTCATGGATGATGATGATAACTTGACTAATTGTAGGTCAGCAGTGCAAATACTTCAAGGCCAGAAATCATCTGGCATGGTGATGACAATTTCTTCATGCTGAGGGGATAAGTGGGCAGTTTCAAACAAGATTTATTGACCATAAGATGAAGGTGAAGAGGCTGAAAGTATTTAAGTCAGTGCTTTCTTCCACTGTTTAACCAACAATCCTTTGCCCTGCTATGCAGATGGCTTACAGTTCATCCTCCTGACACTTGAAGCAAATTGACAGTGGTAGTATTGGACCATCAGCTGGGACTGAGGTATTCCTGTTACCCTGAGGTATCTCAGTGATGCCCAATGACAGGACAAGGGGTAATGGGTGGAAGTTGAGGCATAGGAAGGTCCATGGAAACAGAAGGAAAAAGTTTTTTTGCTGTGAGGGTGACATAACACTAGGACAGGCTGCCCAGGGAGGTTGTGCAGTCTCCTTCTCTGGAGCTATTCAAAACCCTCCTCGATGTATTCCTTTGTGACCTGGTATAGGTGATCCTGCTCTGGCAGGGGGTTGGACTGGGTGATCTTTTGACCCTAACATGTTATGATTTTGTGATGTATAATCTCTGTTTGAAATTTAAGAGTGGGCAATGCCAAAGTACATCCTAGCAAGTCTAATACATTTTATTTTAATGTTCTAGTCAGGGAAGACTCCAGATTGTAGAGTCTCCATCTCTGGAGGCCCCCAAAAACCTGCCTGCACGTGTTCTTGTGTGATTTACTCTAGGTGATCCTGCTCTGGCAGGGCAGCTGATGATCTTCAGAGGTCCCTTCCAACCTCTACCATTCTGTGATTCTGTGATATTTAAAACCAACTAACCAAAAAACCCCAAACCAAAACAAAAATGTGCCTTTCTGCAGACAGCTTAGCAAAAATACTTTCTCATTTGTTATACAGCCACATTTTGAGGAGAATAAGGACTAGATGAAAAAAGGCTTGATGTACTTAAGTATCACAGACAGGTAATCTGTCTTGACTCTTATGACAGTCTGCAGACCTTCAGAAATCTGGCCACATGGAAAATGGTTTCAGATCCACAAAGCCTATGAAAAAAAATTGTTGAGGTTTTCTTACCCCTGAGAGTTTTGTTTCCGGTAAATAAAAGAAAACTGATGTGTCATAGTCTAACACATTTAGCATTGTAGAATCACAGAATGGTAGGGGTTGGAAGTGACCCCTGGGGATCATCCAGTCCAACCTCCTCCCCTGCCCTGTTAAAGCAGGGTTACCCGGAGCCGGATCCACAGGCAAGCTTTGAAAGGCTCCAGAGAAGAGGCTCTACAACCTCCCAGGGCAGCCTGTTCCAGCGCTCTATTACCCTCAAAGTAAAGAAGTTTTTCCTTAAGTTCAAATGAAAACCTGCTGTGTTCTCTTTTGTATCTGCTGTCCTTGTCCTATCGCTGGCCACCACTGAAAAGAGCCCAAGCCCCATCGTCTTGACCCCCCTCCCCTTTAGATACCTATATGCATTGATAAGATCCCCTCTCAGTTTTCTCTTTTCCAGGCTGCTGAGCTCCAGGTCTCTTGGCCTCTCCTCATAAGAGAGATCCTCCAGTCCTGTAGTAACTTTTATAGCTTCCACTGAATTCTCTCCAGTAGCCACCTGTCTCTTGGACAGAACTGGGCACAGTACTCCAGATGTGGTTTCTTGATAGGGCAGAGCAGAGGGGAAGGAGAACCTATCTCAATTGCCAGGCCAAGCCTCTCCTAATGAACCCCAAGATATCATTGGCCACCTTGGCCAAGAGGGCACATTGCTGGCACTCAGTGAACTTCTGGTCCTCCAGGACTCTCCACAGAGCTGCTTTCTAGCAGGTCAACCCCTAACCTGTACTGGTACATGGGGTTATTCCTCCCCAGCTGCAGGACTGTACATTTGCCCTTGTTGAATTTTATGAGGCTCACCTCCATCCAACTCTCCAGGCTGCCTGGGTCTTGCTGAATGGCAACAGAGCCTGACAGTGTGTCACCCACACCTCCCAGTTTTGTGTCATCAGCAAAGTGGCTGAGAGTAGACTCTGTCCCTTCATCCAGGTTGTTGATGAAGGACAAGACTGGAACCAGTGCTGACTCCTGGGGGATCAGCTCTAGCTGCAGGCTTCAGAAAGAGGAAGAACTGGTGGTGAATGGTGCCACATCTAGCTGGAAACCAGACATTAGTGGTGTCCCCCAGGGATCAGTGCTGGACCCCATCCTGTTCAATATCTTTATTGATGATCTGGATGAGGGGATAGAGTCAGTCATCCATAAATTTGCAGATGACACCAAGTTGGGAGCAGGTGGGGATCTGTTAGAGGGTTGAAGGGCTCTGCAGAGGGATCTTGACAGGCTGGACAGATGGGCAGAGTCCAACATGATGGCATTCAACAAGTCCAAGTGCTGGGTGCTGCACTTTGTCCACAACAACCCCATGCAGAGCTACAGGCTGGGGTCAGAGTGGCTGGAGAGCTGCCAAACAGAAAGGGACCTGGGGGTACTGGTTTACAGCTGGCTGAACATAAGCCAGCAGTGTGCTCAAGGGGCCAAGAAGGCCAACGGCATCCTGGCTTGTATCAGAAATAGTGTGGCCAGCAGGAGCAGGGAAGTCATTCTGCCCCTGAACTCAGCACTGGTTAGGTCACACCTTGAGTCCTGTGTCCAGTTTTGGGCCCCTCAATTTAAGAAAGATATTGAGACACTTGAATGTGTCCAGAGAAGGGCAACAAAACTGGTGTGGGGTTTGGAGTACAGCCCTATGAGGAGAGACTGAGGGAGCTGGGGTTGCTTAGCTTGGAGAAGGGGAGGCTCAGGGGGAGATCTTATTGCTGTCTACAACTACCTGAAGGGAGGTTATAGCCAGGAGGGGTTTGGTCTCTTCTCCCAGGCAACCAGCAGCACAACAGGAGGACACATTGTCAAGCTGTGCCAGGGGAAGTTTAGGCTCGAGGTGAGGAGAAAGTTCTTCCCAGAGAGAGTTGTTAGCCATT
Organism: Colaptes auratus; assembly: GCA_015227895.2. Taxonomy (NCBI): domain Eukaryota; kingdom Metazoa; phylum Chordata; class Aves; order Piciformes; family Picidae; genus Colaptes; species Colaptes auratus. The sequence goes on from CM037632.1 coordinate 63,387,411, forward strand.
GGAATGTGCTGCCCAGGGAGGTGGTGGAGTCCCCATCCCTGGAGGTGTTCAAAGGGGTATTGGATGTGGCACTTGGTGCCATGGTTTAGTAGTCATGAGGTGTTGGGTGGCAGGTTGGACTTGATGGTCTTTGAGGTCTTTTCCAACCTTATTGATTCTATGACCCTATGAAAAGAAAACAGGGTGTGGCTATAGAGACAGACAAAGAAGTTCACTTGTTAATTAAATTCTCTGGGAAAAACTAATAGCAATGCTCCACTGACTTCAGGAAAGCACATTCAGACCATGAGCTGCAATTGGAAGAGAAGCAAAGCAGGCTGTCTGGACCAGATATACACGCGTCGTGAGCTGAGGGATGGATGCTCGGTTATGTTACCGTGTTGCATTTACAAGACAGACCAAGGGCTGCAATTACCTGAGAGCTCCTTATTAAAGCCTGAATTAAGTTTCTTGTAACATTTATTAACTGCAGAACAGGGCAGTGCTTGTTTGCATCGACACAGTGGCTTACACAGTGTTTCAAAGAGCATGGAAGGTACTGAATAGCTGTAGAGTGCAGGGACCAGGAAGACTTGTGTGTGCAAGCAGAATAGGGAAGGAAATTAAATAAGCAGAACATAATTGCCAGGTTGGTCTTTAGCCTGTAAGTAGGCTATAATGTACCTGCTTTCATGAAGTCCAGGATCAAAACAGAAAAAAAAGTCTAATGTAAACTCTTTAGCATCCTGCAAATAACTAGATTCTTGGATTTTCTTTAATCTTGGGGGGGGGGAGACGTAAAACCTTGAGTGAAGCACCTGCAGTTGAAAGCTGATTTGTTCAACTTCTGTGTATCTGTCTGTCCCCAACACAGCACCATCAGTTAGTCATGGCTAACCTGGTTATAGCTACGCTTTATCTCCCACTGTTGTTGTTGTTATAGAATCAATAAGGTTGGAAAAGACCTCAAAGATCAGCAAGTCCAACCTGTCACCCAACACCTCAGGACTACTAAACCATGGCACCAAGTGCCACATCCAATCCCCTCTTGAACCCCTTCAGGGATGGTGACTCCACCACCTCCCTGGGCAGCACATTCCAAGGGTAGGACATCCTCCCTCTCACCGTGAGCAGTACCCTTTCTGCATGGAGCTCATCTGCATTTTCCAGATGTTCCTGAGTGGCAGCAGAAGTGAAGGAAAGCAACTCTTTTCCTGTCGAGTCATGACTGCAGCCTCCCTCCCAGTGTGGGGACCTGTCAACAGAATGAGATTGTTGTTTGGTTTGTTTTCTTTGCCCCAGATTCCTCTTTTTTTTTGTTTGTTTGTTTAAATGAAGGCCTCAAGTTCCAGTTAAATGGACCAGAACAGGGCAATGTCGAGTTTTGCACTAGAGTTCACACCAGTTTCCATAAAAAGCCCCAGAGCCAATTCACTTCTCCAGCCTGTTTAGGAGGACTCAGTTACAGACCCTTGCTGGCTCTCCAGAGAGATTCACTGGGCAACAGAGATTACAGATGGAATTGAGTTGTTCCAGTGACTAGATGTAGTGGTTTGAGCCTTAACTGGGAGTTAAGAGCTCAGATGTGGGCAAGGCCAGGGGAAGTTTAGGCTCGAGGTGAGGAGGAAGTTCTTCACAGAGAGAGTTGTTAGTCATTGGAATGGGCTGCCCAGGGAGCTCTTCCCCTATTACAGTTGCCTTTCTCTCCTCCATGGGCTCACACAGCTCTCTTCAGCTGCTGCTGCACCACTCTCCCCACCCTGGCTCTTAATGGTACCCAACTATTTATCCAGCTCTGGGAAATAAATCCTTATGGCATGTATTTTTCCTCCTCCTTGTTTCAATAGGTTTTCTCCATTTCACTAGAACATCACTGACTGCCATGGAAAAGAGCCAGGAGGTTCCCAGTCTGTCTTGCCAACCCACTGCTTCCATGTTTCAGAGGAGAAGGTGAGCTAGAGAAGTACAGGGGTGTGAGTTTTGTTGCAGAGGCCCCAGTGTCCACACTGCTTTCTGAACTGCTGTTCTCCCCCCAGTCACCTCACAGAAATGCCCCTCCAGAAGCAGCCCTCTAGACCAACTATCAACTACAAAATCACCACTGAAGACAGGATCTCTAGATTCTACCTCAGCTGAGCAGTTGTGCCTCTTCAGAGTCCTTCTGGTGTTGCCTAGGTAAGCCTAGACATGGAACTCTGCTTTAGTTCTTCTCTAACCCTGTCTCAGCAAGCTTTTCATCTACAAATCTGGGTAATCTTACACATTTAAAAGAAATAGCTCAATTTGTCAATACCCTTCAATGAGAAGAGTCTTTCAGCCACCCATGCCTATCAGCTACCAGTTTGGCCAGACATGAGAAACAAAATCAAGCCTGAGTCACCAATGGTTGCAGTATAACCTTTGCCTAGGAGGAGCTCAGGAAAGCCTCCATGTTTTCAGGCTGCATTAAACCCTGCATCCTGTCTTTCTAAAAGATGTTCTTCTACATCTATCTGCCCTTCTTATCCACATAAACTTCTTCACTGAGTCCCTGAGTGTGGAGCCAGCAGCTCCACAGAACACAATGCTTCATGGGGACAGAACATCTCATTCTGGTTTGACTGACACACAGGTCAACAACTGAAATACTCTTTCCATGGTCCCAGCTGTTCCACATCTGAGAGACATAAGGAGGGGGAGTTAGACTAAGGGGCCAGGTGTGAATCTTACTCAGGGAAGGGGTAAAAAACAAATTATAGTCACAAACATTAACAGAGGGATCAGTGGCCAAAAGAACATGAGCTGGAAAGAACAGAATTGCCAGCATGAGTTGAAGACATACCAGTGAAATTAGGCTTGTGCATATAATTCAAGACAAAATGAAACTCCCTGATACTAAAGAAAGCAAAACAACCTGTTAACTGCTGGGGTCTATCTCAGTCCAGAGAGGGAAAGAGACTCAGTTCTTTTGAACATTCCTGTGTTATGAAATTAGAGGCACAAAGAAGGCCAAAATATCAACAGCCTTCAAGGTTGTTTATTAACAGAATAAAGTGGATGGAACAGAAGACGTGAGAGAGAGGACAAATAGAGAAAGAGAGGGAGCACAAGCCCTGTGAGGAGAGGCTGAGGGAGCTGGGTTGCTTAGCCTGGAGAAGAGGAGGCTCAGGGGAGACATTATTGCTGTCTATGAATACCTGAAGGGAGGTTGTAGCCAGCTGGGGGTTCGTCTCTTCTCCCAGCAGCCAGCAGCAGAACAAGAGGACACAGTCTCAAGCTGTGCCAGGGGAGGTTCAGGCTGGATGTTAGGAAGAAGTTCTTTCTTCATAGAAAGAGTGATTGGCCATTGGAATGGTCTGCCCAGGGAGGTGGTGGAGTCACCATCACTGGAGGTGTTTAGGAAGAGACTGGATGGGGTGCTCGGTGCCATGGTTTAGTTTATTAGATAGGGTTGGATGATAGGCTGGACTCGATGATCTCAGAGGTCTTTTCCAACCTGGTTAATTCTATTCTATTCTATGTTCTGGAGAAAGAAGAGGAAAGGAATTATACTACTACACACCACACCCCACACCCCCCAAGATAGTTTGGGTCTGTGGAGGAAGGGTGCTGCTGCTTTGGCATGGAGGAAATGTCACCCTTGTTGGCTGTGCTGTCCTCCACTGAAGGAGGGGAAGGAGAGATCCCGAAGTCCAAGTTCAAGTCCTTCTCTGAGCAGCCTCTTCATCTCCATGAGTTGAAGTAGGTGGAACTTAGGATATGGAGTGAGAGTTCCTCCTGGTCTGCTTCTTCCAGGCTACATGGTGATGTCTTTTCTCCCATGTCTGTCCCTTTCACTCTTTGTATGTTCTTCTCCATTTTTCTTCTCTTGGGCAGGTATTGTTATCCAGTGGCATCTGCCCAGTACACATCAGCTATTGTGTGGGCAAGGAGCAAAGGTGATTTTATCTTTGCTGATTCACATCAAGAGAGACAAGATTGAGTCTCTTACAGGGTCTAATTAAAATTTAAAAAAACAATTAAAAATCTATGAAATTTATTGGGTCCAAATGCAGTCTCTAATGTGTAAGGCTTACAGAATCACAGAATGGTAGAGGTTGCAAAGGACCTCTGGAAATCTTCTAGCCCAACCTAGGTCAGGTTGCACAGGAATCCATCCTTGCAGGTTTTGAAAGCCTCCAGAGTAGGAGGGTCCACAACCTCTCTGGGCAGCCTGTTCCAGTGCTCTGCCACCCTCAAAAGTAAAGTTCTTCCTTAAGTTCAAGTATCACAGTATCACAGTATCACAGTATAACCAAGGTTGGAAGAGACCCCAAGGATCATCAAGTCCAACCTGTCCCAACAGACCTCACAACTAGACCATGGCACCAAGTGCCACGTCCAATCTCCCCTTGAACACCTCCAGGGACGGCGACTCCACCACCTCCCTGGGCAGCCCATTCCAATGACGAATGACTCGCTCAGTGAAGAACTTCCTCCTCACCTCGAGTCTAAACCTCCCCTGGCACAGCTTGAGACTGTGTCCCCTTGTTCTGGTGCTGGTGAAACCTCCTGTGTTCTCACTTATAGCCAGGGCCCCCTTGTCACTTGTGAAGTGCACCTCTAAGTCAAAGGTTACAGAATACATGTTGCCTTGTGTGTGTGTGTGTGTGTGCAGTTGTCTTACAAAGTATTCTTTTGTCTGCTGATACCACAGATACCCTGATGCTTGTGGGGCAGAGCTGGACAAATGGTCACCAGCTCAATAGATACAAATGTGGAGCCATTTTTCCACTTTGGAAGGGGGGAAAAAAAACAACCAACAAAACCATTCTTCCCTAATTTCTAAATACTAGACAGCTGGCCACAGTTGAAGCACCATCTAGTACTTTCTGGTTAGCCTTAGTTAAACACATATTTGTAATTTTCAAAACCTAAGTTGTAGTTACAGAGTTATGATGGTATCCATTACACTGGGGCTTTCTTACCATTCATACAAATTCTGCCCAAAACGTTGGCAGTATTAGGCCAATTCAGCAGCATGTAATTTCATTTACCTCTCATCCAGAGCTGAGGGGTGGTCGCTCTGATTAGGTCTGAGGTCACTGATAGGGGAGGTTCAGAGAAAGTTGCTCTTCCTTTTGCCAAGATCAACCTGACTAGGGAAAGACAAAAGCATTTCTCTTTTATCAGCTCTCCCCCATCAGGGGGGACTTGGCGGAGGCCAATGGGATGGCATTCAACAAGTCCAAGTGCCGGGTGCTGCACTTTGGCCACAGCAACCCCATGCAGAGCTACAGGCTGGGGTCAGAGTGGCTGGAGAGCTGCCAAACAGAGAGGGACCTGGGGGTGCTGATCGACAGCTGGCTGAACATGAGCCAGCAGTGTGCCCAGGTGGCCAAGAAGGCCAACGGCATCCTGGCCTGCATTAGGAATAGTGTGGCCAGCAGGAGCAGGGAGGTCATTGTGCCCCTGTACTCTGCTTTGGTTAGGCAACACCTTGAGTCCTGTGTCCAGTTCTGGGCCCCTCAGTTTAAGAAGGACATTGAGACACTTGAACATGTCCAGAGAAGGGCAACGAGGCTGGTGAGAGGCCTTGAGCACAGCCCTATGAGGAGAGGCTGAGGGAGCTGGGACTGTTTAGCCTGCAGAAGAGGAGGAGGCTCAGGGGCAACCTCATTGCTCTCTACAACTACCTGAAGGGTGGTTGTAGCCAGGAAGGGGTTGGCCTCTTCTCTCTAGCAACCAGCACCAGAACACAGGACACAGTCTCAAGCTGCACCAGGGGAAGTTTAGGCTTGAGGTGAGGAGAAAGTTCTTCACCGAGAGAGTGATTCACCATTGGACTGGGCTGCCCGGGGAGGTGGTGTAGTTGCCGTCCCTGGAGGTGTTCAAGAGGGGACTGGATGTGGCACTTGGTGCCATGGTCTAGTCATGGGGTCTGTGGTGACAGGTTGGACTCGATGACCTTTGAGGTCTCTTCCAACCTTGGCGATACTGTGATACTGTGATCACTGTAGGATGTGCACCAGTTCTCACTCATGTGAGAACAATCAGCTAAGGGCAGCACAACAGAGCTAATCATCATCTTGGGAGTCAATCTGCAAATGTCCCTCTGTGAGAACTGCTAGGCCAAGATGCTTACCACCTGTGCTGTCAGATGTGATACAACTGGGTTTATCTGATTTTATTTCTTTTTTTATTGAAATAGGGTAAGGGAAAACATTTCCTTCAGAACAATGGCAACAACAGACTTAAGCTCAATATGTTCATAAAGCAGCTGTGCTTTGCCCTCACGGCATCTCAAACACTGTGTGTACTGTTAAATCCCACACTGCACCTCCAGGTCCCAGCAATCATCACCCACTGGCTGGTGAATTGTTCCTGTCACTGCAGAGGAGTGCAACTTCTGACTGCTGTCTCTTTGCTGCTTGTGGTTGGTGGCTCAGTGGAAGTCATGCAGTTAGAAGAGCTACTAGCAGCTTTCTAAATGAAAGTATGAAAGGGCTGGATGATACATCATATCCTCATATCCTTAATCTACACTTTTTTTGTCATTACCAAACATTATTTCAGCCTGAGCTGGGGCATATCTCAATGCCATAATCATAAAACTTCCAAGTTGTTCCTGGTTACCTGCATGACATGTAGTTAACCTAGCTCAGTTATTAAATACAGTTCCAGAGAAGAACCTTTCTCATGCTTCTTGGACTCCAGCTTCCCCAGAGAATGACCAGCACTGGTTGCAGGAAAGGTGGGAAAACCCCAGTGTGCTGTTGTTCAAAGTTCCAGATGTCCTGACAAGCCAGCTGCCTTTTAGCACAGGCAGACCCCAAATGTCTTCCAATACACTAAGAACTTGATAGCACGAGTTCATTGGGTGCCATGAGATTTCGTGGCATGGGAAAACACACTCTCAGTAGGACATGGAAACTAGTGTGGGGAACCTGTGTCTACCAGTGGTTTAGACTCCAAGAGGTGGTTCCCCAGACCCTTGACTCAGTGCCACTTGCTGCAATCCATTAGTCTGGGCTCAGAATGCAGGACTGAACCTTTGCTTCAGCAGTACTGTCAAAAGTGTCATCCAGGATTGAAGCTTGCAAATAGCCTGGCAGGTGCCCCAAGCAGCCATGCAGGCCTGAAGGACAGCTATCAACCACTTCTCTCATCTGCAGTATACACAAAGGAACTCTGGAAGCAGAAGGGAGAAAATCTGTTTGTGTCTTGTGCTCACGTTGCCCTTCTGCATTAGCCACAGCCTGCAAGGTCTGGAGAACAGGGCTCATGAAGAGTGGCCTAGGGAAATGGGGCTGTATAGTATGGAGAAGAGGGGGCTTATTGCTCTCTTCAACTCCCTGAGAGGAGGTTATAGAGAGGTGGGTGTTGGTCTCTTCACCCAAGTAATTAGTTATAGAACAAGAAGAAATGGCCTCAAGTTTTGCCAGGGGAGGTTTAGATTGAACATTAGGACCATTTTTTTTACTGAGTGGTCAGACTGCCCATGGTGGTGGTTGGATCCCCATCCCTGGAGATGTGAAAAAAAAAGGGTAGACATGACTTAGTGGGCACAGTGGTGGTTGGACTTGATGATCTCAAAGGTGTCTTCCAGCTTTAAAGATTCTATGGTTCTAACTTCAATTGCTCAGTTGTAACACTCAGAAGACAGGGAGAAGGGAATCCGAGAGAAGGAAAGACAGAGAAAAAAATTGAAATAGGATAAGGTGAAAGAAAAGGGGGGAAAAGGTTGGGGGGGGAGCTTATTACAGAACAGATAGCACATTCTTAGCCACAGTAGGAATGAAAAGTCTTTCATCAGATCAGTGATTTTGGAGCCTTGGTGGGTGTACTTTATGTCTTTCTTGTCTAGTAGCAGCAATTTCCACGCAGCCTCACACCTCCTGCGCTCACCACAGGCAGCAGGGAACAAAGCCACTCAGAAAGCAGAAGTGATGTTGGAAAGGGCTTTGGCATTCCTTGCTGTTGCAGAGTGGGGAGGACCGCTGAGGGTCAGACCAGACAGGTAATTTGAGGGAAGAGTGTCCTCCACAGGCACGCAGGGCCACCCAGGGAGCCTCAGCCGCCATGGGCAGAAACCAAGGTACAGGCGAGGGCAGCCGAGGGTGTGGTAATGCCTGCAGGCAGGTTTGAAACCTCTGCCAGACTGGAGACCCTGAGATATAAATCAGATTCTGGTCCCTCTCTCTTTTCCTAGGAGAAACAGTGTGTCTTGACAAATGGCTGAGTGCACGCTGGCCAGACAGAAGTGGCTCTGGCACTTTTATCAACATTCTGCTTGCTTCAGGCTCAGCCAAGACAGAGCAAATCCAGGGCTGCATGGACTGCATGCCCTTGGAATGAGCATCCCTAGGAGATCTCAGCTGACATCTTTCAAAGAGCCAGCAAAAATCTCAGCTTAGGGAACAGAAGGAAGATGATTTTTTTTTTCCCTCCTTGCAGAGAGGCTGACTTTTCTACAAACCAAAAGGAATATGTTTAATTAGTTCTGACTGGGTTGAAGAGCAACATGCTCTTGTGGCCAAGATAGGCCAATGCCATTCTGGGCTGTATTAGAAGGGGTGTGGTCAGTAGGTCCAGAGAGGTTCTTCTCCCCCTCTACTCTGCCCTGGTGAGGCCACATCTGGAATAGTGAGCCCAGTTCTGGGTGCCTCAAGAAGGACAGGGAACTGCTTGAAAGAGTCCAGTGCAGAGCCACAAAAATGATGAGGGGAGTGGAACCTCTTCCTTACGAGGACAGACTGAGGGAGCTGGGGCTCTTCAGCTTGGAGAAGAGGACACTAAGGGGTGATGTCATTAATGTTCATAAATAGATAAAGGGTGAGTGCCAAGAGGGTGGAGGCAGGATCTGCTGGGTGACACCCAAGGACAGGACAAGGGGCAGTGGATGGAAGTTGAGGCATAGGAACTTTCATGGAAACAGGAGGGAAAAAAAAATCACAATGAGGGTGACAGAACACTGGAACAGACTGCCCAGGGGGGTTGTGGAGTCTCCCTCCCTGGAGATATTCAAAACCTGCCTGGATGCATTCCTGTGTAATCTGGTATAGGCGATCCCACTCTGGCAGGGGGGTTGGACTGGAAGGTCTTCTGAGGTCCCTTCCAGCCCCTAACATTCTGTGATGCTGTAAGATGTGCTAAAAGCGAAGCAGCAGCTGATGATCCCAAACTCGAACACTGCCGTAGGAAACAAATGCCTCTGAAATGGGATGACATGATATCAAGACAGTTAGGTATGCCCACAGTAGGAAGGAAAAAAAACAGAATCCTGTTATACAAAGGTTTTTATTTTCTAAAAAACCCACCACCAGCACCAATGAAAAACACACAAAACACACACAAAAGCCACCCTCCCATCCCCTGGCTTGTCTTAAATACTGCTTGGAATTGCTTCAGATTCATTTTGAAGAGCTCCCAAAATAAGTTCCTCTGCTGTCCATCACACTCTTTGCCTATTTTGAGATGATAAAAGTAGGGAGCAGTGCAGTTTTCCCACTGTGTGAAGAGTTTTCCTGTTGTTCTTACAAACAGCATCCTCACAATTCACTACCCAAAAGAATGAATGCAACAGATATGCAGGGGGGAAACCCAACCAGGCAGCTTTCTCCGTTAACTCTTACTTTTGTATTGACCTTATAAAGCACACAGATCACATACAAAAGACAAATAAATTTCCAGATGCTTTACAATCTCATTTATATCAAGACAAAATGCAGACAAAACACTTAATAGAAGCAACCCAACATGCCTCAGTCATTCGTCCCTTTCTGTAGAGGAAGAGCAAAACCTGGTTTACATTCCCAAAAGCTCTTTGCAGTTAGTCCTTTGGAGCATGGCTGTCAAGGGAGGTAGGTCCCACAGGATGCCTCTGGTGACTGAAACTGGTGTGGGTTGTGTGTGCGGTCTCAAATGCCACAGCATCTCGTGCCATGTGACATCCAGCATGGCAAATGCAAGGGACATCCCCATAGGACACCTGGGTTTTGACTTCATGTAGAAGTAAGTTGAAGTAGTTGATGTTCCTTTCTCCAGATCCTTGTAGTGCTACTGACTGGTCACTCACAGGGTATTTGTAAACCATGTATTGTCACTGTGCAAGTAACTCTTGCCTCAGCAACCTCTATGGCCTCAAGTTGCACCAGGGGAGGTTTAGATTAGATATTAAAAGAAACTTTTCACTGAAAGGGTTTTCAAACACTGGAACAGGCTCCCTGGGGAGATGGTTGAATCCCCATTCCGGGAGGTGTTTAAAAGATGCAGAAATATGGTGCTGAGGGACATGGTTTAGAATAGAGTAGAGTAGAGTAGAGTAGAGTAGAGTAGAGTAGAATAGAATAGAATAGAATAGAATAGAATAGAATAGAATAGAATAGAATAGAATAGAATAGAATAGAAAGAACCAGGTTGGAAGAGACCTCTGAGATCATTGAGTCCAACCTATCATCCAACACCACCTAATCAACTAAACCATGGCACCAAGCACCCTATCTATTCTCCTCCTAAACACCTCCAATGATGGTGACTCCACCACCTCCCTGGGCAGCACATTCCAATGGGCAATCACTCTCTCTGTGTAGAACTTCTTCCTAACCTCCAGCCTAAACCTCCCCTGGCACAGCTTGAGAATGTGTCCTCTTGTTCTGGTGCTGGTTGCCTGGGAGAAGAGACCAACCCCCATCTGGCTACAACCTCCCTTCAGGTAGTTGTAGAGAGCAAAAAGGTCTCCCCTGAGTCTCCTCTTCGCCAGGCCAAGCAACCCCAGCTCCCTCAGCCTCTCCTCACAGGGCTGTGCTCCAAACCCCTCCCCAGCTTTGTTGCCCTTCTCTGGACACCTTCCAGCAACTCAACATCTTTCCTAAACTGAGGGGCACAGAACTGGACACAGGACTCAAGGTGTGGCCTAACCAGTGCAGTGTACAGGGGCAGAATGACCTCCCTGCTCCTGCTGGCCACACTGTTTCTGATGCAGGCCAGGATGCCATTGGCCTTCTTGGCCACCTGGGCACACTGCTGGCTCATGCTCAGCCAGCTGTCAATCAGTACCCCCACGTCCCTTTCTGTTTGGCTGCTCTCCAGCCACTCTGACCCCAGCCTGTAGCACTGCATGGGGTTGCTGTGGCCAATGTGCAGAACCTGGCACTTGGATGTGTTCAATCTCCTGCCCTTGGACTCTGCCCATCTGTCCAGCCTGTCATGGTCTCTCTGCAGAGCTCGTCTGCCTTCTAACAGATCCCCACCTGCCCCCAGCTTGGTGTCATCTGCAAATTTACTGATGATGGACTCAATCCCCTCATCCAGATCATCAATAAAGATATTTAGCACCAGACCTGTTAGATAATGGTTGGACTCAATGACCTTAAAGGTCTTTTCCAACCAAAATGATTCTGTAGTTCTGTTCTATGGTAAAAGCAGTCAGTCTGACTTGCCTGGTCTATTTTCTATGTCCCTCAATTTCTCCATTACAATCAGATATATTTGCCCATAATGGCAGTTGTGAGGGTTCCAAGTTCTGTCACAGCCCTGAATGCATCAACAAAGCTTTAAGCACAACCAACTTGTAATGTGCTGTCTTTGTAACTGTCCCCTGCAGCTGCTCCTCCGTGCTCCTCTTAGCTGCTTGGCCAACACTGCTCCAGACCAGCTCTGACATGGATTAGCTCAGTGACACTGAGCCAGCCACCATGGGCAAAGTGCTGTGAGGAAAAGCTGCATCAGCTGGGGCCCAAACACATCCGTTTGGAAGGTGCATTGGGGTCCTTGCCTGATACGTGCTGCACTTGTGCTCTGCCCAACCATGTCAACCATGGCCAGCTGTCATCAGTCCTCCCTGAGGCCTGGCCTTGTCCTTGGCACTTCCAGCAGCTAAAGAAAAGCAATGTGTCACCATCCCTGTAAAAGGTTTTTGTGAAATACTACATCCAAGCTGCTGAAACGTTGCAAGAGGATTACTAGAGGCTGTCATTCACAGGAGCTGTTTCTAAGCTGGCATAGACTATTTTGTGCACCAAGACAGTTTTCACAAACAGATCAGAAATACAGTCATTTAAAAAATAAAGGTGGCAAGATCATATTGACTGAGGAGAGCATAGTCTGTGTTCAGTGGAAATAACAGCATGTTGACATCTGACATCATTCCTGGAAGGAGCAGTCTTCACTGTGGTACCTCATACCCAGCTGATGGGAGCTGGCTTTGTTCAGCCTGGAGAAAAGAAGGCTCTGGGGAAACTTTATAGTGGCCTTCCAGTACCTGAAGGGGGTCTACAAAAAAGCTGGAAGGGACTCTACGAAGGCCTGCAGCACTAGGACAAGGGCAATAGTTTTAAACGAGAGAAGGGTAGATTTAGATTGGACATTAGGACAAAGTTCTTTACTGTGCGAGAACTGGAATACTGGAACAGGTTGCCCAGGGAGGTGGTGGAGGTCCCAATCCAGGAGACATTTGCCATCATTCTTGATGGGGCTCTGAGCAACTTGATCTAGTTGGGGATGTCCCTGCTTATTGCAGGGGGGTTGGACTAGATGACCTTTAGAGGTCCCTTCCAACTCTATGCACTCTGAGTTTGTGGTTCTGTTTTGGCAGCACCGATTGACCGCATGTGTTCAGGCACAGAAGCAGTCATGGACTGAGTGGAACAAATGGATGCTGTAATATTTTTCACTGGCCAAACCTGGGTGAAGTGTGATTTTGTCATTGAGGCAGGAACACATTAATGTTGCACGAGCTCCAAATAATGGCCATAGTCCCAGTGCTGACAAGCAGTTTGCCGTGTTGGGAGTATTCCAGGCAGTCACAAGCGGCTTCCAAGAGTTACCATACACTGTAGTTAGGACAGCTACCCTGGAAAGGCACACAGGATTTCTCTCCAAATCATGAAGTAACTTTTGCCATCACTGCCCAAGCTTACATACATGGAATGTACTGATTTCAACAGTTATGAAACTTGTTTGTACTTCATTATTATTGTCCTTGGCTGTCCTGCTCTCCCTCTGTAAAAGGAGTAACTGTGCTAGGATTACATACACTCTGCTATTTTGCCTTCTTTATCTGCTAATAAATCACAGATTCATCAAAAAGTGAGTTTTAAGCTGCAGAACTAGAAAGTAGATCAGTCTGTCAGCAAACTGATCTGAAATATTCCTGGTTTGGTTTATTTTGCTAAGGCCATGGCCTCAGTGACTCAGAACCGTTGATGTACATTGAATGCTTACTCAGTCAAACCGTCCTAATCCCACTAGAAATAACACTGTGGCATTTTTTCCTCCTGTAAGGCTTGTCCTAGAAGCAGTTCCTGTAGCACACAAAAAAAAAATCTTCCCATCTATGCAGAGTGGCTGATTTTTGGCAGAACAACCTGGGACCTGATGCTCCTTCTGTCAGGAATCTGGCTAGCACAGGTGAACCTTTGCGCATGCAAGTGATTCCTGTCTTTCTCTACTCATCCAGTGTCAAAGAAGACAGTTTATCAGGTCATTTAGGATGAGAGGAAATGGCCTCAAGTTGTGCCAGGGGAGGTTTAGATTGGATATCAGGAAAAAACTCATTACTGAAAGAGCAGTCAGGCATTGGAACAAGCAGCCTGGGAAGGTGGTTGAGTCACCAACCCTGGATGTGTTTAAAGGTCGTTTGGATGTGGTGCTTGGGGATATGGTTTAGGGGTGAACTTTGCAGAGTAGGGTTGTCATGTGGACTTGATGATCCTGAGAGTCTTTTCCAACCCAAATGTTTCTGTGATTCTGTGGTTGAATCACCAGGCCTGGAGGTGTGACCTTGAGTACTGTGTCCAGTTCTGGGTCCCTCAGTTTAAGAAGGATATTGAGACACTTGAATGTGTCCAGAGAAGGGCAACAAGGCTGGGGAGAGGCCTTGAGCACAGCCCTGTGAGGAGAGGCTGAGGAAGCTGGGGTTGTTTAGCCTGGAGGAGGCTCAGGGGAGACCTTATAGCTCTCTACAACTACCTGAAGGGTGGTTGTAGCCAGGAGGGGGTTGGTCTCTTCTCCCAGGCAACCAGCACCAGAACAAGAGGACACAGTCTCAAGCTGTGCCAGGGGAAGTTTATGCTCAAGGTGAGGAAAAGTTATTTACTGAGAGAGTCATTTGCCATTGGAATGTGCTGCCCAGGAAGTTGGTGGAATCACCATCCCTGGAGATGTTCAAAAGGGCATTGGACATGGAACTTGGTGCCATGGTTTAGTCATGATGTCTGTGGTGACAGGTTGGACTTGATGATCTTTGAGGTCTCTTCCAACCTTGGTGATTCTGTATGATTCTGTATTCAAAAAACATGTAGACAATGGCATTTCAGGGCATGGTTTAGTGGGCATGTGTTTGTGGCACCATCATGTGGCTCAGTTGGTAGCACCTAAGACTCTTACTGGGAAGGTCTTGAATTCAAGCCTGCAGTGGGCAGGAGTGTTCTCTCTCTGGGGAGCAATGTCCTTTCACTGGGTGCCATGGTCTAGTCATGGGGTTTGTGGAGACAGGTTGGACTCGATGATCTTCGAGGTCTCTTCCAACCTTAGCAATACTGTGGTGTTGGGTTGACAGTTGGACTTGATCTTAGATGCCTCTTCCAATCTTAATGTTTCTATCATTCCATGATTCTATAAAGTCTTCCTTTGTGGTACTTGTCACTGTGCACTGTTATATTTATTTTGAAATCATTATAAAATATTGTATTATTATTATTTCTTTTCTTTCCATGCTGTGATTCTTTCTCCAAGCCACAGATCATCGTGTGCATGAGTCAGCAGATGGCTCTTAAAAGTACACTAATGCACATTCAGCAGTCTGCATTTGTTTTCACTGCTTTCTTCTAAATGCTCATATTGTTGTGATTCTGTTTCTCCACAATTAAAATCATAGAATCACAGAATCAACCAGGTTGGAAGAGACCTCCAAGATCATCCAGTCCAACCGATCACCCAGCCCTATCCAATCAACTAGACCATGGCACTAAGTGCCTCATCCAGGCTTTTCTTGAAGATCACCAGGGACAGCAACTCCACCACCTCCCTGGGCAGCCCATTCCAATGGCAAATCACTCTCTCTGGGAAGAACGTCTTCCTCATATCCAGCCTGAACCTCCCCTGGCACAGCTTGAGACTGTGTCCCTTCATTCTGTTGCTGGTTGCCTGGGAGAAGAGACTGACCCCTCCTGGCTACAACCTCCCTTCAGGTAGTTGTAGACAGCATAAGGTCTCCCCTGAGTCTCCTCTTCTCCAGGCTAAACAACCCCAGCTCCCTCAGCCTCTCCTCATAGGGCTGTGCTCCAAACCCCTCACCAGCTTTGTTGCCCTTCTCTGGACATGTTCAAGAGTCTCAATGTTTTTCTTAAATTGAGGGCCCCAAAACTGGACACAGGACTCAAGGTGTGGCCTAACCAGTGCTGAGTACAGGGGCAGAATGACTTCCCTGCTCCTGCTGGCCACACTATTCCTGATGCAGGCCAGGATGCCATTGGCCTTCTTGGCCACCTGGGCACACTGCTGGCTCCTGTATCTACGAGCATCCCCAGGTTCCTTTCTGCCTGGCCACTCTCCGGCCAGTCTGTCCCCAGCCTATAGCACTGCTTGGGGTAGTTGTGGACCAAGTGGAGAACCCTGCACTTAGACTTGTTAAATCACATCCCATTGGCCTCTGCCCACCCATGATTTGAGCTTAGCTCTAATCAATCCACAGAGAGCATAGCAGAAAAAAAAGAAGCCCTCAAAGTGAGTGAATCTCAGTGACAACTTCATAAGCATGGTCTCCCACTTGACCAGCTTTAATGACTTACAATTAAAATGATAAATCCCATTAGCAGTAACTGAAGCTTCATTGCCACAGGTTTGGATGGGAGCAATATTTAATTCTTCCTAGCATTAGTGAACTATCTGGTCTCTCTATGCTGACCTATAAAAAGTTAAGACACTTCCCAGTGACCATGGCACTCTTTAATTTTACCTTATAGAAACCATAAAATCATCTGCTGGATCAAAGGTTTCATGTGACATCAGGACTATTTAAAAAGCTGCTTGCAGTGATCAAGGATTGTTTAGGACAATGTAAAACAATAATATTCCAGGAAGCAATGGTGATCCTTCTATCCTTTTTTCACCCCAGAATGCAGACATATGAAGGAGAGAGAGATGTGTCTGTGGTGCTGAGAAGAAAGGAGAAGTTTTTTAATTAGTTTGTTCATCAGTTTGATCCTGAACTGAGATTTCTGCTGTCCTGAAGTTCTTTCCACTGCAACTAAATATCACTTACAGGGGAAATAAAGGATCAAAATTTACAGTCTAGAAAATCAGATGGAAACAGTTGTTATATTTTTGGTACTAAGGACTTTTCCAATACCAAAGAAAAACCCCAGCCAAAACCAAAACCAAAACAACCCAGGCTGATGATACAGGAAAGTCTTTCATGCTCTTTCTCTTGGACTCCTTTAGCATAATAAAACATTGTACTTTCCAGTCTGAATCAGAATTATGTAGGGCAGCACTCTCTGATGTCAACAGTACATCTTGTAATGGGCGTTTTCCAACATCAACCATGTCAGGTGAGCTGAATGATGGTCACCTGCTACAAACAGATACGCTTCACATCACTTTCCTGCAGAAACAGGGCAACTACTGACTCCATAAGGACTCTAGAGGTAATTGACAAGACTGAGCACATTTTAAGCTGAGGGCATCCTAAAAATCAGGCTATGTATAGGGTTGAGATGCTCTGTTAAGTGTAGGGGGAACAAAACCCATCAAGGAGAGCATCCTTGACTCAGACTTTTTTCATGAGCATGTATTACCGTCAAATCTTTGTTTAAGGACTAGGAATGCTGCAGGCAGTGAAGCTTCCCTGCCACAGCAAACAGAATGAAGACATCTGTATGTACACAGCGAAGTCGCTGTGGTCATTTATCTGTGAGGACAGCCCTTCTTATTCTTACTCAAAGACCACTGAGGTCAGCAGAGATTCCCTTAAGACTCAGGGACACTTTTGAATAAAAGGCAGAGGCAAACACCTAGTGCCAAAAATGACCACTGAAAAAGCAGAGTTGTTTGAGTGGGGGATGTGCATATAGACATAGAATTAATTTGCTTATGGGACACATATCATACAAATTTTCTGGTAAGCAGAAACCATATCATACTTCTGAGTATTTCCCATCTGATTTCCTTTATTTCCTCATATTTTAAAACAAACACACAAAAAAAAACCACAAACCCCACAGAAAACCACCAAACCTGAAATATGAAGCTGTTCACTTTCTCTTACTTCAGTGCCCAGAAAACACATTACACATTAATTTATTTGTGAGAGCTTCATTGTATTATTACACATGCCTTGGTTTGGTGCACAGGAGTGTACAGTTTTAACATGCTCACTTTATTATTGCCAGTTTTAAAACGCTGTGGAGCTTCACTCTGTGGACAGGAGGCACAAGTCTGAGTTTCCCCGTGCGTTTCTGAGGACAGATGTGATTGGAATGTAAGCAGTATGCCTTATCCTTGTAACAGGTTAATCTCAGTGAGAGGTATTTAATTAGAATCAACCATGATCTTACAATCAAATAGTAAGTATCAGAAAAAAACAAAGAAACAAACAAAAACCCCAAAAACAAAGGAGTATTTTCTTAATATGTGCAGTAACTTGTTAGTCTCTTATGATTCAGACTGGACGTGAGGAGGAAGTTCTTCACCGTGAGAGTGGTGAAGCCCTGGAACGGGTTGTCCAGGGAGGTGGTTGAGGCGCTGTCCCTGGAGGTGTTTAAGAGCAGGCTGGATGAGGCTCTGGCCAGCCTGATCTAGTGTGGGGTGTCCCTGCCCATGGCAGGGGGGTTGGAACTAGATGATCCTTGTGGTCCCTTCCAACCCTGACTGATTCTATGATTCTATGATTCCTAATTCCTTTGGCACTTCCTCTTTTCGCTGTAACTGAACGGTGCTTTTTAAATACCTAGGCTAAACTTCTCAGAACTGCTTAACAATCCAGGTGCCTTCTCAGAGTTATCCCACTGGGCCCAAAAGCCAATGCTCAGCACTTTCTGACAGTCTGACACCCACAAGGTACTCAATATTGAGGTGACATTACTAATGGCTACTAACACTTATTCCATCCAAAGATACAACATATTCATCCAACGAACTCTTTGACGACGATTTTGTTCTACACCCTCAGTCACTCTGGTTACCTGGCCAAGGAG
This sequence comes from Colaptes auratus, assembly GCA_015227895.2. Lineage (NCBI taxonomy): Eukaryota > Metazoa > Chordata > Aves > Piciformes > Picidae > Colaptes > Colaptes auratus. The sequence continues at coordinate 63,405,545 of CM037632.1, forward strand.
CAATAGTTAAGATCTGCCTAAACATTTAGAAAAGTTTTAAATCTCACTTTTACACACTACTTATTTATACAGACAACTACATCAGGTTCGCTCCATTCGCTCCCCTCCCCACCCCCTATGTCTAATCAAGGTGACAGCTTGTTATTTGTCTTCAACTCTAAGCCAAATGTTTAAAAACAAAACAAAAAGAACACTATTGAGTTTTACAAACAAATACATGGCATAATAGTTTGTGGTACTGTTTTTAGGTTGGAGCTGCTTGCTTGTCTGGGATTTTGAAGGCTCTCTCAGAACCAGTACTCGGAGACGAAGATGTGAACGTTGACGATGTTGCGATGAGACACCACTCCGCCCATGACGTAGTTCATCTCCAGTTTCAGGATGGCATGGAAAGGGCCAACAATGGGCCTCACCTGACGGACTACACCTGTTGAGATACAAAGAGATTACCAGGTGCAGCAGTTTTAGGCTGTGCCCAGGAGATTTGCCACAAATCTTGGACAGAAAGTAGCAGAATGTAAATAAATTACCATTGGATGTAAAAGGGAAAATAATGATAAGGTCTAAATCATCCTATCGGTCTGAAAACCAACATAAAGTTAGTTTGTAAAGTAACTCTGTCTCTTTTTGGCTTCCTTTGCTCTGGCAGATACTAGCTACTGCTTCTGCTAGCTTTGCTGACCTTGTCTGTGTTCTTTGTTGTGGTTAAGTAATACAGAATACCAAATTAACCAGGTTGGAAAAGACATTCAAGATAAAGTCCAACCTATCACCCAACACCATGTAATCAACTAAACCATGGCACGAAGTGCCTCATCCAGTCTCTTTTTAAAACAATTCCAGTGATGGTGACTCCACTACCTCCCTGGGCAGCACATTCCAATGGCCAATCACTCTTTCTTAGAAGAATTTCTTCCTAACATCCAGCCTAAACCTCCCCTGGCACAGTTTCAGCCTGTGTCCTCTTGTTCTGTCACAGGTTACCTGGGAGAAGAGACCACCCCCCCTTCTGGCTAAAACCTCCCTTCAGGTAGTTGTAGACAGCAATAAGATCTCCCCTGAGCCTCCTCTTCTCCAGGCCAAACAAACAAGTCTCTGCTCCTCCTTCTCTTGTCCCGTGTACAGGGGGAAGGAAGGGAGCAGGGAGGAGGAAGCTGTTGGTAACCCCCTGGTTTTGTCCAGGGGGGTTCTTGAGCTGTTCATTAATTGTAAGTATATGTAACTATTGCATGTTTTGTACATATTCATTGCATTCTATATTGCCAGATTGTAGTTTTGCTTGTAAATATAGCTTCATTTGCTTTCCAACTGAGCTGGTCTGGCAATTTTCTGTTGGGGGGGTAATTTCAACCCACCACACCAGGAGATCAGATGGGTTTGGGTGAGATATACTCCCTTTTGTTTTCATGTTACATGATGGAAAGTTATTTTGTTTATTGGATGTGTAAATAGCTTGCAAGAAAGCCTGCAAAATAAGAATAAAATACAACTTTTTGAATATCTTTAAGAAGAGCAGCCAGGCAGAGAGGGACCTGGGGGTGCTGGTTGATGGTAGGCTGAACATGAGCCTGCAGTGTGCCCAGGCAGCCAAGAGGGCCAATGGCATCCTGGCCTGCATCAGGAAGAGTGTGGCCAGCAGGAGCAGGGAGGTCATTCTGCCCCTGTACACTGCACTGGTTAGGCCACACCTGAGTACTGTGTCCAGTTCTGGGGCCCTCAGTTTAGGAAGGATGTTGACTTGCTGGAGCATGTCCCGAGAAGGGCAACAAAGTTGGTGAGGGGTTTGGAGCACAAGCCCTATAAGGAGAGACTGAGGGAGCTGGGGTTGCTTAGCCTGGAGAAGAGGAAGCTCAGGGGAGACCTTCTTGCTCTCTACAACTAGCTGAAGGGAGGTTGTAGCCAGGAGGGGGTTGGTCTCTTCTCCCAGCAGCCAGCAGCAGAACAAGAGGACACAGTCTCAAGCTGTGCCAGGGGAGGGTTAGGCTGGATGTTAGGAAGAAGTTCTATACAGAGAGAGTGATTGCCCATTGGAATGTGCTGCCCAGGGAGGTGGTGGAGTCACCATCACTGGAGGTGTTTAGGAGGAAACTTGATAGGGTGCTTGGCTGCATGGTTTAGTTGATTAGGTGGTGTTGGATGATAGGTTGGACATGATGACCTTGAGGGTCTCTTCCAACCTGGTCTATTCTATTCTATTCTATTCTATTCTATTCTATTCTATTCTATTCTAATTATATTCTTTCTATTCTATTCTGTTCTATTCTTTCTGTTCTATTCTTTCTATTCTGTTCTATTCTATTCTATCCTATCGATGCTGCTAATGGCAGAAAAACTACATATTCTGACATCAGTAATTTATTTTTTAAGCTTTTATTCCAAGAAATGGATTCTGTAAGCAGTCTGTGACACTGCTTTTTAAGGAGCTCACCAGGAGACTTGCCCTAGGTAAGGTGGCGCACACATTGTCCTGAGAAGAACATAAGCCTTCACACCTGGGAATGCCATGAAAGTTCTGGTACTGTGCTGAAAAATCACATTTCATTTGGAAAAGTAGAAGTTCTTTGTAATGCAGCAGAGAAAATCAGCACTTTCCCCATAAACACCTGATGGTAATTCTAAACAGTGAGGGTGATGGTGCACTGGAGCAGGCTGCCCAGAGAGGTTGTGGAGTCTCCTCTGGAGGCTTTCAAAACCTGCCTGGATGAGTTCCTGTGCGGCCTGCCCTAGGTGATCCTGCTTTGGACTTGATGATGTCTGAGGGTGCCCTCCAACCCCTAACATTCTGTGATGCTATGTCTGTTAATGTGCCCTATCATGGATGGGTGGCCTCACTGGGAACAACAGGAATAAAGCAGGGGAGTTTAATGAGAAAAGGGGGACTATCACAGCACCTCTTCTTGTGTCCTTCTTCACATGCACAGTGGCCAACATCACCAACATGAGGAAGTGGCGAGGGAGAATTGAGCTGTGTCTTTTAGGGCTCTAGGGTTTTGGGTTGTTTTACACGGAGGAGCCCCAGTACTGGAGCACTGTAGGATAAGGCCTCCTGTGGGCTGAGAGTAGTGGAGTTCTCAGGGGAGCAGCAGGGCAGGGCTCCTCCAGAAAGGGCTTGCTTCACCCTCCCAGCCAGGCAGTGGGGCAAGCCATGGGCCAGCCTAGTTCAACCTAGTTCAACCCAGCAAGTTGATGGTGATGATGCTGGGCCAAAATCAAATTGTGGAGGTAAGGTTTGAGTCTGGGTCCATAACAAGAATACCTTATGGCTGTGATGAGCTGGAGACCAGCCCTCTTCAAACACTGCTCAGGCAGGGACTGAAGCTGAAATGGGGCTACTGGCCACTGGACAGGGGTGCAGGAGAGGACTCTGGAGATGCCTATCTGAGCCATGAGGTCTTACTGATGTCTTCACACGATGTGGCTATACAGAATAGCATTACAGCTTCAGGCTTACACAAAGGAAAGTCAGCAGAAGCTTTGCAATTAACTCTGGAGGCTCAAGATCAGATTGTAAGCACGTTCTTACTTCATGGCCTGGTGTTACACAGTAGGGAGCTTCCAAAGGGCTCCCACCTGTATCTAAAAGATCAAAATCACTTGCACACAATGTCAGCCAGCAGGCACAGAGATTCTGGTGGAGACTCCCCTTCTCTTCAAGGTCACTTCCAGCTGACACAATTATAGCATTCTATGATTCTACCTCCTTCTGACAACTGACTTGTCTGACAAGAGTGTTTCATTCCACAGGGAATGTACAGTTTAAGAAAGGATGTATGCCTTCTGCATGCTGGAGGTTATGTTTTACAAGCAAGCTGCACACCACTGCCTTCCTGGAGTCCCAGCTGAACTTCTAGAGCAGTCTCCTATGAACACATTGGCTTGAGATCTGATGGAGGAGATAAACATTAGCTTATGCAGGCTGTCAGCACCATTTCCTAAGGCAGTGATGACATTAGAGTTTTGTGCTGTTTCAATACTAACTAATCTCTTCAGCATGCAGTAAAACTGCACACTTTTGCAATACAATAAACCAGGTTGGAAGAGACCTTCAAGATCATCGTGTCCAACCTATCAACCAATCCAACCCACCTAAACAACTAGATCATGGCACCAAGCACCCCATCAAGTCTCCTCCTGAACACTTCCAGTGATGGTGACTCCACCACCTCCCCGGGCAGCCGATTCCAATGGGCAATCACTCTCTCTGTATAGAACTTCCTCCTAACATCCAGCCTAAACCTCCCCTGGCACAGCCTGAGACTGTGTCCTCCTCTTCTGGTGCTGCCTGCCTGGGAGAAGAGACCAACCTCTGCCTGGCTACAACCTCCCTTCAGGTAGTTGTAGAGAGCAAGAAGGTCACCCCTGAGTCTCGTGTTCTCCAGGCTAAGCAACCCCAGCTCCCTCAGCCTCTCCTCATAGGGCTTGTGTTCCAAACCCCTCACCAACCTTGTTCCGCTTCTCTGGACATGTTCCAGCAAGACAACATCCTTCCTAAACTGAGGGGCCCAGAACTGGACACAGGACTCGAAGTGTGGCCTAACCAGTGCAGTGTAGAGGGGCAGAATGACCTCCCTGCTCCTGCTGGCCACACTGTTCCTGATGCAGGCCAGGATGCCATTGGCCCTCTTGGCTGCCTGGGCACACTGCAAGCTCATGTTCAGCCTACCCTCAACCAGTACCCCCAGGTCCCTCTCTGCCTGGCCACTCTCCAGCCACTCTGACCCCAGCCTGTAGCACTGCATGGGGTTGCTGTGGCCCAATGTGCAGAACCCGGCACTTTGGATGTGTTCAATTTCCTGCCCTTGGCCTCTGCCCATCTGTCCAGCCTGTCGAGGTCCCTCTGCAAAGCCTCTCTGCCCTCCAGCAGATCAACTTCTGCCCCCAGCTTGGTGTCGTCCGCAAATTTACTGATGATGGACTCAATGCCCTCATCCAGATCATCAATAAAGATGTTGAAAAGCATGGGGCCCAGCACTGATCCTTGGGGAACACCACTAGTGACAGGCTGCCAGCTGGATGTGGCACCATTCACCACCACTCTCTGGGCTCGGCCCTCCAGCCAGTTCCTAACCCAATGCAGTGTGCTCCCATCCAAACCATGGGCTGACAGCTTGGCCAGGAGTTTGCTGTGGGGGACAGTGACAAAGGCCTTGCTGAAGTCACAGTATCACAGTATCACAGTATAACCAAGGTTGGAAGAGACCCCAAGGATCATCAAGTCCAACCTGTCCCAACAGACCTCACAACTAGACCATGGCACCAAGTGCCACGTCCAATCTCCCCTTGAACACCTCCAGGGACGGCGACTCCACCACCTCCCTGGGCAGCACATTCCAATGACGAATGACTCGCTCAGTGAAGAACTTCCTTCTCACCTCGAGTCTAAACCTCCCCTGGCACAGCTTGAGACTGTGTCCCCTTGTTCTGGTGCTGGTTGCCTGGGAGAAGAGACCAACCCCCTCCTGGCTACAACCACCTTTCAGGTAGTTGTAGAGGGCAATGAGGTCACCTCTGATCCTTCTCTTCTCCAGGCTAAACAACCCCAGCTCCCTCAGCCTCTCCTCATAGGGCTGTGCTCAAGGCCTCTCCCCAGCCTTGTTGCCCTTTTCTGGACACGTTCAAGTATCTCGATGTCCTTCTTAAACTGAGGGGCCCAGAACTGGACACAGTACTCAAGGTGTGGCCTAACCAATGCAGAGTACAGGGGCAGAATGACCTCCCTGCTCCTGCTGGCCACACTATTCCCAATACAGGCCAGGATGCCATTGGCCTTCTTGGCCACCTGGGCACACTGTTGGCTCATGTTTAGGTGGGTGTCAATCAGCACCCCCAGGTCCCTCTCTGTTTGGCAGCTCTCCAGCCACTCTGACCCCAGCCTGTAGCTCTGCATGGGGTTGCCGTGGCCAAAGTGCAGCACCCGGCACTTGGACTTATTAAATGCCATCCCATTGGACTCTGCCCATCTGTCCAGTCGGTCGAGGTCCCTCTGCAGAGCCTTTCTACCCTCTAACTGACTAACATCTGTTCCCAACTTGGTGTCATCTGCAAACTTGCTGATGACTGACTCAACCCCCTCATCCATATCATCAATGAAGATGTTAAAGAGGATGGGCCCAGCACCGATCCCTGGGGGACGCCGCTGGTGACTGGCCGCCAGCCGGACGCGGCACCATTCACCACCACTCTCTGGGCTCGGCCCTCCAGCCAGTTCCTAACCCAGCACAGAGTGTTGCGGTCCAAACCACGAGCTGACAGTTTAGCCAGCAGTTTACTGTGGGGGACGGTGTCAAAGGCCTTGCTGAAGTCCAGATAGACTACATCCACAGGCCTCCCCACGTCCACCAGACGGGTCACCTGATCATAGAAGGAGATCAGGTTGGAGAGGCAGGACCTGCCCCTCCTAAATCCATGCTGGCTGGACCTGAGCCCTTGGCCATCCTTCAGGTGCGCAGTTATTGCCTCCAGGATAATCTGTTCCATCACTTTCCCTGGCACTGAGGTCAGGCTGACTGGCCTGGAGTTTCCAGGTTCCTCCATCCATCCCATCTTGTGGATGGGGATCACATTGGCCAGTTTCCAGTCATCTGGGACCTCTCCAGTGAGCCAGGACTGGAGGAAAATGATGGAGAGCGGCTTGGCCAGCTCATCTGCCAGCTCTCTCAGCACCCTAGGATGGATCCCATCCGGTCCCATGGACTTGTGTGTGTCCAAGTGGCTCAGCAGGTCCCGAACTAATTCCTCATGGATTTCTGGGGCATTACACTGCTCCCCGACCCTATTACCCAGCTCAGGAGGCCACTCATCCTGGACTCCTGCCTTGCTGTTAAACATGGAGGCAAAGAAGGCGTTCAGGACCTCAGCCTTTTCCTCATCTTCGGTCACTGTGTTCCCCTCCAGGTCCAGTAAGGAGTGGAGGTTCTTCTTGCCCTTCTTTTTAGCGTTGATATATTTGTAAAATTGCTTTTTATTTTCTTTCACAGAGGTGGCCAGTTTCAGTTCTAACTGGGCCTTTGCCTCTCTAATTTTATTCCTACATAATCTAACCACTTCCTCAAACATACCTCGAGAAGCCTTCCCCCCCTTCCAAAGGTGATACAGCCTCTTTTTTTCCCTTAATTCCCCCAGGAGCTGCTTGCTCATCCAGGCCCAGAGCCTTCCCCTCGGCTCATCTTTCGGCAGATGGGAACCGCCAGCTCCTGTGCCCTCAAGAGCTCCTTTTTGAAGTAGGTCCAACCCTCCTGGACCCCTCGGTTCATGAGGGTTGGTACCCAGGGAACTTTACAAATAAGTTTCTTAAAGAGGCTGAAGTTTGCCCTCCGGAAGTCCAGGGTGAAGGTTCTGTTGGTACTCCTCCCTATCTCCCTGCATATTGAACACTTCACTATCTCATGGTCACTGCACCCTAGGCAGCCTCCCACGGTCACATCTCCCACCAGCCCTTCCCTATTGGAGAGCAGCAGGTCAAGCAGAGCCTGTCCCCTGGTAGGCTCGCTTAACAGCTGCGTTAGGAAGCAGTCCTCTATTCGCTCCAGGAATCTGTCCAGGTAGACCACATCCACAGGCCTCCCCACATCCACCAGGCAGTCACCTGATCATAGAAGGAGATCAGGTTGGTCAGGCAGGACCTGCCCTTCCTAAATCCGTGCTGGCTGGGCTTGATCCCTTGGCCATCCTGTAAGTGCTGTGTGATCACACTCAAGATGACCTGTTCCATAATCTTGCCTGGCACTGAGGTCAGGCTGACAGGCCTGGAATTCCCTGGCTCTTCCAACTGGCCCTTCTTGTGGATGGGCACCACGTTGGCAGCTTCCAGTCTTCCGGGACCTCTCCAGTGAGCCAGGACTGCTGAAAAATGATGGAGAGCGGCTTGGCCAGCTCATCTGCCAGCTCTTTCAGCACCCTAGGATGGATCCCATCCGGTCCCATGGACTTGTGAGGGTCCAAGCAGCTGAGATCTCTAACTACCCCATCCTGGAACAGAGGAGAACTATGCAGCTCCCTGGCTCCTTCTGCCAGCTCTGCAGGCCAGCTGTCTGGAAGACGTTCTGCCCTGCTAGTAAAAATTGAGGCAAAGAAGGTGTTATGTACCTCTGCCTTTTCCTCATCCTTTGTTACAACGTTCCCCTCCGTGCCCACCAAGGAGTGGAGGTTGTCCTTGCCCTCCTCTTGCTATTGATGTATTTATGGAAGGACTTTTTGTTGTCCTTCACAGCAGAGGCTGTCTGAGCTCCAAATGTGCTTTTACCTCCCTAATTTTCTTCCTACAAGACCTAGCAACTTCCCTAAACATTCCATGTGTTGCCTCCCCTTTCTTCCAAAGATGATACACCCTCTTTTTTCCCCTTAGTTCTTTTAGAAGCTCATTGCCCATCCAGGCTGGCCGTCTGCCCCGGCGGCTCAGCTTCCGGCACGTTGGCACAGCCTGTTCCTGCGCCTTCAAGAGCTCTTCCTTGAAGCAGCTCCAGCTCTCCTGGACCCCTTTGTTTTTAAGGGCTGTATCCCAGGGAACCTTCTGAGTTAGTTCCTTGAGTAGCCTGAAGTCTGCCCTCCGGAAGTCCAGAGTGGAGGTCTTCTTGCTGCCCCTCTTAGCTTGGCTGAATACCACATTTCACCACATTTATCCACTTTGCTTGCCATGTTTGATGAATACATTTTTTAAGCATCCTCCCTCCTACAATTTATATATCCATACACACATATGTTTATATTTCATGTTTTCCCAGTGCTCTTCATTGCTTTCCTGCACCTTATAAAAATGACTGGGCTTGGGAGATGATATATTGAATCAGAAAAGCCTTGCTAAAATTGTCCTCCCTCTTGAGTAGCATTTCGAGCATTTTGCTAACAAGATAGCACATTATTGCAGGCACTGCTTTAACTGCCAACCACGAAAACACGCAGCACTCAGTACTGCCAAGCTGTTCAACCACCCCTGTTAGCAGCTCACACAGTGATCACCAAACCTCAGATGACAAAGGCTGCTGGTTTCACTTAGCAATCTTCTTCTCTTCCCTAGCAGAGCCTAGGCTAGTCTAAAAGTGGGATTGCAAACTGGTTACTTTGGGGGTTGTTCTGGTTTGTTTTTTCACATGATGCAATTCTACTCAAGACAGCTCATGCCACAGTATGGCATCTATCCACATGTTGCTGACTTAGCACTCAAATCAATTCTTAACTTCCTCATTCTTGTTTGGATTCATCCTGCTAATAGGCAGAAAAAATTGGAATACCACATGCTGTTATCCATGTGGTAGTACTTTTCCATATAGTTTTCTTGCTGCAGTTTTAAAACCAAGCCAAATAATGGTCTGAGAAGCTAATGCAGTATATCTTAAACCAGTTATAGCAAAGCAAGAAAGTGAAGGTGTTGTTCTTCCCCTGATTTTGGGGCCATTGTGTGATGAATGAAGGCACAAACCCCACTGCCATATAGCAACAAGATTCCAGAAATGCACAGAGCAGAGAATCTCAGAAGTCCTCCCAGAAGTCCTGTATTGCTGCACTGTAGAATCTCTATGATTACAGAGTCTCAGAGTCCCACTTACAGAAGAAGTCCCAGAAGCCCTTAACAGACAAAGCAGCTAACAGAAGTCCTGAGCATATCCCTCACAGCATCCCTACACCAAAGCCCTTGCCAGAAGAACTAACTAAAGCAGAACTAACAGAAGCCAAAGTCCCTAGCAGCCCTAACCCAAGTCTCTGTACCCAGCATTGGTTAGGCCACACCTTGAGTCCTGTGTCCAGTTCTGGGCCCCTCAATTTAAGAAGGATATTGAGACACTTGAACATGTCCAGAGAAGGGCAACGAGGCTGGGGAGAGGCCTCGAGCACAAGCCCTATGAGGAGAGGCTGAGGGAGCTGGGGTTGTTTAGCCTGGAGAAGAGGGGGCTCAGGGGAGACCTTATTGCTGTCTACAACTACCTGAAGGGTGGTTGTAGCCAGGAAGGGGTTGGCCTCTTCTCCCAGGCAGCCAGCACCAGAAAAAGAGGACACAGTCTCAAGTTGTGCCAGGGGAAGTTTATGCTTGAGGTGAGGAGAAAGTTCTGTTCTGTTCTATTCTATTCTATTCTATTCTATTCTATTCTATTCTATTCTATTCTATTCTGTTCTGTTCTATTCTATTCTATTCTATTCTATTCTATTCTATTCTATTCTATTCTATTCCCCTGTCAAATCTGAGTGGCTCCATCCTACTACTTTGGATTTAGACTATTAAAAAAGAGATCAAAATCAGCTGGTTTATTTCTACTTTTCCTGACTTTTTAGTACATTCTAAAAGTGCAGCCTTCCTCTTAGTTTAATGAATGTTTCTATACTTATTGTTCACCTATAGACACTGAAGATGCCACTCTCTATAGGATGCCACAAGAACACTGGTGTTGCTTATTAAATGACCTGAAAAGAGAGGGCTATCAAATACCACCACCAACTGGTCCTCTCTGCAACCAAAGCTGCAAACTCTACAGTTGGAAAATGAGGTGAGTTTATTTATGCAAGTTCACCTGAATCCTTTTCCAACAAACTAAGATTTCAGCTAGGGTAGCATTTTGCACACACACCAGAAAAAAAAAAAAAAAGAGAATATCTGTCTCTATTAAAACAGGGTGAATTGTCGATAATAAACGAACAAGAAGATTCACACTGCTGCTGAATCCCATGGGCCAGGCAATCTCAAGCATCTGCATTGTCTTGCCTACAGGCACATCTATGCAAGCAAGTCCCGATCCCCACTTCAGCCTGATGTGCTGCTGCTGCTGTTTATACTCTTCAGTTCATTATCTGTGATCCAAACACAGGCAGACTAAAGAAAACCTTGTATGTCACAGGCCAAGCAGAATACTTTCCATCAGCTTGCCTTTGTTTGGTTTTGCCTTTTTGTTAGCTGAGCAGAGATGTTATTACACATCCCAAATCTGCTTGGGTATCTTCATGGTTTGCCGACCTCCTTTCAGAAAGCAATGATAAGGCTTGTTTTCCTTGCACACTTTGCCCTTATTGTAAACAGGATCTACGCCAATCCTTTCCATCTGCTAATCTGTGTAAGCAAACAGCCTTGGCTTGAGAGGCAGTAAGCTTTTGGATATCACAGTTACTGCTGCAGTGACAGTATGAGCATGGCCCAGAACTTTTAAAGCTCTGTAATTCATACTCTGCTCTCCTGCCCTGCTTTCGTGTTTCATACTTCAATTTTGTCTAAAGTAAAAGTATGTAACAAGGTGTACTGAGGACAGTAACCTAAATAATATATACTACTTATTTTCAGGTTAGGAAAATGACAGTAACCAAAAATCTTAGAGCCACTGTCATTGCATTACTGAGGCTTTGATTATCAAAGAAGATGTGATAAATAAGACAGCAAGGTTAATATTGTTAATCTTCCTAAGCTTTTCAGCAGAATTTCTATTATTGTAATCAGATGCCACAGGTATTCCTTGGCTTGTCTATACCACTCATTACATTTCTCTGCTTTGAAATATGTGAGACCCTCAGGCAATTCACCTCTGTGTTTGGTTTCTGCTTGTAGTTTTGCATTAGGCAGCTGATTTACTAAGAAGCTCCATTTTGAACTTAGGAGACACACTGCTGGTTTGTTACCACATTAATCCATTCTGGATAACGAGTCCTTGCCTTACCATGCAAGAACATTTTGTCTCATGAAATCCAGAGTCTTTATTCTGACTTCTGTGCTAAGCTTTCTGGCCAGTATGCTGAAGGAGCACTTGCAAAAAATACTGTTTTAGAGAAGCTTTTCTTCTTCTTCTTCTTCCCCCCCTCCCTCTCAACTACTAACCTCAAAGTCTGCAGCATTTACACTCACAATGAATCTGGGTCGTTGTGTTCCTTACACCTCTCGCTGACCAGTGCATTTGCAGTTTCTCTAGAGAAAGTTCCTCGAACAGGGATCTCCATGGTTTGCCAGAAAGCAAAGCTGAGACAAAGGAGCTTATTTTTCACACTGCCACTAGAGAAGGCTCTTTAGGGTTGGTAGAATGGATGCATTATGTTATGCTTTCTGTTCCAGAGGGAAAGGTTTTTGGATTTTCCACAGGGATTCTTGAGTCTAGTCAAATATTTGAATCTGTATTGTTATCAGAACACAGTACAGGCATAAGCTGCACCCATTCCTCAAATAGAGAGTCTTGGATAACCTAAACTTTTAAGGACCTGAGAAGTATTAGTGAAAAAGGTAAGGCATCAGAGGCTGAAAGGGGGAGAGGTAACAGGAACTGCTGGCTTCTGGGGAGCTGAATCTGATGCATGCTGTCTTACCTGTGTTTGCATATGGAGGCATATGTATTAGTGTATATATAAACAACCCAAACTGCTGCCAAATCAGAAGTTGTTCTTTCAAACAACCTGTGGACTGTGCTCACAAAAATACAATCAGCATAGTTATCAGAAAGGTTGATCAATCCCCTCAACCGTATTTCGAGCTTAGTTCAGTTACAAGCTCAAGAGGTCTTTTCTTCTTACCACCTTCCCATCTTTTTCCCCATGCATACAGTCACAACTATATCATTCTGTCCCAGTTGTTACAGGCCAAAAGACAGCAACAAAGCTACCTTTGGGGTTTCCTTTTGTGCTTGCAGCAAGCACACAGTCTCCTTTCTGTGATTCTGCTCAGGAAGCAAGTTAACAAAGAGGCATGCGGCTTTTTACTATCGGCCGAATCCCACACTATCACCTCCTTCTTTGTTAGTGTAAGCACACTTGACATTGTAGGCAGGCACCAATTTAGCCAGTTGTTCTGGGAACAAACAATTTGTCTAGGGAAATTTGCCTTTTTATTTTTTCCCCCTCTTCCCCCCCTTTTCTTTTTACATTGTTTAGTTGTATGATTTGTGGCCCGCTAAAAACTGATCACAATCTGACTAAATTGGGATGGATGGTGAGGAGTTACTGAGAGAGCATGCAGTGGTAAAGAAGGAAAACTATTCACTTTTCACAATCATGAATCTAGTTAACAAATTCATCCAGCCTTAAGTAGAGCAAAACATACCCTTTGATTCATTCTGAGATCTACTTTAAACTCTCTGCAAAAAAAACTATTTCTAAAAGAATAAGAACAGGGGATATATATATCTGAAATACCAAAGGCATACAAACAAGTCTGAGCACAGCTCATTGTTCACTTTTCCTTCAAAACAAGCACACACTGCTAATGTGTTGGTTTTTTCCCATGTTTGCATCCTGGACATGCATTACTACAATTAAATCAGTAACTAATACATCAACTGAGAATTAGTCTTCATTCACTCTGCTGCAAGTGGGATTACACATCTCATATATATGTGTCTAGAATATTTTGTATTAGTTGGAATTAACAGCAAGTTGGTATATGAAATATGAGTTATTATATGAAATATGGCTCCATAGGAATCTTAGTATCAGCTCCCTTATAAAATACACTCATAGACAGCAAAGGGTCTAAGGGCTTGTCCTAATTTATAGTGGGACAGATTGCTCTGTTGCTCCAAAAGAGGCAAAAGGATAAGGCTCACACAAACGGATTGCAGAGTCATGGAAAGTTTAAATGGAAAAGCAACTCATAGGTGCTACAAAAACTACAAAGCATAGTGGTGAGCATATCAATTCCCACCTGGGATTCTCCCAAACCCCCAGGGCTCGTTCTTCTCCCCCACTGCTAGGCTGGTTTCAGGCTGGCCAGGCCTGAACTGTCCCCACTTTTTACCCTGGCATTAGGCCTAAACAGGCCAAGATTGCACAGGGTAAAAAAAAGTTACTCAGGCCAAAGAGGTCTGGGATACTCCCCCATCATTACCAGATATGAGAGCATCTCTCTCCCACTGGAGCAGAGAGGGAAGAATGAGCAAGACAATAACTTTGCAGCTAGACTTCTAGGGTAGAAATACACTATTTCCTGTGTCCACTCCATGGGCTGGACACTCAGGACACTAGAGGCCTCAACTCTGTGGCTTCTTGTTTGGAAGGCACCCAGCCTAAACAGCCACAGGGCTGAGGAAAGCTAAGGAATCTCCTAGGGTCTTCTTGGCAATTCTTAGGTGTGGTGGTGTCTCTCTATCCCTTATATGCACTCCAGCTCTGAGGTCCCCAAAGGATTTCTAAGTACACACCAGCAAGGCAGGAAGGGCATCAGGGCAGAAAAGCTGAGGCATGAGGCTTTACACAGGAGAGGCAAGAATACGTACTTGGGTTGAAAAATATATAGCTGGTTCATGCACAGTGTACAAACTTTTGGTAGCAATATACTCATGCCTATTCTTCATGAGGAAAATAAAAATCCCATGAGAAAAGTGCCCAAGCAGTCAGTTTTCCCCCTAAATTTCCTAATCCTCAGACTATGAGGTCTGGTTTAAGCAATAGGTAAAGTCCATCACACAATGTGCTCCCTCTGAAAAAAAGAAAGACAGGAAAGCTTGTCATGAGAACCTGATATGCCTGTTTGCAGATGGAAGCTTTGGGATGAGCTGCTAGTGATGCCTACAAGACAGACATTTCAATAACACACAAAAAAACCCCAAACCCACCACCTTATAATATTTCCTCTAGCTATTTTGCTTGTGCTTTCAATGGATACTTGGAATGTGAAAGGATTAATTTGGAAAAATTCAAGTACCAGAGAATGTGACAAGAGCTATGGAGCTGGAGCCTAAACTCATCTGAAACTCACATGATTTGTTGGGCTTTGTATTAATAATTTCAGCTATGCTCTGAAGTCCTCCATTACCTGGGGGTACTGGTTGATGTAGGCTGAACATGAGCCTGCAATGTGCCCAGGCAGCCAAGAAGGCCAATGGCATCCTGGCCTGCATGAGGAACAGTGTGGCCAGCAGGAGCAGGGAGGTCATTCTGCCCCTGTACACTGCACTGCTTAGGCCACACCTTGAGTCCTGTGTCCAGTTCTGGGCCCCTCAGTTTAGGAAGGAGGTTGACTTCCTGGAATGTGTCCAGAGAAGGGCAACAAGGTTGGTGAGGGGTCTGGAACACAAGCCCTACGAGGAAAGGCTGAGGGAGCTGGGGTTGCTTAGCCTGGAGAAGAGGAGACTGAGGGGTGACCTTCTTGCTCTCTACAACTACCTGAAGGGAGGCTGTAGCCAGGCAGAGGTTGGTCTCTTCTCCCAGGCAGCCAGCACCAGAACAAGAGGACACAGTCTCAGGCTGCGCAAGGGGAGGTTTACACTGGATGTTAGGAAGAAGTTCTATACAGAGAGAGTGATTGCCCATTGGAATGTGCTGCCCGTGGAGGTGGTGGAGTCACCTTCATTGGAGGTGTTCAGGAGGAGACTTGATGGGGTGCTTGGTGCCATGGTTTAGTTGTTTAGGTGGGTTGGATTGGTTGATAGGTTGGACGTGATGATCTTGAAGGTCTCTTTCAACCTGGTGTATTGTATTGCATTATTTGGCTGTTCCTGGCTATCTACTTCCCAACAAAACCCACTCTGGTCCTTTTTTTACCCTTGTCAGAGAGGAATAGTTCTAGCTGCCACAAGACAACAGCAACTATCCTTTTGTAAGCAATGGACCTTCAGGAATCACAAAACCAGCCTTT
This sequence comes from Colaptes auratus, assembly GCA_015227895.2. Lineage (NCBI taxonomy): Eukaryota > Metazoa > Chordata > Aves > Piciformes > Picidae > Colaptes > Colaptes auratus. The sequence goes on from CM037632.1 coordinate 63,421,074, forward strand.
AAATAGTCTGCTAGTCTGTGTCAGGCCATGAGCATGTATGATTATGCTCAAAGGATGGACATAGGCTCTCCTCTAATGTCTGCAAACTTCTTCACTCCCTCCTGGATGTGGCAGTGATGAAGCCAAGGGGTTATCATCTTGGCCTCCTGGAACCTAAAGGGCTATTAAAGAAAAGTAGCCCAGACCTCTGGCACGCCGGTGGTACTGCGTGGTGAGCAACTTATTGTAGGGGAAAAGCATGTTTATGAGTTTCCCTCAAGCAATACAAGAAGACCAATCTCCTCATGTTAATGCAAGATCCTGGACTGTAATTTCAAGTGTGCTTTCCCCCTCAAGGCCTCTTGCTTTATACTGCTGGCCAAGATTTTCAAAATTAAGAGTAAACACCTCAGATGCATCAGTGTTAGTTAAGAGCCCAGTAGTCCTGTTTTCAAAAGATGTTCAGGCAATTAGAGCGTTCAGGACTAGGGAAATTATTGTTGCAGTGTCTATTTTAAAAGGCAAAGTGGATAGGATCATTCCAGATATTAACAAAAGAAAAAGAAAAGAAAAAATCCAGCCATGAATAAATACTTCCTTGGATCAAACCATAGACAATGAGTTGCAGGTTAGGCCTGAATACCAGACTAGCTCAGTCTACAACATGTAAATACAGATCTATATTGTGAAGCCAAAATGATAGAGCCAAGATTAGGGTTTGGCTCTGTAGCTCTCAATGCAAAGAAGTCATGTTAAGATTTGTAAGGAAGAAAACTTACAATCCTTAATTCAGTACTCATTACAAATAGTCAAAGTTCATCAATAAGGTTGAAAGATAATTCCCATCCTGGTCACAAGCAGAAAAGATGTATTTTAGGCTATTTTATAATCATTATTTTCTCTGTAACAAGCTGTGAGGCTCTGCATATATTAAGGTTTAATTAAATTCCTTTCTCAAATGCTGATATTTATTCCAAAAGGTTGTGCCCAAGTAATGATTTTTGGTGCTTATATTGCTCTGCCATTAACTGTTGGGTAGTGGCTCAATGCATCCTACTTTTGAAAACACAATGCTTCAAGCACTGCTCATTAGGGAATGTCTTACTGCATTTGGTAGAGTGAAAGCTGCAAAGTTTTTCCTGTCCTAGTAATCCAGTCGGAAGAGCAATCCAGAATCAGAATCACAGAATAGCTGAGGCAAGAAGCACCTCTGAAGGCAATCTTTACAACCTCTACTCAAAGCAGAGTCACCTAGAGCACATTACTCTTGTCTGTGTTCAGGCTGGGTTTGAGTAACTGTAAGGATGGAGACTGCACACCCATTCAGTCATCTCCACAGTAAAATAACAAGAAGTTTTTCCAGTATGTTCAAATATAATCTCCTGGTTTTCGTTGACTATTGTCCTTTCCACACTGCTGAGAAGTGTCTCCTCTTCTCCATGCTGAACAGTCCCAGCTCTTTCAGCCTCTGCTGATACTACAGTGCTTTAATCTCCTTCATCTGCTGGACTCTCTCCCCTCTGCATTGTACACAGCATTCCAGCAGGGACCTCACCAGTGCTGAGAAGAGGACGACCTCTTCAGCCTGCTGGCAGTGCTCTTCCTAATGCAACCCATTTCTTGGTTTTGGCACAAGAGCACATCATTAGGTCTTGATCAACGTGGTGTCCACCAGGACCTGCAGGTCTTTCACTGCAAAGCTGCATTCCAGCTGTTAAGCCCTCAGTGTGTACCGGTACATAGGGTTATTGCTCCCCTGGGGCATGACTTACAACCTGATCTAGGCATACCTGTGTTAGCAGAAGCTTTGGGCTAGATATCTCCAGAGGAGCCTTCCACCCCCTACCATTCTGTGACTTTGCCTTTCCTTTTGGTGAACTTCATGACATTCCTGTCATTACTCCAGACTGTCGAGGTCCCTCTGAATGGCAGCACAGCCCTCTGGTGTAGCAGCCACTCATTACAGTTTTCTCTTCAAACCTGTTAAGGTGCACACTGTCCCATCACCCAGGCCATTAATGAAGACATTGGCTGATCCTTTGAATATAACACCAGTGACTGGCTGCTAGCTGTGTTGCTGATCATTACCCTCTAAGCCTGGCAGTTCAGACATTTATCGATTTACCTTACCATCCCCTTATCTAGCCTACATTTCCTGAGGCTGCCTATGATGATATTAAGGGAGGTGGTGTTGAAAGATAAGCAACATGAGCTCTTCTTCTCTCATCCTCTAATGTGGTCATCTCTTTGTGAAAGTCTGTCAGGTTGGTCAGGCATGATTTGCCCTTCATAAATTCTTGCCGACTCCTCTCAGTTATCTTCTTAATATCTTTGGAAATGGTTTCCAGGTGGATTTTCTCCATCACCTCCCAGGGACTGAGGTGGCTGACCAGCCTGTAGTTCCCTAGATGATCCTTCTTTGCCTTCTTGAAGATTGCAGTGTCATTTGCTTTCTTCTAGTCCATGAGGACTTCTGATCATTGTAATCTCTCCAACTGAGAGTGGCCTTGCAATGACATTGTCCGGTTCCCTCAGCACTTGTGGGGACAGCCCATCAGCCCTCATGGATGTGCATTTTGTTTAAATGTTTCCTAACCTGATCGTCCTTCACCAAGGGTGTCTGCTCCTTGGTCCAAACCTTCCTGTTGCTCTGAGGGCCCTGGGACACCAAAGGCCAGTCTGATTTATCAGTAAAGAAGGAGGCAAAGAAGGCATTGAATACGTCAGCTTTCTCCACGTCTTTTGTCAGCAGGCCTCCTGAGCCATTCAGAAGCAGGTCCACATTTTTCCAAGTCTTTCTTCTGCTACTGATGCACTTACAGAAACCCTTCTTGTTGCCCTGCACAACAGTGGGCTGTGCCTCCACAGGCAGTCTCACAGGCATTATGTTCCTCCAGTCCTCTCTAGTTCATGACTGTGCCTAAAGGCACAATCTAGCTGTCAAACTGCAGGTATTTCCCAGACCACCAGATGTCTGCTGACTTCAGAAAGCTAATGTACACCTTAGATTCCTCTGTGTCTCAAAGGCTAAGCAGTCCTTTTCATTTTCTCTGTTTGTTTGTTTTTGGGTTTGTTTTGTTTGCTTGTACACATGAGAGCTCTCTATATTTCTCTCAATAAAAATGCAGGTCCCTGCTCTGTGGTGCTCCATACTTTCTGCAATAATCTGGCTTATTAATAAGTGGCTGCTCCTCCACAAATGAAATATTTCTTGGTAATCATCACTGCAGGCTCTGAAAGATACCATTAATTCTTGAGCTGCCACACCTGACAAACATAAATATGGCTACAGGATTCAGAAAACTCATTAATCAAAATACATGTAGTAAAATAGATTTCCTCTTGCTTTGAAGTATCTCGCCCTCAGAACGTTGTGAATTAGACCTTCATTCAAGTTTGACCGTGAACACTTCACAAAAATAATAGATCTGGAGAAGCAAGTTTGAGTTAGATGTTAACAAGGTTTCCATGTTGATGGGAAACTACTTCACCTGAATGTGGCTGGCTATACATATCTTTGCTGAGGTATCTGGGGACAAGGTTTTCAAAAATGTACTTTTCAAAGATGCACCTCTCAGGTCTTTAACCAAATTAGCAAGAACATTACTTAATTTTAAATTGTTGAGTATCCAAGGGCTCATAAAAAACTTCAGAATTCAGTTTGGACATACAAAATGGCACTTTCATAAGCCACATAATACTCAGTGTTACACTCTTGGTCTAAGCTAAGTGGTCCTGCTATATCCTCCACCCTTTCCCTTGGATTAACACCTGAAAGATAAAAAAAAATCAAGTCCTGTAGCTTGCTGCACAAGCGCGAATGCTGACAACAGGGAAAGGGCTGGAGTGTTCATTCAAGGGTAGAAAGGAGAGGGGTGTTTCCCTTTTGAGCATCAGCAAAGCTCTAGATCACTTAATAAACCCCCAGTGTTCCCTGTTAGGGAACAGAATGGCAACAGTGATTTGTACTAGTGGTACAAATGGGGTTCCTAAGGGCTTGGGCCAGTTGGTGTGGTGCTGACCGCAAGAACGTGTTATCCTTGGAACAGAGGAACTGCCTGCATCCCCAGAGCAATCCCATAACTGTGACCCAGCAGTACAGCCCCAAACGGTACAGTATCCTTCACAGAGAGGTGTTAAAAGAGGATCAAGGGTAGGACACCCTCAGAAAGAAGAGTAATGCAACAAGGTGGGCCTGCGCCTGTGGCCGTAAGCAACCCTTATTGCTCAGATCACTCCTGTGCTCAGCATGACCACAGTGATCACTTGATGCAATGACAAAGCACTCCTTTAAAGACTGCCAAACAATTGGGTCAAAAAAAACCTCTCCAGGTACAAATAGCCTTTGAAATTTCCACCTAGGGTACAAGTCTTAGTAAATTAAGTCGAGCAAAACCAATCTCCTCCTATCGCCTTTCATTTCACCTCTAAAGCAAATAATAAAATAAATAAAATAAAATGAAATAAAATAAAATAAAATAAAATAAAATAAAATAAAATAAAATAAAATAAAATAAAAATTGCAGTACAGGAATTACAGTTCAGCATGAAAAAGGATCTTTCTGCCTTATTCAACAGATTAGATATTCAGGATTCAATTTATTATAAATACCATCTTTCAATGACTCAATGAAGCTAAATTTCATTAATACTTAGGCTTCTCTGGAAAGCTTTGATTGCTAAAATGCATCAGACAGAGAGGCACTAAAGAGAACTCTTGATATTAATACGGGTTTTGGCCAGAAATAAGTGGTAAATATTTTCAAAGCTGTTACCTGTCATGTTGGATCACATGGAGCCTTGGTATTACGAAAGAATTAAAAACAACCTTTGATTTTACTGAGGTTTGGCTAGTTTGCTATAATCTTTATTAAGGATACCAAATAACTTCAGAGAGAGGTGCTGTTATCTTGGTTTGGCAAACTTGAAGTGCTTTTAGATCTCTGATTTGCCTTCCAAGCAAGCATTGCAATGAGTTTTAACCTTGACAGTGCTGCTGCAAAATCACTCACGCCTAAAATGCAGTAAGTGCAGTTGAAGTAGCCTCACTAAAACGTACTTTCCACCATGTATTTTTTAATCCTTCCTGCTCTCCCTTTGAGAATGTGACATGCTTTATGAAGTATAAGAATCCTACAAGACTATTACAAAAACAGGTGGAAAAACTTCAAGTCTGAATGCCCAAAAGGGGCAGAATCACATATATCAGCTTCCTGATACTGTATGCTCTGATTTACAGGGCAATTAGTGCCCATCGCAGTACATCATCATGTCAGTCATATGGACTGACTACACCCTCAGCAAGTTTGCAGGTGACTCCAAGCTATGTGGTCAGGTTGACACACTGGAGGGAAGGGACGCCATCCAGAGGCACTAGGACAGGCTTGACAGGTGGGCCCAAGCCAGCCTCACGAATTTCAACAAGTCAAAGGTCCTACACCCCTGCTGGGGCAATTGCAAGCACAGACACCAGGTGGGTGAGGAGTGGCTTGAGTGCAGTGTCAATGAGAAGGGGTGTCAGCTTATTAAAAACTGAACATGAGCTGGCAATGTACACTTACAGCCCAGAAGGCAACCGTGTCATGTGCTGCATCAAAAGCAGTGTGACCAGAAGGACAAGAGGTGATTCTGCCCCTTTGCTTGTGAGACCCTACCTGGAGCACCGCATCCAGTTCCGCTGCCCCCAGCCTACAAGAGACAGGGAGCTGCTGGAGTAGGTCCAGAGGAGGGCCATGAAGATGATCAGAGGGATGGACAACCTGCCCTCTGGGTACAGACTGAGAGAGTAGGGGTTGTTCAGCGTGGACAAAAGGCGGCTCTGGGAAGACCTTATAGCAGCCCTCCAGTACCTGAAGGGGGCCTACAGGAAAGCTGGGAAGAGATGTTTTACAAGGGTTTGCAGTGATGGGATGAGAAGGACCAGCTTTAAGCCTGGGGAGGGCAGATTTAGACTGGATATTAGGAAGAAATTCTTTACAGTAAGACTTGCAGGTTGCCCAGGGAGGTCATGAATGCCCCCTCCCTGGAGGTGTTCAAGACCAGACAGGATGAGGCCTTGAGTGACCTGGTCAATTTGAAGGTGTCCCTGCCCAAGGCAAGGGGTTTGGAATTAGATGGTCTTTAAGATCTCTTCTAAACTAAACCATTCTATAAATCTATCAATCATGTCCATTTGATCCCTTTGTTTAATGACAGTAGTTTAGATTACCCTAGCTGTCCCACAACCACATTATTTCCTTTCAGCCAAACTTTGAAACAGTAGCTTTTCCATGAGACATGGGCAATTAATTACTGCATAATTTAAGCATTTCTTGGCAAAGAGCCACGTTATGGCACACACCATGATATGGCTCTGTGATTCAATGTACCAGGTAAGAAACAGTACCTTATCCTGAGGATTTGACACAAAAGCCCTTCTCTAGCTGCTCAGTCATCACCTACAGGTGACATCTCTGCTGGTATTGCTAGCAGAGTTTCTGATGAGGGGAGCTTTCTGAACCTTAATGTGTGTTAATCCCCTTCTCAAATCAAGGCTGAAATAAGGGGGTCACTTCACCACATCTGACCCCTTTAAAAATAATAGTTACGGTGTTTGGGGCTTTTTATGCATCTGTGCAACATACTGGGAAAGCTTTATGATATGCTGTGAGTCTCTCATCTTCCATCCCCATTTTTACAGGGTATGTAGGTGCTGCTGCAGGAATGAGATGCTTGTCATCCACACACAAATTCAGAGGCAGCAGTAGAAGCATCTGAATCAGTCACACAAATATTTCCTGCTTGACAATCCTCAGAAGAGCAGGCCTCTGACTACTCGAAACTGGGACACAGCGCCTCAGAAGGCTGAATTCACACAGACACACAGAGAAACGTTCAGGTTGGAAAAGACCCTCGGAATCATCAAGTCCACCTGACAGCCTCACTCTACAAAGCTCACCCCTAAATCATGTGCCCAAGCACCGCATCCAAACAACCTTTAAACACATGCAGGGTTGGTGACTCAACCACTTCCCTGGGCAGCACATTCCAATGCCTGACCACACCTGCTGTGAAAAATTCTTCCTAATGTCCAGTCTAAGCCTACCCAGTCACAGCTTGAGGCTGTTCCCTCTTGTTCTATCACTAATTACCTGTGAGAAGAGACCAGCACCAACCTCTCCACAGCCTCTTTCAGGTAGTTGTAGAGAGCAATGAGGTCTCCCTTCAGCCTCCTGTTTCTCAAACTGAACAGCCCCAGCTCCTTCACTCACTCTTCATTAGATGTATTCTCCAGGAATATCCTCGCAGAGGAATTGCTATAGCATGTTTCTCAGTATACTGGATTAAAAATCTGGCTTTATTTGCTCATTTACATAACATCTCAGCCCACTGTTTAAAAATCCAGGCTATGTAACCGAACCAAGGATCTTCAGCTGTTCCCTGGGCTGCTTTCTGATGCAGTCCATTTCTTTCTCAAGTTGGCAGTTTTTATAATTCCCACTACAGGTCTCAAAACTTGGGTCAGAGTTGCAGAGCAATTTATGTGCCTGCTGGCTTTATGAAAACTGTAACTGAAGGTGGTCTCTGTGAATGCTTTTGCAATCTGTTACACCTTCCTACCCCAGGGGTCAGATGAACACTGAGCAAGGAGTAGCATTTGATTAACCAGGTACTTGCAACACGTGCTAGAGCGAAGTTTGGCATTAGGAAGGTTGTTTCGCTTAAGCACAAGACTCATTCTCACCAGAAAAGCACCTTCAGCATTTCTCAGACACAAAATGAAAATTCACCTCCTGCTCGAGCTGCTTGTTTGCCTCCAGAAGAGCTCTCCAGCCTGACATTTTTTTCTGGAGGGGAGGGAGGGTGTTGAGAGATTTGACTACTGAACAGCACAGTCATCAGCATCCCAAAAGGGCAGGTTCAGGCAATAAATCCAGGATTCTGTTTACCAAATGGCTTCTGGGCACCCTTGTCTCAAATGCACAGCTACTGATTTCGACAGGGCAACCTGGCATAAAGAAAAACTCACAAAATACTCTTTGCTGAGGGACTCCTCTTGTGAAAGGTGCAAGCCTAGTTGAAAACACAACAACGATACTGAAAGCGACTGTGGGGGTTTTTTTAATGTAAGGCTGCAAGAGTCTGCTGAATTGTGTCCCTGCTCTGTGTGCTCCCTGCCAATGACTGGCCAGCATTGTGTTTGTTTTGCCAGACACCATTGTCATTTCATGCTAATGACATTATAGCCATGACAAAAAGTGCCTATTGTTGTTTACTTTCTACTAGAGTATCTGCAAGGGGGAGATAACTTATGTGCTGAAATCACAGGGGCAACCCTGTGAAAAGCAGGGCTGTCCTGGGTGCCCTGGCTCTGCCTATACCTAGTCTCCATCTCCCCAGAGAAAATCAATCATAGGTGAATTGCTACTTTCAGCATCACAACCGTCCCAGGAACCCCAGATCAGTTCAGGCATCTCACAGTATCACAGTATCACAGTATCGCCAAGGTTGGAAGAGACCTCGAAGATCATCGAGTCCAACCTGTCACCACAGACCCCATGACCAGACCATGGCACCAAGTGCCATGTCCAGTCCCCTCTTGAACACCTCCAGGGACGGTGACTCCACCACCTCCCTGGGCAGCACATTCCAATGGCGAATCACTCTCTCGGTGAAGAACTTTCTCCTCACCTCGAGCCTAAACTTCCCCTGACGCAGCTTGGTACTGAACATCATACCAAATGCTTAATAAGAGCCAACCAAGGATAAATAGTCCAGAGCAAGAGAGGACAAGGGATTAGCCAAGAGGAATGTGAAGGTACTTGCCTAGCACTGCAGAGTGGGACCAGGGACAGAGTTCAGAACCAAATCTTTTCGTATGGTCTAGTCATGGGGTCTGTGGTGACAGGTTGGACTCGATGATCTTTGAGGTCTCTTCCAACCTTGGTGATACTGTAATCTGAATTTAATGTCAGACTATACACACATTTGAGTGGTGCACTGTGAAAAGACTTTGCCACTCTGGGAATAGCCAAACTACTTATGAGATACAGAACTACTACTCCTGTGCTAAGAACAGGTTTCCCAAAAGATCAAATTGGAGGCTCACAGGAGACATAATTACTCTCTACAACTACCTGAAAGGAGATTGTAGCCAGGAGGGGGTTGGTCTCTTCTCCCAGGCAACCAGCACCAGAACAAGAGACACAGTCTGAAGCTGCACCAGGGGAAGTTTAGGCTCGAGGTGAGGAGAAAGTTCTTCACTGAGAGAGTTGTTAGGCATTGGAATGTGCTGCCCAGGGAGGTGGTGGAGTCACTGTCCCTGGAGGTGTTAAAAATAGGGATTGGATGTGGCACTTGAACCCATGGTTTAGCAGTTATGAGGTGTTTGGTGACAGGTTGGATTTGATGATCTCTGAGGTCTTTTCCAACCTTATTGATTCTATGATTCTATGACCTCCAGTCTTCTTCTCCTGCCCCCAACCAATATGGGATCCCACAAGCACACAGTCTTATGGTATCTGGTTTTGTTTACCATTTAACAATTTTCTAGAAGTCCCTTGCCAGCCTCTGGGACATAATAACCAACCATGATACCCTAGCAGAAATCAGACTACTAATAAATCCAGTGTTGTGCTATCAGTATTCTAGACACTTTCTATAATGGTTCAAAGGTAAGATCAGGAACTACTGCACGTGCAAAGGAGGCTGGAAAGTCAGGACAAGGATAGCAGTGAAACTCTTGCAAATAACAATGGACAGCAGTAGCACATGATCTGTACAACATGTCCAGAGAAGGGCAAGGAGGCTGGGGAGAGGCCTTGAGCACAAGCCCTATGAGGAGAGGCTGAGGGAGCTGGGGTTGTTTAGCCTGGAGAAGAGGAGGCTCAGGGGTGACCTTATTACTGTCTACAGATACATGAAGGGAGGTTGTAGCCATGTGGGGGTTGGTCACCAGAACAAGAGGATGCAGTCTCAAGCTGCACCAGGAGAAGTTTAGGCTTGAGGTGAGGAGAAAGTTCTTCACAGAGAGAGTTGTTGGTCATTGGAATGTGCTGCCCAGAGAGGCGGTGGAGTCACCATCCCTGGAGGTGTTCAAGAGAGGATTGGATGTGGTGCTTGAAGCCATGGTTAAGTTAGTCACGAGGTGTTGGGTGACAGGTTGGACTTGATGATCTCTGAAGTCTTTTCCAACGTTATTGACTCTATGATTCTATGATTCTATGGTAAGCAGCTTGATATCCAGGGAGATATAGGAGACCAGTACCTGAAGGGGGACTGCAAGAAGGCTAGAGAGAGACTGTTTACAAAGGCCTGCAGTTATAGGACAGGGACAAAGGCTTCAAACTAGAGAAGAGTAGACTCAGATTGAATACTAGGAACAAGTTGTTTACCATGAGGGTGGTGAAGCACTGAAACAGGTTGCCCAGGGAGGTGGTTGAGGCCCCTTCCCTGGAGATATTCCAGGTGAGGCTCGATAGGGCTCTGGGCAGCCTTACCTAGTTGGGAATGTCCCCGATTACTGCAAGGGGGGTTGGGCTAGATGACCTTTAGAGGTCCCTTCAAAACCATTCTCTGATGCTATGATATGTGTATTCAAGCATCAGAACAACTTTCATGTAATTTTGTAATTGTATTGGCTCTGGATATTTTTTATATGAATGGTACCATCCTCCTTAACAGGCCAGGATATATGGCTAACATCAAATGCAATATGGAAGATTTCAGCCTGTCAAAACTACTTTTAGCTGTATTACAGAATTTTAAAGTCTTCCTGAATTTGACTAGACTACAGATTACACTCACATAAGGAAATTAATGCATAGCTGAGGGGGGAAATGTTTTATAGCATCTGCTAATACCTTAGGCATTGATAGGGCATTTTTCTACAGGTCGAAAATGCATTCTTCATTTTTCACTGACAGCTGGTTAAAGAAGGAATGCAGTGAAAAGTCTATAAAAGCTTTAAAAAAACCCCAACAACCTGGAGAGGTCTGCACTTCTGTTTTCCTCCCACCCATGCTAATAAGTGATGTACAGCAGTTAACAGTGTCTTTTGGATTCAGTGACACCTTGGTGTGCAACCACACAGGGCAACAGAGTTGACAGCACTTTTTTAACCACAAAAAAAGAAAGGGGTTTCTCAGCTCTTTTTGATATGGTAGGGTAAGAGTATTGGAGGTCACTTTTTACACAATCCCTTTTTCTTCAGCTTGCATGAAGTCTACACACTGTCACTCCAGCAGTGTGGCTTTTGTTGTCTCTCTTTTCCCTGTTCCTTCTCCTCCCCTTCTCATCCACTGGAAGATATCTTTGTAAGTCAGCATAGTTAGGTTTGTATTTTCGTACCTCCGTTTTGGAATACTGTCCTTGCCTCTTTCTTCTCCCACTATGTTTCCTTTGGTAGACCCTATTCTTTTACTAACATTCCCAGGGGCAGTTCTTTCCTCTGTTTCTAATTTCTTGGTTTTCCCTCCTCACAACCTGATCCTACAAAATGTCCTCTCTTCCTGTGACCTCAGCGGCTAATTCTCCATCAACAAATCACAATCCAGCCAGATCAACCACTTTCCATCCAATCCTGCATATTTCTTAGCTTCACTAACACCTTCTCCTGGTTGATAATGTTATCCAAGGGACAACAAAGTACCCCGGTGGTCAAGAAGGACAATAGAATAATTCGGTGCATTAAGAGGAGTGTGTCCAGCAGGACAAGGGAGGTTCTCCTCCCCCTCTACTCAGCACTAGTTAGATCATATCTGGAATATTACACCCAATTTTGGGCCCCCACAGTTCAAGAGGGACAGGGAACTAATGAATAGAGTTCAGTGGAGGGCTACAAAGATGGTATGGGGACTACTACCTCTACTACTACCTCTAGAGAGCTTCAAAAACCAACTGGATGTGTTCCTGGGTGACCTGCCCCAGGTGATCCTGCTTTGCAGGGGGGTTTGACTCGATGATCTCCGGAGGTCTCTTCAAACCCCTAGCATTCTATGATTCTATGTCTCATAGAGATAATGGCTAAAACTACTGACCTGTCTCTCTTCAGTCCATGATTTTCTGTCGGTGCTGAAGTCTTCACTTTTCTTTTGTAACTCTTATCTTTTACAACTCCTCAACTGTCTAAACCAAAACAAACCTGCACCTTTCAAATTTTTGTGTGTGTTACAGTTTTGAGAGCCTCTTGTTCCTTTCCATTCATGCAAACACAGTTTAGATGCAGTCCCTTCTTAAGGCACCATCTCTCTTTGTGACAACCTAGCAAAACACTTGTTTTACTAATGACGGACTTCCTGCAAGGGCATCTTCACTGATCTGGCCTTTCCCAGGGCTTTCCCTCTTTTCCCGGTGCTTCCTCCTTTATTTGAATCTCTTCATTGGCTTCCTCTGCTCTGACATCAAGTCAAAGTCTACTACACTCAGCTCTTTCAACAACACTACTAACGATTTTCCTGCTTTTTCCCCCCACATACTCTTATTTCATCTCTCTCTGAGCTAGTCCATGGGGGTTTGTTTTTGTTTTAAATACAACTTCTGTAGAGGTTTTCTATCTTTTCTGTTGCCCAGAAAATTTGTCTTGCAGGGGAAAAAAAAAAAAAGAGATACTTGACAATCTAATTTCCATTAGCAGATAAAATAGCTGCAATACTCTGATCATTTCTCCTGCAATATTACAACAGAATGAAACATGCTTACTAATCCTTTCATCCATGCACCTATGGTTTACTCTCAGAGTGAATATATCCTTTCCTCTACAATACAAGCAGCAAAAAGAGGCAAAAAATAGGCAACACAGACTCAAGAGGCATATGCCCATGGATGTTCATCAAGTGTGATGGGCCAAGTGTCCCTGTTACAACCCCACAGTTCTTATGCTCTTGTAATGAAATGGGATGACCAATAAATCCTTCTGATATTGTCTATGCCCTCTTCTTCCACCTTTATACAAATCCTTCCCTTCTTTAAAGCAGGCACTCACTTTGTGAAGTCCTGTGGACTAGGATCCCACCTTACTTATCTTCAAAACTTTTATGGGAACACTCAACATTGTGATTATTTAGAACCAGAAAAAGACATTATGAGAGCAGCAGAATTGCTGCTGGTACAATTATTTGCAATCCTAATTTCACACATGCTGTCCTGAACCTCTGCCCCTCCAGGTAATATCAGCTGAGGTTTTGTTTTGTTTTCCATTTTCCAATTCTGCTGCAGGCAGTTTACTTTGCAGCTTCCATCCACTAATCTCAAAGTACATTTACATAGAGGAATTAATTAAGACTCTTACATACAAGAATTAATTAAGACAGTAATGGGCATGTTTTATCATCTCCATATTGCATATGGGGGAACTGAGGTGAAGAAAGAGTTGCCCAATTCTTTTGCAGAGCTGGGAATGTGCTCCGGCATATATCATATTCTCTCAACCCGGTGTGTAAGAGTTTCCTTGTGAGGCAGATACTCAGTTTACCAGGTAAAGCACCACTGAAATGTAGTCCTGCTTCCCCCAGGCAAACACTTTGGCCAGTCAAATTTATAAACACATTCTTCTTTCTTATTTGAGATAGAAAGAAGGACACAACATGAAAAGCAAACTACTGTAACCACTGTGGCATCTGATAACATTTATACTCTTCTAAAGAATCAATCCAATACCTGAAAACTGTAATCTTATCCTTCGGCTTTAACAGACTCTCCCTCTTTCTCAGCATTCACATGACAAAGAAAGAAATATAAACCTAATGACTTATGATTTTTATCAACAGTTCATAAAACCTTTACACAGCTGACGCTCTATTATCACGCTTCTAAAATGCAACAGTGCCACCTGCCGATCATGCTAAAAAGGACTTTGTCACAAACTCCCAGGCTGGAAAAAGAGGAGCAGAGATTTTTTTTCGTTCCATCCAGACAAGTCCTGCTAGAAAGCCCAGATGAACATGTATAAACTTGAGCAGAACCTGGGCATTCACATACCGAAACACAAATGTCCACTGGGAACACACGGGTCCTGTATTTTCACAGAATCACCAAGGTTGGAAGAGACCTCAAAGATCATCAAATCCAACCTGTCACCACAGACCTCAGGACTAAACCATGGCACCAAATGCCACGTCCAATCCCCTCTTCAACACCTCCAGGGATGGTGACTCCACCACATCCCTGGGCAGCACATTCCAATGGCTAACAACTCTCTCAGTGAAGAACTTTCTCCTCACCTCCAGCCTAAACTTCCCCTGGTACAGCTTGAGACTGTGTCCTCTTGTTCTGGTGCTGGTTGCCTGGGAGAAGAGACCAACCCCCTCCTGAGGTCTCCCCTGAGCCTCCTCTTCTCCAGGCTAAACAATCCCAGCTCCCTCAGCCTCTCCTTGTAGGGCTTGTGCTTGAGGGCTCTCCCCAGCTTCATTGCCCTTCTCTGGACACACTGAAGTATCTCAGTGTCCTTCTTAATTTGAGGGGCCCAGAACTGGACACAGTACTCAAGATGTGGCCTGATCAGTGCTGACTACAGGGGCACAATGACTTCCCTGTTCCTGCTGGCCACACTATTCTTGATGCATAAATAAAACATTAACATAGAGCAATAAAACTCTGCTTTTTAATACCTGGCATGTCCATTCTCTAAGCATGAGGATCACAGCATATCCCCCTGCCACTGTAACAGCCACTCACGTTGGGCAGAGGAGCACATCAGCTGGGACCTGCCCCTGCTCTGCAGCCTTCGCATAATATGCCAACCACTCCCAGCTATGTTGGATCCCAGAGTGAGGGTCAGGCTACAGTATACACTGGAAATATCTACCTGGATGGATGGATGGATGGATGGATGGATGGATGGATGGATGTAAATAATACATTATAGACATTACATACTGGATACAGTGTGAATTCTCAGCCAAAGGGCCCTGCTCTAGAAGAAACCTACCAGAAAGTACAACCTGAGGTTGGTTGCAGCCACACCCTGCTATATGAGGAGATGCAGGTCTAGCATATCCACAGGTATACCTCCTGCTATGTCTCCTCTCTGCCAAGTTAAGGCTATAAATCAAATGTGCATGTTCCCTTCTGAATTTTCTTCTAAACCACAGCATTTGACAGATCCTTTAACCTTCAACAGAGGTATTTATTTAAAACTGAAGCAACCTGTCATTAAATATTAAAACAGTTAATAGCTTCAGTAAATTCCACCCTGTTTTCAAATTTTGGTTGCTATCCAAAAATTGGCACAATGCTGTTTAAACAAGAAAGAACACTTAATTAAATTTACAGTCTCTTTGCTGACATACCACATATTTCATATTTGGGTTGAATATGGGAGACAAACCTCATCATTTTAAAGCTAAGCAATTTGCATTTGTAATTAGAGCCAGTTAAAATACTTCTCAAATTAAAATTTAGGCCTCTGGTATTTTGAATAAACAATTATCTGAGGTATTAGCTCCACTTACACATATTGGACTGGAGAGCATTAAATCAATACAGGCTTGAAAATCAAGGTGGGAATTAACCCCATTCAACCTTATTCCACTGTATTATAGAGAGAAGAAAGAAAACAGAAAACAATGCACTCACCCACTGTCATACTGTCCATGTAACGTTTGATGATGTCAAAGGAATCTCTTAAATTTCCTTCTGTTATGTCAAATATGATATCTGCCTGGTTGGCTGGATACGTGGGTGTGATGGCACGAAGGAAAATAATCTCTGCAAACAAAGAGCACCACTGAACATACTGAGAAGTATTTCAAAACATCACTTAAGAACCTGAAAAAATGACTTCCCCTCAAAGCTGGTGGAGGACACCTCCCTCCCCCACCACTCCCACTCTGTTGTTCAAAATGGAAAGATCTGTTTATATCCTCTTGCACCATCCACAAAGCCCTGAAGCCAAATCACTGTTACTTTCAGAGTCCAGAAAGTCCAGGCTTAGAAACTGGTCAGACTTTTGACAGGCACCCAAATAGGACAACACCAAGGACAATACCAAAGGTGGGCAGTGGAGGAGGACTGAACTCCGAGTCCCTTAGGCAGTTACACAAAGTACTGCCATTACAAATTACAGAGTCCCTCTGAGTGTTGGAGGATGGGTTTAGGTTTTAAAAACCCCAAAGTGAGAGTATTTTTCAGGCCCCTTGTGAGGGAGGCAATTATTATTATTCTCATTAATATTCTCAGTCTACAGAAGATGAAATTAAAGCATGGCGCTGTAAGCATTCACCCAAGGCCATGCACTGAATTGCAGTTTAGGAACCTCTTCTGAGCTTGGGTAGTACTCTCATTAGGTCTCTTTTTATTAAATCATAAGGATGGACTAATGAGGAAATGGTTTGGGAAGCATCCTGGGCCAAATCCTTAGCTCAGCTGCCAGTACACCTGGTGAAGCTGAAGGGGTGTGTACGGGAGTAGAAGTGGCTATGGGGCATTCCTCCATTCCCTGTGAAGCAGGGCCAGCCAAGGCCTGAAACGGGCCTGATGCAATCTTTAGGAACTCTACATAGCTACATACTGGTGGTTAAATTGTTCCTCATAGGAACAAGGATTGGCATGTCTCTTGCCCTAGCCTAGCTGGTAAAGAAATGAAGAATCAGATTTGGCTTTCATGAAAGAGACAGATTTAGTTATCTTCCTCAGATAGAGAAGCTGAGAGTCTGGGTGCATCAGAAACAGGGATTTCCAATCTTTAAAAGCCCCTCCAAAATAACCTTCTTTCCTTCCATCTCCCCTTCTTCTCTGTGCCTGTGCCACACAGTAAGCTGCTGAGTAGCTCACTCTACAGAGAAGCAGGGCTGAAGGCAGTCATCCCACCTATGGATGCACTGACAATTCCCAGTGAAGCTGCCAGAAAAGTAATACAAATTCCAAGGGGCAAAAATTGGCTCTTTATCTGTAAATCTCTATGAGAACTAAGCAAATGAGTGTGATCCTTTATGAAACTGAAGGGCTCACAGGCCAAAGGAACTAAAGAAATGCATGACTGCATCATCTGGGGCTGGAAAACTCACCTTGGATGCCTGGACAGCAAATCACTTTGATGTTTTTGAAAATCTTTACGATTTTTTTGTCCAGTCCTTGGAACCTCCCTTTGTTCTGTGTTTTAAAAAACAATGCCTTTCCCTCCCCCCAGTGTTTTTTCCCCCCAATGTTTTTTCCCCACACAGATCAAAAACAGAAAAATCACAGCACTGGGTTTTATCTTCAACATATTTCTTCCCCAAATGGGTTGACAGACCCTGGAACAGGCTGCCCAGGGAAGTGGTAGAGTCACCAACACTGGAGGTGTTTAGGAAGAGACTGGATGGGGTGCTTGATGCCATGGTTTAGTTGATTAGATAGTGTTGGATGATAGGTGAGACTTGATGATCTCAAAGGTCTTTTCCAACCTGGTCTATTCTATTCTATTCTATTCTATTCTATTCTATTCTATTCTATTCTATTCTATTCTATTCTATTCTATTCTACTCTATTCTATTCCATTCTATTTCTATTCCATTCCATTCCATTCCATTCCATTCCATTCCATTCCATTCCATTCCATTCCATTCCATTCCATTCTAAACCATCCCAGGAGGGATGTGTAGATGTGATGCTGAGGGATGTGGTTTAGTGGCAGTGCTGGATTAATGGTTGGACTTGATGATCTTAAAGGTCTCTTCCAACCAAAAGGATTCTATGATTCTCCAGGCACGTACTAAAGCCTCATGTTTGCATGTAGATAAAAGCTATATTTTTAGAACAGGCCACCTGTCAATAGCAAACAACAGACCATTAAGAGATGAGAGAAATAGGAGCATCTACTTTCTATGGCAAAGTCTGCAAAGAATGAGAAAAAAAAGAGCAGAAAAAAAAATCAGGGAGCACACAACTATTACGTGAGTAAATACAGTAAATGGGAATACAGACTCAAGAGTTCCTTAGATCAGGAAGCTGTATGAGTTAGAGCTCAGAATGAGTTTCATTGCCCCATAAAATTAAAACTCCTTGATATTGAAGGTTTTACTTAAATGGATAGTACACTATAATTTGGAACTGCACAAACATTTTCCTGCACCGGTAGCTAGTCTGGCTTTAGGCAGGGATTTCCGGTGGAGGTTTTTGATGTTGTAGTCTCTTAAATGGAACAAGGAACAAACCACTTACCTTCAGGTCTTGTAAATTCTCTGAATGTGGGCAGTGAAATGACAGTGTGGGAAATTGTGTGGACTGGATCCAACACACAGCTGACATCGTTTGGTCGACAAGACTTAATGCAACGGATAGTGTCTGTCTTTTCAAGTCTGACGCTACAGAGAAATGAGAGAGAGAGGCATATGTACTCTGAAAATGAATTACTGTGTGTTTTGCAATCTGGGGAGACAGAAACTACAATTGATATCAAGTGCTTATTCTTCACCTCAAAAAACTCAGACAAATGCCTCTCATCAGAACTGCAGGACGAGTGAAAAATTTGCCACGGCTAAGAGCTGCAGTCAAAACTCCCTCAAAACTGCTTCCCAGGTCTTCAAGCCAGGTACATAAAACCAGGGAGAAGTGTAGTGCATAAGATGCCATACAAAGTCTCTCTCCAAGTACAAACACGATCAAACAGCTAGGTCCAGATCCTCAGCTGCAGTACGCTGGTGTGGACTCACCAGTTTCATTGGAGCTACATTTACTTGCACCAGCTTTTTTGTGCCCTCTGATAACCAGTCACATAAAGCAGAAACGCTTGTTTTCATTCTGGAAATGTCAGTCAGGATATATCTGAAGGGCCAACTGGTTTTCAGAATTTTCAGTGAAGCAAGAGCCAGAAAAGCCTCTCTTAAGCCTTTTTTACACACACACACACACACACACACACACACACACATTCCCTTTCCACCTAAACTGAGAAAACAGTGAGGGATGAAAACTAGGAGAGGAAAAAGTTAACCACATTATTTAAAACCTCAAAGACTGAAGTCTGAGTTTGGGGAAATGGTAAGGGTCATTTCATATTCCATCTTAACCAGCTGCTCATTCGTCCTT
Source organism: Colaptes auratus (assembly GCA_015227895.2). Lineage (NCBI taxonomy): Eukaryota > Metazoa > Chordata > Aves > Piciformes > Picidae > Colaptes > Colaptes auratus. The sequence continues at coordinate 63,440,037 of CM037632.1, forward strand.
GAAAGTCTATTAAAAGTTTAAATGACTTCTTCTCACCCTTGTCCACTAGAGTGAATTTAAAGTCACTTACAGTTCAAGAACTTCACACAATACCCGGTCTGTGCTCGTGAGAGATGAAAGGCCTATGCTGGGACTTAAAATGTGACTAAGCCCCACAAATGATCTCAACTTTGACCTGCCCATTTCTTCATATTTCTAAGTAGAAAAAAGAAAAGACTGCAGTGTTGGGGGGGGTGGGGGTGTATCTGTGTGGAATCAAAAGAGTAAAAGGAAGAAAAAAATCACTGAGTAAAAGTGAAACAGAAATGGAATCCTGAGTTTTTCAGATACCTTTAGAAACTTCTTGCTCTTTTCAAAAATGTGTTACCCAAGTCCATGCCTACAACCCATCTTGTTTCAGAGGTTCAAAGGGACTTTATGGCTCTATTAACAATAAATACCTGAGTAATTTCTTATTATATGCTACCCACATTTGCTTCCCCAAAGAAAACAAAGCCAAACATGCTGATAGTATTTGAAGCTAAAATCAAGGTAAGAGAGAGATATGATTCAAGGAAATCAAGCTTCAGCAGATGTGAACTAGCATAGCTCATGAGAAGGCAGTGAATTTGGGTTAATTTACAGCAGCTGGGTCTGGCTTGTTGTTCTCACTCTGTAGTTGGCGTTTTAATCCTGGCCAGGAGAGACCTGCTACTTGGGTACAAAATATTGTCATTTCCTAGACATCTCACAGATATTACAATAGGGCTCTCTCATGAATCACAGAATTGCCTGGTTGGAAAAGACCTTAAGAAGTCTTAAGACCTTAAGTCCAACCATAACCTAACATCTCCCCAGACACAACTGTTAGACCACGTCCTTGAGCACCTCATCCAAATATTTTTTAAACACTTCCAAGATTGGTGACTCCACCACTTCCCTAGGCAGACTGCCCCAGTGCCTAATGACCCTTTCAGGCAAAGAAGTTTTTCCTAAGATCTATTCTACACCTCCTCTGGTGCACTTTAAATGCACTTCCTCTTGTTCAATCACTTGTCACCTGGAAGAAGATGCCAGCCTCCACTTCACCACAATCTCCATTCAAGCAGCAGTAGAGAACAATCTCCCTCAGTCTCCCTTCAGCCTCCTCTTCTCCAGGCTGAACAACCCCACCTCCCTCAGCAGCTTCTCACAGGTTCAAGACCCCTCAGCAGGTTCTTTGCCTTTTCCTGGACACACTCCAGCACCCCAATGTCTTTTTTGCAGTGAAGGGCCCAAAACTGAACATGGTTCTCAGGGGTACAGGGTACAGAGTACAGGGGTACTTCCTAACTCCTGCTGTCCAGGGAAGTGAAATACCCCCTGCTGGTCATTTCACAACAAAGTAGTTCTGGATATATGGACAACACAGTGTGACCTACAATAACAGATTCCACCCACCAAATAGAGAAAGGACTGATCCTCATGTCTGTCAGATTTTGGGACATTATCACTAATGAGGTACTGAGGCATCCTAAATTTTCATAGCTGTATTTAGATAGTAGAATTTGTATGTAAAAACATTGTGGTGGGAGTGACAGAAGCAGTCAGTGTTGTTCTGCCTTTGCTCCTTCCTAGGAAGGAAAGGCAACTTTACTCTCAACTTCAGCTGGAACAAGATTTGGCAAATTCCAACATTTCTGAAATCCTCATCCAATAAAGCCATGAAGGCCTAAGAAAGACTTAAAATCACAATTTTCACTACTGATTCACTGGGGTACAGCATTCTGACATGCATTAGGTATCCTGCACACAGAAATGGAGGATCACAATGGCCACAAGTGATTTAATTAAGTTAAAACTAGATACTGGGTCCATCCACCTTGTAACCACACATGCCACAGATAAACATCTGTGCCAGTTCTATTTCTTTGCACTGTTTCTCTCTCCTCTACAAATTTCACATCTTTTTTTTTTTTTGCCTTTCCTTTTTCTTTTTTTTCCTGAATTCTCTGTCACACTGCTAAACTTGATTTTCTGCTTTCCTTTTCCCTTGCCTAAATAAATATTCATTCCCTGATCTCCCTTCCTTGTGATATCCCTGCTAACTGTTTCAGCATATCCAAAATGCAGTTGGTAACACTTTGTCCTTACTTCAATGGCACATCTTTAGACGTCCTCTGGAATAAATTGGCAATTGGCATCTATTTCAAATCCTGATATTTGCTATAAATTATGTGCTCTAACCTCAAAATACTTTTTATTTTATCATCACACACCATCTTTGTATTTGATCTTCTGATTAGCTGGTGTGAATAGAATAGAATAGAGTAGAATAGTATAGAATAGTATAGAGTAGAGTAGAATAGAATAGAATAGAATAGAATAGAATAGAAATCAGTCAGGGTTGGAAGGTACCATAAGGATTATCTAGTTCCAACGTATCATCCAACACTATCTAATCAACTAAACCATGCAACCAAGCACCCTATCAAATCTCCTCCTAAACACCTCCAATGATGGTGAGTCCACCACCTCCCCAGGGAGCCCATTCCAATGAGCCGCCTGGGGAGGTGGTGGACTCACCATCATTTTGCCTTTCTCCTTGGATCCTGGTGTCGTTCCTTTTCATATTCTCTGTGGGATTCAATTAATTGGATTCTTTGGACCAGGAGCCATGATTTCATTTTAGTTGGAAAATAACCACACAGAGAAATGGTGCTATATAATTACATACACGTTCTTGAAAGTTCCAGCTGCACTGCAGCACTAAAGTATCTAGCAGAGGAGAATCTAAGTTCCATGTTCTTGAGTTACTTGCTGAATGTAAATTAATATGGTATTCTCACACTCCCTTCTCATCCTGTCAAACAAATATATATTAATGGTTGCAAAAAGTAAGTTTATTTTTGCATATTTACCCTTCTTAATTATGGCTTCATAATGAACTGGTAGCCAGAAGGCTTTCAGATTACAAACATCTTCTGTGGTGATTAGAAACCCCATTAGCTCAAGTAGCATAGGCTTGGGCTTTTAATGTTTAAAACTGGGGCTCTTTTCCCACTTGCAACTTCTGGCAGCCTTATATCTCAACAGACTTATTAAACATTGGCAGTCCTTGTGAGACTTGAACTCCTGTCAGCCAGCTGCAATAAACTCTGCCTTAGGGAATGTGTAATACACTGGCAGAGTGCTGCAATCATGCCACAGTCTAGTCCTTGGCTGATGATGAACCAAGAGCCTGCAGCTTACAGCTAAGAGAGCAATTCCTTGGTTTAGAAGATTCCCAGTTTCTAATCTTGTATCTTGCTTGTGTTGTCTGCATTTACCTAGTGAAGCAATTTTTTAAGTATGTCTATTCACATGGATTATTCCTCTTTCATCTGTGGACTATTCTGCCTGTGTCACAGGCAGCAGACTTATCTGGGCCCAGGATGGTCTAAAACAACATTAACTTTTAGATCATGCCCCTGGGACTCAGTTTTGAATACTTATCAATGCAAGGACAGAAAAGTAAAATAAATTCTTGATTGCACAGAAAGGAAGAAGTCATGAAAGGAAAAGACAAAAGATTTGGATATTGGAATTCTGTCTGACCACAACTGATAGGATGGGGTTGAGGTTTTTTTGGTGGTGGTGGGTAAAGTCCTTACAGTTAAAACATTTCTCAGCTTTGATATGGAAGCTGGAGAGACAAGAATGTTATGAGATCAATTAAGTGACTTTTCAAAATGTTCCTGTAGACACATCTCAGGACACAGCTTGTGAACAAGAAAGAAGCTCTCTGCTACTACCTGAGTGCTATTAGCAAGTTCATTGCTGTTTGCCCATCATGAGGGGTTTTTTTAATTCAGTGGAAGTTCCACAGAAAGGAGATGAAATAAATGTTCTTTGGAGGAAATTCTCTTTTGTCCCATCCTTAGAAGCCAGAACTAGGATCTGTACCTGGTGGAAATCAGCAGAGCAATGACAACTAGTGCGGCTTGAGAATCTGTCTCTGCCCTTTCTGAGAGACACTCGTTCTGGGGCATCTCTGAGGTCCTAAGGGCCAAAGCTAGACCCTTTCAATGGATTTTCAGAAAATAAACAGCATTTATCTCATAAGTGATTAAATTCTCTAAAGATGTTTCAGTTGAGACAGCTCAAATGCTCCTTTTTTTTTCCTTTTTCTCTCCTATTTTTGATGGTTTTTTTCAATTGAGACCTAAACCTAGGCAGCTGTGTATCATCAAATGAGAGCAACTCCACTGCTGTGTGAATTAAATGAATAGTTTTCAGTCCTTGGTATATTCAGGTAATAAGCTCTTGGACACCAATTTCTACTTCTTTTTAAAAACATGATGCAGAGTACACATCTCCCTGAATTGAGGTGTTCAGTGAGAGGGGAAAGTGGAGAACTGTAATGATGATGACAAATAAAATGCAAGTGCGGCATGCAAACAGATGAACTACAACTTTATTAAAATTGAGAAGAAAAAGCTACTCTTGGAAGAGAAAAAGCAGCCAATGATGCCTGTACAGGGATCAAAGGGATCAAAGCTGTGCAGAGACAAAGATAAAAAGTTTGGCAATAAATGTGTTGACGGTTCCATGTCGGGAAAGTTGCATTTGAATGGTCAGAAGAAGGTCTCTGGGCTCTGTGATTTGCCGCTGCATGACCACAATGCCACTGTGGTTGTTCACTTTTTTTGTGGTGAAAAAACCCTCCGGGTTCCCGCTGATGATGGACAGCGTGATTTTATCCCCAGGGACAGCATTGGAAGGGCCCATGCGGAAAATGTCGGTGGGTACTTGGATGTTGGTAGGAAAAGAGAGGTGATAGTAGGTTATTCTCAGAGGCAGGCTCTGGCACTCCTTATTTTCATTACAAGGCAAGCGCTCACAGCGACTGCAAGAAAAGTGAGAACACAAGACAAGAGGAAGATTAGCGTACATTTAGCAAGCGTGATAGGAGAGCAAGGGCAGTGGGGGTGGAAAAAGATATGCTGACTTGCATACTTGTATCCATTCCTCAGCCTGGCACCTCAGTTATATTGCAAATGGACATTAATTAAATAAGGATGAACTCTGGAGTCGGTGCTTTGGGAGAAGCATTGCCATTCTCAGACGCGTTGCCCTTTCTCGGCACACACTGATGGGTTGCGTCTGGCCACTCAGCAAGGGAGAGAGTTCGTTTGCATTTAGATCAGCTAATCTCTTCCTAGGGAGAATACTGGATTTCCCCCCCTCCCCAGGTTTTATTCTTCTTGTTGATCTGATACGTGTTAAATAAAGGAAGAGATCATGAGTGGTTAGTGAGCTGACTGTGTCCTGCTTGGGATGTCTGGCTGGATCTTAAGACTGAGCAAAATAGTTTGAAAACCACAAACACACAAAGAGTTGATCTTCCTGAGAGAGAAGAGGTACTCTAGATACTGCACTATGCATGTATGCAAGTTCATCACCTGACAGCATACAGAAGAATGTAAAACTTCTTTCCAACACTGCCTGTATGTTAAGTTTTATTTGCTTTGAAGACAGATTTCTTCCTCCCAATGAAGCACAGCATTTCTCTGCGCTACCAAAACCATTCTGAGTCAGTCTAACACGCATCTAGCAAGGACAAGATGCAACAGCCTGAGTCTCCAGCATGTGCCCTACAGTCATGAGCCCTACTCTTAGGCAGCCTTGAGTCACAGGAATGATGCTGCTAAGTGAGAAAGTTGCCCTCTGCTGTTTCCACCCCTTCTACACTCAAGTGAAGAATCCAGAGCACAAGGAAGATGACACTCACACAGGCTGAGGGTGAACAATCAATGTCAGCACTAGAAATCATGATCTGCATGAAGGGAGCAATTTCCTCCCTTTCTGCTGTGGAGAGAAGTGAAGCCTGTCCAGTAAAATATGGCACAGACAAGCATGGGAATTAAAGGCACTGCTGTTACAGAATGTTCTATTTTACCAGCACATTAATGATGTTCTGATATGTCACAATACCTGGTGGGTTTGAGAAGTGTTTAAAGAACTGCATACACTAAAAGTTTATCTGAATTTCAGATTAAAGATATGCCCAAATCACCACAATTCAAACTGGTAACCAAACATCCTTGGGGGGTGTCAGTCTCTTCTCCCTCATAAGAACTGACAGAGTAAGAGGAAACCTATATAGTCTCAAGTAGCACCACGTGAGGTTTAGGTTAGATATTAGAAGAAAGATTTCACTCAAAGGGTTCTCAAACATTGAAGGTTGTTCCATCCCTGGAGGTGTTTAAAACACACACAGATGTGGTGCTGTGGGACTTAATTTATCACCAGACTTGGTAAAGCTAGACAATGGTTGGACTTGATGATTTTAAGGTCTTTTCTAACTGAAACAATTCTCTCAGACAAGTTCATGGAAGGAGGGGTAAACATGATGATCTTAGCTGCATGTTGACTTTGGAGAGGATCAGGCTGTGCATTTAGCTCCAAACTTGCCCCACACACAAATTATGCAAAAGTGCCTCTCCAATCAAAAGCAATATTTGGTCCACTCGGCTGAGGTTATGCAACCTAAACTCTGTGTTTCTTTACTAAGAAATGCTCCAACATGAAAGCATGGTTTGCTTCTTAGTACCTCAAGGAAATCTGACTATTCCATTTACTTTGACACATAAAACTGATCTGCCACTAGGTGTATTTGTACCAGCAGAACTGTGGCTCATAAGCAAGCCCCATTTTGCTTCCAGTGCACGGTGACCTGAATTCCAGGAACTCCTCATGATATGCAAAACAAGCATTTTCAAAAAGGGTAGTTAAAATCACCCTCAGTTCTTCAGTTACTGTGTTCTGTGTTTTCTTTCAATACCACTTGCAACACCAGTACAAAGCAAATCTTTGAAGACTTAAATACATTCTTAATTTAATTTACGTGTGTAAAGAGCAGGCACAAGCCTTCACGGGCTGGCTGGCTGGCTAATCAGGTGTGGGTACTCTTGGAATACTTTCAGGTATAGTGAGTTCTCCATTCTTTTCTGAAATGTCATCAATAACTCCACTAAAAAGAATGACTTGGTTTTCTTGAAATCACAAGGCTACTTGGTTTGGATGGAATCATGAAGCAGGTCAAGACAATTAATTTCTTGGAAACATCTTCTTCATGTTTCATAGTTTCATAGTTTCAGTTAGGGTTGGAAGGGACCACAAGGATCAGCTAGTTCCAACCCCCCTGCCATGGGCAGGGACACTCTACACTAGATCAGGCTGGCCAGAGCCTCATCCAGCCTGGGCTTAAACACTCAAGGGACGGGCCTCAACCACCTCCCTGGACAACCCATTCCAGGGCCTCACCACCCTCACGGTGAAGAACTTCCTCCTCACTTCTAGCCTGAATCTCCCCACCTCCAGCTTCATTCCAGTCCCCCTAGTCCTATCACTCCCTGATAGCCTGAAAAGTCCCTCCCCAGCCTTCTTGTAGGCCCCCTTCAGATCTGGAAGGCCACAATGAGGTCACCTCGGAGCCTTCTCTTCTCCAGACTGAACAGCCCCAACTCCTTCAGTCTGTCCTCATAGGAGAGGTGTAAATCTTCTTGGGAGCATACACACACTTATAAGCATTTAGAAGCTCATAAAGGTGCCCTGATTTATTCTTTTATAAAACAAAAATACCTTTTTTAAGAGAACAAAATAAAAATCAAAGCTCCCAGCTTCCTAAGATCTGAAAAAGGCCATTCCATTGATTCAGAAAGTTATTTGTGAAGACAGCTTGCAGGTAGGAGCTAGAATTACTCAAAAGTCATCATGCTCTGGTGGTGCACACTGCACATTTCATCATAGGTTTAATTAATGTGCACTAATTGTTCCATCAACTAACCACAGAGACAGCGAATATGATTGCTTTGAAGAACCAGAGTTCATCCTGGGGTCACGCACCATAAAGACAAACAGCAATGAGCACTTAACTCCCAGTGTACCCTCTAGACCTTATTTAAATGCTTCCCTTCAGCAGGTAGATGAAAATGATATGGCAGGGGAAATCCAACAACTTCAGTGAGTGAGCAACTCAAGGCGCTGCTCCAGCTCCATGGCATCTCGGGATGGATGAGCTGGTGGTACAGCCACAGCGCCCTGCCACCACACCGTGTCGCTGCAGGAGAGATCACAGTGGATCACAGCAAGGGAAGGGGAGAGCTGAGGCGACAGCAAGATGCTATCAGACAAACCCAGCACAGAGCCCAAGTAAAACATGCACAGCTTTGCAGTGAGGCAGTTTGAAATACAGTTTGCAAACCTCTGCAATTAGGCACACAAACTAGAAAAAGCAAGCATCAATGTTTATTCCTGAAGTGGGTCCTGCTTATTTTAGCTCACTTACTACTCTGGCCTCTTAGGTTTATTTATGTGGCTGAAATACTTGGATTCAAGGAATTACCTAATGTTTGAATTCCCAAACAGTGGTTACTCATAAAAGAAAATATAAGTACCAAAACGAGAAAGATTCCAATTTATACAACATTTCCTAATGCAGAAACGAGAAGATACTCTGTACTGGTTAGGCCACACCTTGAGTACTGTGTCAGTTCTGGGCCCCTCAGTTCAAGAAGGACATTGAGACACTTGAACGTGTCCAGAGAAGGGCAACGAGGCTGGGGAGAGGCCTCGAGCACAAGCCCTGTGAGGAGAGGCTGAGGGAGCTGGGGTTGCTTAGCCTGGAGAAGAGGAGGCTCAGGGGAGACCTCATTGCTCTCTACAACTACCTGAAGGGTGTTTGTATCCAGGAGGGAGTTGGTCTCTTCTCTCAAGCAACCAGCACCAGAACAAGAGGACACAGTCTCAAGCTGCACCAAGGGAAGTTTAGGCTGGAGATAACGAGAAAGTTCTTCACCGAGAGAGTCATTTGCCATTGGAATGTGCTGCCCAGGGAGGTGGTGGAGTCACCCATCCCTGGAGGTGTTCAAGAGGGGATTGGACGTGGCACTTTGTTTCATGGTTTAGTCCTGAGGTCTGTGGTGACAGGTTGGACTTGATGATCTTTGAGGTCTCTTCCAACCTTGGTGATTCTGTGATATTATTTTCTGCCTTCTCTCCTGTTAATTTCTGAGCCTGATTTTCCCACAATACAGAGGCAATTTATTCTGTTGTGCCCAAAGGAGGTGAATGGTATGCAACAATTCCTCATGCACTAAAGGGAAAAGAACTTTTCAGCAGGATTTGTGGCTTTGCAATTTACTTCATAGAGGGGAACGTGCTGAATTAATAATCACCTATTATGAGTAAACTATACACCACACGTCTCTGAAATTCGACCCTGAGGATTGCCAGAGCTGTAACATTCTTCCACACCTCCTAGAACATATACTCCACTAGAGTGGCACTCCCTCATGTTATCATCGAGGCTGTATTTCTTTTCAGCAGGTTGCACCACACCTTGAGGCCCAGGTGAGCCATCAGCCAGGCTGTATCACCACATCGTGAACCCCTACATCTAACAGAGCAGCTCTGTAGGGAAGGTGCTTTTTATCTTTAACAAACCAGAACTTAAAGGGAGTGAAACCAATTCATGATTGTTTTCAAAGATATTTCTTCCCCAGAGGAGAACCTGGAGTCCCACTTACAGTGTACAGCAGAAGAGGAGACAGGATGCACCAATACTGTGTGTGTTCCTCCTGTCTGGAGCTGTAATGTCTCCAAGCTATGTAAGTTCCCAAGCTATAGAACAGTCAGACTCATCTTCATTTTGCCCACAGCACTGAGACTTTATGTTTTACCGTTCTCTCCTTCTTCCTATCCACTTTCCTTGTCTACTACCCTTCCTGCTCACTCAAACATTTGGTATCAAGACTGTGTACTCAGCCAGTGCTGACCCTCCTCCTCTTGCTCTATCCTATCCTGCCTGACACTTGGTTTTCTCAGTTTCTACTTCAAAGCCCTAATTATGCCCTAAGGTGAAGGATTATCTGAGGAACCCGAAGATATACAAGTCCATGGGACCAGATGAAATGCATCCCATAGTCTTGAGGGAATTAGGTGTTATAGTTGCCAAGCCACTCTCCATGATAGTTGTAAAGTCCTGGCAGTCAGGTGAAGTCTCTGGGGACTGGAAGAAAGGAAACCTTAAGCCATGGTTAAAAAGGGTAGAAAGGAGACCCTGGGAACTACCGACCTGTCAGCCTTACCTCCGTGCTTGGGAAGATCATGGAACAGATCTTCCTAGATGCCATGCTGAGGCACATGGAGGACAGGGAGTTGATTCAAAACAGCCAGCATGGCTTTATTAGGGGCAAATCCTGCCTGACCAACCTAGTGGCTTTCTATGATAAACTGACTATGTCAGTAGATAAGGGACGACATATGGATGTGATCTATCTGGACTTCAGCAAGGCCTTTGACACTGTTGCCCACACTATCCTAGTCACCAAGTTGAGAGATGGATTTGATGAGGGGACTGTTCAGTAGATAAGGAATTGACTGGATGGTCACATCCAGAGGGCACTGCTCAATGGCTTGAAGACCACATGGAGAACAGTGACAAGTGGTGCCCCTCAGGGGTCCCTACTGTTTAATATTTTTATCAATGACATAGACAGTGGGATCCAGTGCACCATCAGCAAGTTTGCAGATGACACCAAGCTGTGTAGTGCTGTCAATACACCAGAGGGACAAGAAGTCATCCAGAGGGACCTGGACAAGCTGGAGAGGTGGGCCCAGGTGAGCCTTATGAGGTTCAACAAGAGCAAGTACAGGATTCTGCACTTGGGCCAGAACAATCCTCACTATCAATACAGACTGGGGAATAAGGTGATAGAAAGCAGCCCTGTGGAAAAGGATTTGGGGGGTGCTGATGGACGAGAAGACAGAATAGGTATGAGGCTCTGCAGGGGGAACAGGTCATCGGTAAGGATGAGGACTCAAGAAGGTCAGAAGCTGCACCAATGACAGGTTGCCTCAGGCCAGCCATCACAACTAATCTGGAAAAGAAACCTCGCAGGGTCATCGTTACAGGAGACTCCCTACTGAAGGGAGCAGAGGGCCCAATATGCAGACCAAACCCATTTCACAGAGAGGTCTGCTGCCTCCCTGGTGCCCAAGTAAAGGACATTGTAGGTAAAATTCCAAACTCATGAGTCCTTCAGACTACTACCCACTGCTGGTCTTTCAGGTGGGTAGTGACAATGCAGCAATGAGAGGCTCACAATCAATTAAAAGAGACTTCAGAACCTTAGGGCAACTGCTGAAGGGATCAGGAGCTCAGGTTGTGTTCTCTGCTATCCCTCTAATGTCAGCGATGGACGAGGGAACACTGAGGAAGAGCCAACAGGTCAATTCATGGCTCCAGGGCTGGTACCATCGACAGGGATTTGGGTTCTACAATCATGGCTTGGTTTACAAGGCACCAGAGCTGCAAACAACTAATGGGACACACTTGTCCCAGAGGGGGAAAAGGATCTGGGCAGGAATTGGCAGGGTCATTGACAAGGCTTTAAACTAGATTTGAAGGGGGAAGGGGTTAATAGTCTCCTGCTGGCCTGTGACAAACAGAGGGGCAGCTCACCAGAGGCAGAGGGATGGAGAGCTGCTAAGGGCTCTCAACTTGCTGCCCTGAGGCAAGCCACGAATGATGCACCAGGACACCCTGTGGAACCAAGGGGAATTGGCACAAGAGGAGGACTGGGCCAGCCCAGCTGAAGTGCTTCTATGCAAATGCACGCAGCTTGGGCAACAAACAGGATGAATTAAGGGCCACTGAGCTGCTGGGATGCTATGACATAGTGGCTATTACTGAAACTCAGTGGGATGATTCCCATGACTAGAATGTAGGGATAGATGGGTATAAGCTCTTTAGGAAGGATAGGCAAGGAAGGAGAGGAGGAGGTGTTGCCCTCTATGTCAAGAACCATCTGGAATCAGTTTAGCTCCACCTGGGGAGGGATGATGAGATGGTTGACAGTGCATGGGTTAAAATTAAAGGCAAGACAGGGGAAGGAGATATTACTGTGGGGGTCTCTACAGGCCACCTGACCAGCAGAACCAAGCAGATGAGGCCTCCACAGGCAAATAGAAGCGGCTTCCAGGTCACAAGCCCTGGTCCTCATGGGTGATTTCAACCACCCTGACATCTGCTGGAGGGACAACACAGCAAGGCACCAGCAATCCAGGATGTTCCTGAACTGCATAGAAGACAACTTCCTCCTCCAAATGGTAGAGGAGCCAACAAGAAAAGGTGCTCTGCTGGACATGTTTCACCAACAGGGAAAGGCTGGTAACCAATGTGAGGCTCAGAGACAGCCTTGGCTGCAGTGACCATGAAGCAGTTGAATTTAATATCCTCAGACAATCAGGAGGACCTATTCTAAGCTTATGACCCTAGACTTTAGGCGTGCAGACTTGATCGCTTCAGAATCTGCTAGCCACAGTGTCATGGGACGAAGCCCTGGAGGGAAGAGGGACCCAGGACAGCTGGTCAGTATTCAAGGACCACCTCCTCTGTGTACAGGAGCTATGTATACCAACAAAGAGAAAAGCGGGAAGAACGCTAGGAGGCTGCCTGGATGAACAAGGAGCTCCTGGACACACTATTACTTAAAAGAAACTCTACAGGAAGTGGAGGGAAGGACAGATAGAACAGGGGGATATAAGGAAGCTGCCCAAGCAGCAAGAGGCCTGTTAGGAAAGCCAAAGCAGAGTTGAATTGAATCTAGCCAGGGAGGTTAAAGGGAACACTAAGAATTTCTACAGGTGTATTAATGGGAAGAAGAAGCCTAGGGAAGGTGTGGGCCCCCTCAGAAAGGAAACTGGTGACATGGCCACAAGTGATGTGGAAAAGCTGAGGTATCAATAACTTCTTTACCACAGTCTTCACTGCAAGGGCCTCTAGCCACAGTCCTGGAGTCATGGAAGACAATGCCAGGGACGGGGAGAAAGAACTGCCCATCATAAGTGAAGATCAGGATCATGATCACCTGAAGAACCTGAAAGTGTTCAAGTCCATGGGACCCGATGGGATACACCCACGGGTGCTGAGAGAACTGGCAGATGAGGTTGCTAAACCTCTATTCTATTCCAAAAGTCATGGCAGTCTGGGCCAGTCCCCACAGACTGGAAAAGGAGAAACATTGCTCCCATTTTCAAAAAGGGTAAGAAGGAAGAACCTGGGAACTACAGGCCAGGCAGTCTCACCTCTGTGCCTGGAAAGATCATGGAGCAGATCCTCCTGGAGGCACTACTGACTCAGAAGAATAGTGAAGAGGTGATTTGGAACAGTCAGCATAGTTTCAACAAGGGCAAATCTGCCTGACAAACCTGGTGGCCTTCTCTGAACAGGTGACAAGCATTAATAGATGAGGGGCGAGCAACTGATGTCATTTACCTGGAGCTGAGCAAAGCCTTTGACACTGTCCCACACCACATCCTGGTCTCCAAGCTGGTGACACATGGGTTTGATGGGTGGACCACTAGATGGATACAGAACTGGCTTGATGGCCGCACCCAAAGAGTGGCTGTCCATGGGTCCATGTCCCAGTGGAGGCCAGGGACAAGCGGAGTCCCTAAGGGATCAGTCCTGGGACCAGGCTTGTTCAACATCTTTGTGGGTGCCATGGACAGTGGCAGATTTTAAAGGGGACTGGGCGGCTCGCGGGGCTTCCATTCAGCGAGAAGCCCTCTCAGAACCACGCTGGGACCAGCCACATCTTGGGGGGCATCCACTGCTCTGCTTTTCAGGCTAGGGGAACCGCCAGCACTGGAGAGACTCCTAGACACACTGCGAGGCTCGGAGCAGCCCTCTCTTCACGTGCTCGTGGACTGTAATCCCAGCGTCATTGGTGGCAGGGGGGACAGCGCAGCTGGCGGGGCTCTGTTGGGCGGGCAGCTCTCTCACCTTCTCTGGTGCTCTCTGGTGCTCTCATGCGCTGCCGCACTTTTTCTACATTTTTTGTGCAGTGGGTGCTGTTGCCAGGGTCAGCCATGGCTGTAACTCGCAGCAGAATCTCCTTAAAAAAATCAGTGTCGACCCAGACTGAGGTAGGACACAAGCAGGTAGCTGTCCAGATATCTGGCTGTAGTGAGGCTGGAGCCTGGCTCTGAGAAGAGCAGGGTAGGGGGGACAACTCTTGCAGTAGTGGAGCAGATCGGCTATCTGCTCACATGGTGGTCAGACTGAAGGACGAGGTTGCTAGTCTTAGAGATGTAAGGGAATGTAGAAAGAGATGAGCCAGAGGAGGAAAGAGATGAACCAGAGTACAGCAGGCTCCACAGGCTCCCCAGCAGAGGCTGGTATCCAAAAAGCAGAAGGAATGGACGCAGGTTCCTCTCAGAAGACACAATTAAAACCTCCTTGCCTCCCCCCACCTTCCTCGCTGCCCTTGGAAAACAGGTATGGGCACGGGAGGGTCGAGGGTGAGGTGATA
>CM037632.1:63454367-63536829 GCA_015227895.2 Colaptes auratus
CCCCTTGCCTCTAAATTTTACCTTCTACCTCTCAAGTGTCTGCCAGATTCACTCACCTCACCTGGTCATACCTTCAGATCCTTCCCTCCCTGCATTCAGCCTCTTTATCCCCAAGCATGCCTTTCCTTCTTAGTGAGTCTGCTCTTCTCTCCCCTGTGCTAGAATCACAGTTGAGATTTCTTATCTGGGTGGTCTTTGAAAGCACAGAAGAAATAGGTTTGGGGATTGGCATGGCTGGCAGCACCTGGCCCAGGATTAATAGGAGATGACATTATGGGGAAGAAGGGGTTTCTTCTCTGTGGCTATTTGTGGGAGCAGGCTCAGACAGTCTGTGGAGTTGGTACCCACACATTCTTGGTTTCTTTGTAGAGAAGCTCAGATCTGCAAAGTCAGGAGAGATTGTTTGTTGCTAAAAAAAGAAAGACTTCTCTACTGATAGGAAGAGCTAAACAGCACTGAGGAAGACAGTCAAACACAAAGTCAGACCAGCACTGAGTCTATGAAACCCTTATCATTCAAGGACTTGAAGCAAAAGTTACAACAAACAACTCTCAGAAATACTCTAGGTAGACCCAACTCTGTTTTGGCATACAGGGGTGGATTAAGCTTACCCAGCAAGCTCCTAATTTCCTAAGAATTATGAAAAGAGGCTAATTGCAATTTAACAAAATTGATAATTTCAGAAGTTTTCATTAAAGATGAAAAAAAAGCACAAAAGAAATAGACTTGACTAGACTAGACTAGAATAGGACAAAACCCTTTGAGATCATCTAACAAATGTCAGATTTCTGCTACAAAGCATGATGGAAAATTAATGGGGACCAAAAAAAGACCCTAACCAACCAACCAAAACAAAGCACAAGCTTAAAAACAACACCAAATCCAAAATGTGTTAAATACACAAACCAGCATGTTGCTCTCTACCCTTGTCCTAGGAAATAAGTGAACTGCTTTGGCTGAAATTTGCCCAAACTTGAGCCTTGTTCAGACATCTGGCATGTAAAATTTCATAGAATCATAGAATCAATAAGGTTGGAAAAGACCTCAAAGATCATCAAATCCAACCTGTCACAAAACACCTCATGACTACTAAACCATGGCACCAAGTGCCACATCCAATCCCCTCTTGAACACCTCCAGGGATGGGGACTCCACCACCTCCCTGGGTAGCACATTCCAATGGCTAACAACTCTCTCAGTGAAGAACTTTCTCCTCACCTCCAGCCTAAACTTCCCCTGGCACAGCTTGAGACTGTGTCCTCTTGCTCTGGTGCTGGTTGCCTGGGAGAAGAGACCAAGCCCCTCCTGGCTACAACCACCTTTCAGGTAGTTGTAGACAGCAATAAGGTTTCCCCTGAGCCTCCTCTTCTCCAGGCTAAGCAACCCCAGCTCCCTCAGCCTCTCCTCACAGGGCTGTGCTGGAGGCCTCTCACCAGCCTCGTTGCATGCTATTCATCTATTCGTTAAGTTTTAACCAAACTCTAAGCAGCTAAAAACAGGTTCTAATACTGAGAAGCAACAGGCAACTCTAATAATAAGCAGACATGTCTCAAATATAAAAGTATTTCCCAATCTGGCTCAGTGTACACACATTTCTGACTTCTTTATCTTTTCTACTGTTTTTCTTGGATTACATACTATAAATGTTAGACTGCAGTGTCACATAAAGAGAATTTGTTATGCAGTCTGAAAACAAAAAGTGTTTGGCAAGACCATACAGCAAGTTAAGCCCTACTGTGTGTAGCAGTAGATCTTACTTTTCCTTGGGAAAATACCAAGTCTATAGGATGATCTAGAGATGGGGGAAGGCCAAATTTAAACAAAAGAGATAAAATTGTTACCATTAAGCACCTGGCTGTGCCAGACCCTTTGCTGATCTTTGGGGAAGGTTACACAGGCTGTTTCCTCCTGAAGATCAGAGTATCTACACAGCATCCTGAGCTTTCGCCCATGGCGTGCGATGATCCTGCAATTACTTAGCCCGATGACAGACACCACTGCAACAGGCACCACACAACATTCTCTGATTTAAAGGTCTTGGCTAAGGAAGCTTCTGGATCACTGAGGGCTGTTGCCTCTTATTTTAAGGAAAAATAAGAATGAACAAACTTGGATTTGTAGGACTGAGGCCTATTAAATTACAGCTGCTCCAAAGAAAATACTAGAGAACAGGGTAAACAAAAAATCCCATGAGGCACCAACTTGATGGGAATGAAAAACGGGTTGTTTTTCTCATGATGTGCCAAGTTGGTAAAATTGGAATGTTTTGAATAAAAAGGAGAGGACCAGACACAGATACAATGCTATGAGAAGCCAAACATTTTTATTTTAGAGTCCTGGCACAATGCTGGGTGAGCTGGTCATTGAACTGACTTGGACTGTTTACAGCAGAAAGAACAAACTCACATTCTCTCTGATTTATGCAAACAGATTTTCAACAATAGATTTATTAACTGTGCCAGAGAGGGGAAAAACAAGAGATCACAACTCAAAGAATTAAAATAGTAAGAACTTCACTGAGTAGCTACAAAATTTTGTCTGACTCTTAGGCTAATTATAACCATGGCACATGGAAGACTCCCCACGAGTCTGCGTTGGGCCGAGTAAGCCATAACAGGCCCCCAACATCCCAGACACAAAAAAGCAGTTCAGGCATTCTACTGATTCCTCAAAAGATCCCTTACATTTCCAACAGCCATTAATTTCAACAAATACATAAAAATATAGATGAGAAAGAAGAGAAAATGGAATGTGTGTGTACCGTGCATAGTTTCTAAACTGAACTTAGCAACTCAGGGATGTCCACAAGACCACTAATTCTGACCATGACCACTAATTCTGCTTAGTGGTCCATTGCAAATGACTTTGTCTTTTAGGATACAAATGAACCCACAATATTACAAATAAAGAGAACATCTGCATCACAAGGTACTGCTCATTTACTGATGAGACAAATACAACTTAAAGCTTGCCTGGAGAAGAGGAGGCTCAGGGGAGACCTTATTGCTCTCTACAACTACCTGAAGGGAGGTTGTAGACAGGCAGGGGCTGGTCTCTTCTTCCAGGCAACCATCACCAGAGCAAGAAGACACAGTCTCAAGCTGCACCAGGGGAGGTTCAGACTAGATGTTAGGAAGAAATTCTTCATAGAGAGAGGAATGGGCTGCCCGGGGAGGTGGTGGAGTCGCCATCATTGGAGGTGTTTAGGAAGAGACTTGATGGGGTGCTTGGTGCCATGGTTTAGTTGATTAGGTGGTGTTGGATGATGGGTTGGACGTGATGATCCTGAAGGTCTCTTCCAACCTGGTCTATTCTATTCTATTCTATTCTATTCTATTCTATTCTATTCTATTCTATTCTATTCTATTCTATTCTTCACTACCATTGACAGTTCTCAGAATGTGTTTTTATATACCATGAGCACTCTCTACAGCATTCTGATCAAACACATCTGCTGTGACACTTACAGATGAGGGTTTAAATGGAGACTACCCAATCCCCACAAAGAAGATGAGCTTTAGCATCACCTTACAGAGGTGGCACTCAATTTTATCTGAGATGGTGGGCATCTGAACACTGACTGTTAAAAGCAATTGCAGGCTGATGACAAATGTGATTTATCAGCTTTCCTCCCTAACTGCTGGAACATACACTTACCTGGGTATGGTGCACATGGTGGGCACCATGGTGCAGCCTTTGTAAGGATCACTGGAGCACAGGGTGGGAGGAAAAGCAGTCATCTGCATCAGCCATAAACTGTAGCTACGCAACTGAAATCTGACAGCAACTTCTCCACTCCACTAGCATCATCTGATGACTGCAAATGAGCTGCTGGCAGCCCCTCCTCCTAAAGGTGTCTAATATTTTCAACACCAGAATGCACAGACTTTCTCTGAGATAGGCTGAGAGACACAAATAGGAGCAGCAACTAACACACCACCCTTGCTAGGATTCCAGTCTTTTTGAACAGAGGAGAGATAGTACTAAAAATAAGACATTTTTGCAATGCTTTGCAACAGCACTGGTAAGAATTCAGAGAGTGAGCTAAAAAGATCTCTTTCAATAGAGTGCAAAATTAAGGAAAGAATACATGTGAAAGAAATGTCAGAATTTTGAAGTGGAATGCAACCCTCCTACCAGGTCGCCTGCAAGGTAGCCAGAGAGAGAACATCTGCTTATGGCTCTATAGAGATCATTACGCAGCAAACCACTGACACATGGCATTTCTTAATGTCTTAGACTGAAACAGGAGCACAAGAAAGGGACTGGACTTATCTGTGCAAAATACAGGGTAGACCTGCCAACAAAATATATATTTGACAGAATCTTTTATGTATTGAGTCGGCTGTAGCATGACATAAAGAAGATGGCATCACCAAAAAACAAAGTTCAACCTTGAGAAAGAAAGCACTTACGTGTCTCCTGACTTGCGGTAGTTTTCTGGACATTCCAAGTTCAGGCAGCGAAAGCCTCCCTGGATGTTAAAGCAAGTCTCATTGAAAGAGCAGTTGTGGCTTTCTGCAACACATTCATCAATATCTGCCAAACAGAGAAGGGTGAAGAGATTAAACAAACACCTTTCCTCTACCTGCGGGTTCTAGATGATGAAAGGATCATACTAGGTACTACAGAACATGAGGTGCAATTAAACATGATGACAGGATTGGAAGGGGAGAGCTGGAGAACAAAAACAAAAGGAAGAAAACTAAGCCAAAGAGCAGGCAAGGACAGGAAAAGGAAGAGTAGCAGTGCCACTAAGTGGACAAGGTACAAATACTTGCTGAAATGTTCAGAGCATATTTCCTTTTAGTGGTTAAACTAAGTCATACTATTCCACATTAAGAATTTTAATAGTGTTGTAAAAAGCATTCTCTGTTGCATTCTGTAGTTTAAGTTTCCTGTGTGTTTACAAAGAAACACTGGTTTCTTCAGGTTTCAAGCTGATGTTTACTGCTTTACCTACAATGTTGTAATAAAGACATTTTATTACACATACAAACTTGCTAAAGCTTAGGTCCTAAGTCATTTATAAACTACAACACAGGAGGTTCCACCTCAATGTGAGGAGGAACTTCTTCACTGTGAGGTTCACAGAGCACTGGAACAGGCTCCCCAGAGGGCTGTGGAGTCTCCTTCTCTGGAGACTTTCAAGACCCAGCTGGGTGCACTCCTGTGCAACTTGCACTAGATTCTATGATCCTGCTCTGGCAGGAGCAGTTGGACTCAATGATCTCCAGAGGTCCCTTCCAACCCCTGACATCCTGCAATCCGGTGATCCAGTTAGGCCTCCCTGCAGTTATTGAACTCACCCTGGCAGTTGCGTGCATTGGGTGCCAACCTGTAGCCAGTGGAGGGACAAGTACACTGAAAGCTCCCAGGAACGTTGATACATCGGAATGAACAGATGTGCCCTCCCGTAGGTAAAGCACATTCATCAATGTCTGCAAGGAGAAAATACCTCTCATTTATTATCTGTTCATGACATTTAGTCAAGTGCCACACATATGGTGTTGCTGCTGGGAGCTCCAGACATAAGTTCACTATTCTAATTGCTGGACAAGGAAAAAGGTCATTGGGTATGTGTAGGTCTCATCATTAAAGGCTCTCAGAAATCAATGGAGGCGTGAAGAAAATCAGAAGCAATAAAAGGGAGACAAAGTAAATGGATAAGAACAGGCACTTTACAGTGACATGCATCACTACTTTACAAAAGGGCAGGAGACAAATAGTTTTTATAGACTCATAGAATGGCCTGATTTGGAAGGGACCTGAATGACCATCTAGTTTCAGGCCCTTGCCATAGGCAGGGACACCTCCCACTAGACCATGCTGCTCAAAGCCTCATCCAGCCTGGTCTTAAATGCTTGCACAGATGACGAGTCTACAACTTCGCTTCAAGAGAGCATTGGATGTGGCACTTGGTGCCATGGTTAGTAGTCATGAGGTCTTGGGTAACAGATTAGACATGACGATCTTTGAGGTCTTTTCCATCTTACTGATTCTATGATTCTATTATTTGCTTCTTTATCCTTGTTTTTACAGAAGGGAAATTGAAATAGATGTTCTGCCCAAGGTCTTACTGTCTATCAAGTCCGGATTCAGGCTCTTGTCCATGAAGGCACACCCACATTCTCCTTGTAAATGAGAAGGACCTACTTATACATTAGCTCAGAGCTAGACAGAAAAACAGGGCATATAAAATGCTATCTAGTAATATTATGTATTACATACGTAACATATAATTGTTTTTTTATCTGCACTTGCTGAAGACTATAAATTCTGTTAGTTCCTTAGAAGTATACAAACCCAAAAACATCCCTTGAAAGTTAGAAACATAGGCCAAGCTACCAAATAAGTGTAAACATCAAACCTGACACCATACAAGTGTTTCCTAGATTAGGACATGGGTGGGAGACATTCATTAACACAGGGAAACGTCAAAGAAAATCCAATGTTTAAATGAAACCATTACAAATACATGGAACTGTTTGTATGTTATGGTGAGAGTAAGCAATGCTCACTCATCCTCTGTCTGCAAAATGATGCTGCTTACCTTCACATGAAATCCCATCTATGTCACTAAGTTGAAAGCCACGGCGGCAGTAACACTGATAGGAGCCATACACATTGGCACACTCCTGACTGCAGGGGCTGCTCTCACACTCATTTAAATCTGAAAGGCAAAACGATGTATCTGAACACCAAGTTTCTTGCTGTAATCACCACTGCTATTACAGGGCTAAGACAAAAGTTTGGAAGAGGTTTTAAGTTAAAAACGCATGTCAGTGAGCAAGCTGGAAACAGGGAGCTTTGGATTTATTACTCTGTAGTGGATATGGGCTGTACAGGTTGTTCTGCACTGTGCTATCATTTCCCACTGTCCTTCAAAATCTGTGACTCGGAGAGAGTCTTTAGGAGTATATTTGCATTTTTACATCTGGGTATCAGCAAGTCTCAAATTTTATCTAGCTGAACCATCCTTCAAAATGCAAAAAACGCAGAACCAGACAGCTCTGCATGATCCAGTCTGTGAGCAACATATTTGAACTGTGGGCTACAGTGGCTTCATTACTCATAACAAGTCATGTAATCAAAAACCCACGGGGGTTGATTTCTCATGCCTTTCCAGTGCAGCTTTGCAAGCTAAAATCAAACTGAAACAGCTGAACAGCAATGAGCTCTATCTCACACTGTACAGCCAAAGCACAGGACAGCCATACCTTCACATGACCTGCCATCAGCTGAAAGTTTGAATCCCATGGTACAAGTGCAGTAGTAGGAACCAGGAGTATTCTCACACTTGTGAGCACAAAGACGGCCTGGATAGCGTCGGCATTCATTGATATCTGCAGTGACAAATACAAAGAGAGGTCTATGTATTGTCTGGCTTCACTGCCGTAGTGCTTTGGACCAGAACATAGAATCATAGCATCAGTCAGGGTTGGAAGGGACCACAAGGATCATCTAGTTCCAACCCCCTCTGCTATGGACAGGGACACCTCACACTAGATCAGGCTGCCCAGAGCCTCATCCAGCCTGGTCTTAAACACCTCAAGGGACGAGGCCTCAACCACCTCCCTGGACAACCCATTCCAGGGCTTCACCACTCTCATGGGGAAGAACTTCCTCCCCACCTCCAGCCTGAATTTCCACACCTCCAGCTTCATTCCAGTCCCCCTAGTCCTGTCACTCCCTGATAGCCTGAAAAGTCCCTGGTAGGCCCCCTTCAGATACTGGAAGGCCACAATGAGGTCACTTCGGAGCCTTCTCTTCTCCAGACTGAACAGCCCCAACTCCTTCAGTCTGTCCTCATAGGAGAGGTGCTCCAGCCCTCTGATCATCCTCGTGGCCCTTCTCTGGACACCTTCCAGCACCTCCACATCCCTCTTGGAATAGGGGCTCCAGAACTGGAGGCAGTACTCCAGGTGGGGTTTCACCAGAGCTGAGCAGAGGGGGGAGAATCACCTCCCTTGACCTGCTGGCCACACTTCTCCTGATGCAGCCCAGGATCTGATTGGCTTTCCGGGCTGCAAGTGCACACTGAGAGCTCCTGTTGAGCTTCTCCTCCACCAGCACCCCCAAGTCTCTCTCCTCAGGACTGCTCTCCAGCCAGTCACTGCCCAGCCTGGATTTGTGCCTGGGATTGCCCTGACCCAGATGCAGGACCCTGCACTTGGTCTTGTTGAAGCTCATGAGGTTGGCTTGTGCCCACCTCTCCAGCCTGTCCAGGTCCCTCTGGATGGCATCCCTTCCCTCCAGCCTGTCTGCTGCACCACACAGCTTGGTGTCATCAGCAAACTTGCTGAGGGGGCACTCAATGCCACTGTCCATGGCACCCACAAAGATGTTGAACAAGACTGGTCCCAGGACTGATCCCTGAGGGCCTCCGCTTGTCCCTGGCCTCCACTGGGATATGGACCCATTGACAGCCACTCTTTGGGTGCGGCCAACAAGCCAGTTCTTTATCCACCTAGTGGTTCATCCATCAAACCCCTGTGTCACCAGCTTGGAGACCAGGATGTGGTGTGGGACAGTGTCGAAGGCTTTGCTCAGCTCCAGGTAAACGACATCAGTTGCTCGCCCCTCATCTATTAATGCTGTCACCTGTTCATAGAAGGCCACCAGGTTTGTCAGGCAGGATTTGCCCTTGTTGAAACTATGCTGACTGTTCCCGATCACCTCTTCACTATTCTTCTGAGTCAGTAGTGCCTCCAGGATGATCTGCTCCATGATCTTTCCAGGCACAGAGGTGAGACTGCCTGGCCTGTAGTTCCCAGGTTCTTCCTTCTTACCCTTTTTGAAAATGGGAGCAATGTTTCTCCTTTTCCAGTCTGTGGGGACTGCCCCAGGCTGCCATGACTTTTGGAATATAATAGAGAGGGGCAACCTCCTCTGCCAGTTCTCTCAGCACCCGTGGGTGTATCCTGTCGGGTCCCATGGACTTGAACACTTTCAGGTTCTTCAGGTGATCACCAACCTGAGCTTCACTTACCATGGGCAGTTCTTCCTCCCTGTCCCTGGCATCGTCTGCCATGACTCCAGGACTGTGGCTAGAGGCCCTTGCAGTGAAGACTGAGGTAAAGAAGTTATTGAGTACCTCAGCCTTTTCCACATCACTTGTGGCTATTTCACCAGTTTCCTTTCTGAGGGGGCCCACACCTTCCCTAGGCTTCTTCTTGCCATTAATACAGCTGTAGAAATTCTTAGTGTTCCCTTTAACCTGCCTGGCTAGATTCAATTTGAACTCTGCTTTGGCTTTCCTAACCAGGCCTCTTGCTGCTTGGGCAGCTTCCTTATATACCCCCTGTTCTAGCTGCCCTTTCCTCCACTTCCTGTAGAGTTTCTTTTTAAGTGATAGTGTGTCCAGCAGCTCCTTGCTCATCCAGGCAGGCCTCCTAGCATTCTTTCCTGCTTTTCTCTTTGTTGGTATACATTGCGCATGGTCATAAAAGTTTGATTTTGGTTGTAAACTACAGCACAGGAGGTTCCACCTCAACTTCTTCACTGTGAGAGTCACAGAGAACTGGAACAGGCTGCCCAGAGAGGTTGTGGAGTCTCCTTCTCTGAAGCCTTTCAAGACCCAGCTGGATGTGTTCCTGTGTGACCTGTGCTAGATTCTATGGTCCTGCTCTGGCAGAGGGGTTGGACTCAATGATCTCCAGAGGTCCCTTCCAGCCCCTAACATCCTCTGATAGTGTGATTTTTATTCTCCAGATCTACATTTCATACTAGAGAGAGAAGGACTTGCTCAAAATGCTCTTTTAGAAGCACCTCAGCATCTAATTGAATTAGATCTCTAAAGAAGAAAGTTGTTTCCATCTTCCAAAGGAATGTTTTGCTGTAGGTGCACATAAAAATACCACAGAGAACAATTACACACAGGCTCATAATCTCACCTTCTAACAGGAAACATGAAGGGAAGGGAAGGGAAGGGAAGGGAAGGGAAGGGAAGGGAAGGGAAGGGAAGGGAAGGGAAGGGAAGGAAGGGAAGGAAGGGAAGGGAAGGGAAAGGGAAGGAAGGGAGGGAAGGGAAGGGAAGGAAGGGAAGGGTAAGGGAAGGGAAGGGAAGGGAAGGGAAGGGAAGGGAAGGAAGGGAAGGGAAGGGAAGGGGAGAAGGGAAGGGAAGGGAAGGGGAGAAGGGAAGGGGAGAAGGGAAGGGGAGGGAAGGGAAGGAAGGGAAGGGAGAGGAAGGAAGGGAAGGGAAGGGAAGGAAGGGAAGGGAAGGGAAGGGAAGGGAAGGGAAGGGAAGGGAAGGAAGGGAAGGGAAGGGAAGGGAAGGGACCAGGTTGGAAGAGACCTTCATCGTGTCCAACCTACCATCCAACACCACCTAATCAACTAAACCATGCAACCAATCACCCCATCCAGTCTCCTCCTGAACACCTCCAATGAAGGTGACTCTACCACCTCTTCAGGCAGCACATTCCAATGGGCAATCACTCTCTCTCTGTAGAATTTTTCCTAACATCAGCCTAAACCTGCCCTGGCAAAGCCTGAGACTGTGTCCTCTTTTTCTGATGCTGGTTGCCTGGGAGAAGAGACCAACCTCCACCTGTCCACAGCTTCCCTTCAGGTAGTTCTAGAGAGCAAGAAGGTCACCCCTGAGTCTCCTCTTCTCCAGGCTAAGCAACCACAGCTCCCTCAGTCTCTCCTCATAGGGCTTGTTTTCCAAGCCCCTTACCAACTTTGTTGCCCTTCTCTGGACAAGTTCCAGCAAGTCAACATCCTTCCTAAACTGAGGGGCCCAGAACTGGACACAGGACCCGAGGTGTAGTGTACAGGGGCAGAATGACCTCCCTGCTCCTGCTGCCCACACTGTTCATGATGCAGGCCAGGATGCCACTGGCCCTCTTGGCTGCCTGGGCACACTGCAGGCTCATGTCAGCCTACATCAACCAGCACCCCCAGGTCCTTCTCTGCCTGGCCACTCTCCAGCCACTCTGACCCCAGCCTGTAGCAATGCCGGGTTGCTGTGGCCAATGTCCAGAACCCGGCAGCTGGATGTGTTCAATCTCATGCCCTTGGATTCTGCCCATCTGTCCAGCCTGTCAAGGTCCCTCTGCAAAGCCTCTCTACCTTCCAGCAGATCAACTTCTGCTCCCAGCTTGGTGGCATCTGCAAACTTACTGATGATGGACTCAATGCCCTCATCCAGATCATCAATAAAGATGTTGAAGAGCATGGGGCCCAGCACTGATCCCTGGGGCACACCACTACTGACAGGCTGCCAGCTGGATGTGGCTCCATTCACCACCACTCTCTGGGCTCAGCACTCCAACCAGGATGTCTGCCCTGCTGGTCTTCCTTCTAATTCTCAACCACAAGCACTCAACCTGATCGTCCCTGATCTCCATCTCAACAGCATCTAGTGCCTCCCTGGTGTACAGGGCCACCCCTCCACCTTCCCTGCCTGTCTCTCCTGAAGAGCCTGTAGCCATCAGTTGCAGCGCTCCAGTCATGTGAGTCGTCCCACCATGTCTCTGTGATGGCAACTACATCATAACTTTCCTGATGCAACAAGGCTTCCAGTTCCTCTTGTTTGTTACCCATGCTTCATGCATTACTGTACATGCACTTCAGCTGGGCTGCTGGTTTCACCCCTGACTCCAGCTTACCACCCTCCTCCTTCAAATCTAGTTTAAAGCCCTACCAATGAGACCTGCCAATTCCCTTCCTAGATCTTTTTTCCCTTTGGGGGACAGGCCATTCTCCTGTACTGTGTGTGACCTTTCCCCTCCTCTGGGACAGATGTACTCCATCTGTTGCCAGCTGACCTGCTGCAGTAGAAAGTGCTCCCATTTTCAAAAAGGGTAAGAAGGAGGAACCAGGGAACTACAGGCCAGTCAGTCTCACCTCTGTGCCCGGAAAGATCATGGAGCAGATCCTCTGGAGGCACTACTGACTCAGAGAGTAGTGAAGAGGTGATTGGGAGCAGTCAGCAGGCTTTGCCAAGGGCAAATCCTGCCTGACAAACCTGGTGGCCTTCTATTGAACAGGTCACAACATTAATAGCTGAGGGGAGGCGAGCAACTGATGTCGTTTACCTGGACATGAGCAAAGCCTTTGACACTGTCCCACACCACTATCTGGTCTCCAAGCTGGTGACACATGGGTTTGATGGATGGACCACTAGATGGATACAGAACTGGCTTCATGGCCGCACCAAAGAGTGGCTGTCAATGGGTCCATGTCCCAGTGGAGGCCAGGGACAAGCGGAGGCCTCAGGGATCAGTCCTGGGACAGTCTTGTTCAACATCTTTGTGGGTGCCATGGACAGTGGCATTGATGTGCCCCCTCAGCAAGGTTGCTGATGACACCAAGCTGTGTGGTGCAGCAGACAGGCTGGAGGGAAGGGATGCCATCCAGAGGGACCTGGACAGGTGGAGAGGTGGGCACAAGCCAACCTCTGAGCTTCAACAAGACCAAGTGCAGGGTCCTGCATCTGGGTCGAGGCAATCCCAGGCACAAATCCAGGCTGGGCAGTGACTGGCTGGGGAGCAGCCCAGAGGAGAGATACTTGGGGTGCTGGTGGACGAGAAGCTCAACAGGCTCTCAATGTGCACTTGCAGCCCAGAAAGCCAATCAGATCCTGGCCGCATCAGGAGAAGTGTGGCCAGCAGGTCAAGGGAGGTGATTCTCCCCCTCTGCTCAGCTCTGGTGAGACCCCACCTGGAGTACTGCGTCCAGTTCGGAGCCCCTATTCCAAGAGGGATCTGGAGGTGCTGGAGCGTGTCCAGAGAAGGGCCACGAGGATGATCAGAGGGCTGGAGCACCTCTCCTATGAGGACAGACTGAAGGAGTGGGCTGTTCAGTCTGGAGAAGAGAGGCTCCGAGGTGACCTCATTGTGGCCTTCCAGTATCTGAAGGGGGCCTACAAGAAGGCTGGGGAGGGACTTTTCAGACTATCAGGGAGTGATAGGATTAGGGGGAATGGAATGAAGCTGGAGGTGGGGAGATTCAGGCTGGACATGAGGAGGAAGTTCTTCACCGTGAGGGTGGTGAAGGCCTGGAATGGGTTGTCGAGGGAGGTGGTTGGGGCCCCGTCCCTTGCGGTGTTTAAGACCAGGCTGGATGAGGCTCTGTCCAGCCTGATCTAGGGTAGAGTGTCCCTGCCCATGGCAGGGGGATTGGAACTAGATGATCCTTGTGGTCCCTTCCAACCCTAACTGAAACTATGAAACTATGAAACTATTGAAAAACCCAAAATTCTTTTGACTGCACCAGCCTCTAAGCCACTTGTTGACTGCAGCTGCTGACCTGTTCCTTATCGTATTCCCTCCTGCAACTAACGGTATTGATGTAAAAATTATTTGTGCACCTGACCCCTCCACCAGATCCCCCAGGGCCTTGAAGTCATTCTTGATAGCCCTGGGAGTTATGGTTGCAACATCATCATTCCCTAACTGCATAACTATTAAGGAATAGTAGTCAGAGGGCTGCACCAGACTAGGCAGCCTTCTGGTAACATCTCTAACTTGAGCTCCTGAGAGGCAATAAACTTCCCTGTGAGAAGGGTCTGGCCGACATATGGGGCCTTCTGTTCCCCTCAGGAGGGAATCACCAATGACAATTACCCTCCTCTTTTTTTAAGGGAGCAAGTCCTGATGCCAGGGGAAGGCTGTTTAACCTTAGGCTGTTTAACCTTAGGCTGTTTTGCCTTAGGCTGTTTGGCTCAGGGAAAACCCCAGATGGTGTGTCCTCCAGCATCAGAATCACCTCACTCTCAACCTCCAGTGCCCCATACCTGTTTTCCAAGGGCAGTGGGGAAGGTGAGGTGAGGAAAGGAGGTTTTAATTTGCATCTTTTGAGAGGAATCTGCGTCCATTCCCCTCTGCTTTTTGGATAACCAGCCTCTGCTGGGGGAGCCTGCAGAGCCTGGTTACTCAAGTTTGTCTCCCTTCTACAATCCCTGACATCTCTAAGTCTAGCAACCTCATCCTTCAGTCTGGCCACCAGGTTAAGCAGATAGTCGGTCTGCTCACACTTAATGCAGGAGTTGTCCCCACTACCCTGCATCTCAAGTGCCAGGCTCCAGCACTCTCTGTGGCCAGATGCCTGGACACCTGCCTCTTGCTTATGACACCTACCTACCTGCTTATATTCCCCCTCAGTCTGAATTGAGACTGATTTTTTGAAGGAGTTATTGCGAGAAGTTACCACCGTGCCTGTCCCTGGCCACCTGACCTATTGAACAAAAATGTAGAACAAGTGCGGCGGTGCGTGCGCCTGGCCGCAGCCGAGCGAGAGTGCACAGGCTGGAGTGGGAGCTCCCACCAGCTGCTGCTGGTGACGCAGCGATCCCGAGCAGCAAGCACATGGTGAAACAGCAAGTGCCAATTCTAGCCGAGTGCTGTGAGACCGCGGTGGTCCTGCTGTTCCCGTAGGCTGAAAAGGAAAGCAGTTAGTGCCCTCCGGGGCCTGCTGGTCACGGTGTGTTCCCAAGAGAGCTTCCCACTGAAATGGGGACACATTGACAATACTAACACAGCTTCATTTGAAGTAGCAGCAGCTCTTTAACATGGCATTTGTGACCGGTTTAGGCTATGCCTTTAAGAAAGATACAGTTGCTGAACACTCTGGCTGAATGTTTTTGATATTTGAACAAAACCAAGATAGTCTAAACTAATTTCATTGGTAGATTGTAGAATGCAATTTTAAGTTTGGGTTCTGTTAGTTCAGTCTGGTCTGGGTTCAGGCTGGGTGCAGTCTGTGCTTCTCTGTCCTGTGGGCTGGACGGCTTCTCTCTTTCTGAAGCAGGAGTGACCTTGGTTAACAAAGTTACCAGATAAGAAAACTAATTCTTGCATTCTCTTTGAGCTAACAGATTTTTTCTTCCTTAATTGCCTTTCTCTCTCTCTCTAACCCTTTTTGGGAAAAAAGGGGAGGTAGGGAGGGAGAGAAGGGGGTTCAGGGAACCCCCCTGGCCGGCTGGAGGGAAAAGGCTTTTCTGCATTACGTTCATTGCTGTGTATTCCTGTATATATTGTAAATATTGTATATTTGTGTACATATTCATTGCATTCCATTTATGCCTGTAAATATAGCTTCCATCTGCTTTTCCGACTGAGCTAGCTGTGGTTTCTTTCTTTGTGTGTGGGGGGGGAACTTTCTCACCCCACCACAGCATTAGACTTATATAAATGGTATAGTAGTCAATGTAGTCTCAATGAAAGAGGTTATGCAGAGAGCAGTAACATTCCTTCCACAGGGTCGTTTTTTCACATGCCACGGCTACACATCAATAGGTGCAACTTACCAATGCAAGTCCTGCTGATGACATCAAAAGAATAGCCAGATTTGCACTCACAGCGGTAACTGCCTGGAGCATTTATACAAACATGTCCTTCTCCACAAGGCTGGTTAGAGGATGAGCACTCATCCACATCTGAAAAAAAAAGGAGAGAAGTGATTGAAAAGTCATTTCTGATCGTGCAAGTTGATAGAGGAGCAACATGTTAACATATTTCTGTGTCCCCTAGTAGTTAGAAAGTGTTTTGAAATAGAAAGTAAGATTTTGAAGCTGGAGGAGGGCAGATTTAGGTGAGACATCAGGAGGAAGTTCTGCACAATAAGAGTGGTGAAATACTGGAACAGGTCCCCCAGAGATGTGGTTGAGGCCTTGTCCCTGGAGACATTCAAAATCAGACTTGATGTCTGGGCAGCCTGCTCTAGTTAGAGGTATCCCTGCTGAGTGCAGGGGGGTTGGACAAGACGACCTTTGAGGGTCCCTTCAAAGTCAGTGCAATCTGTGAAAAGACCAGAGTCACAAACACAACCTATTTACTGAAGGGAGGTCATGTCTCAGGTGTCTTGTTAATGTTGACAGACTTGGAAGGGAAAAGAGATCAGGAAAGCAAAAGAATTTTTGGAGTAAATCAAATGCAAAACTGTTTTATTAGGCACACTCAATATTCATGGACCAGATCTTCAGCTAGTGTAAGATGTCACAGATTCAGAGTCAGTAGTGATTTAATGAGCCATTTAAAAAATTGAAAACACATGCAAAAATACCTCCCTTGGCAAAAGCCAACTTAGTTAAAAGTCAGCCAAAGGCATAATAATGCCTTTCAACATTACTTGAATGGTTTCTGTCAGACATTAAATGGGCATTGTGTTATACCTCCTCTGTATTGAGGAGATTTGAAACCACAGGGCATCGCTCCAAGACCCTAATATAGTCACAGACAATGCCACTTGTGGAGGGTGATTATCATTTCTCCTCAGAATATAGGGTTTCTGAGTTATGTGAAGGACAGTGTGGATCCTTGTCATTCTTCACTGGTTGGGACTGCCACAAGGGAAAGAAATGGATCAAGAATTGGCTGTGTGAATGAAGAAAATTTGGGGCAGTGCAAGAAACTGGTCAACAGAAATGAAAGACATGATTTATTTTCTCCAAACTGTTACTTACCTACACATCTTGTTCCATCTTCATTGAGATGATAACCTCGGCCACAGTTGGGTGAGATTCGCTGGCACATGTATGAGCCATCAGTGTTAATACATATCTGTCCAGCTGGGCATGGCATATTGGTGCTCAGGCATTCATTAATATCTACAAGAGCATAAAAAGTCAGTGTAAGTATCCAAAGTCAGATACTTTCCTTCAGCAGCTGGCATTAATGGAGGTCTTCAGTCTTTGAAAAGTTCTGCCTATGGGAAAATACAAATATTTGTGCCATTTAGCTTCCAGGGCGAAGGTCAATAGAGGCATGAGAGGCCCAGATCCCAGTGGAAACAGAGTATAGAACTTGTGTTTGTCTAAAAGCCTTTGAAAGCCTCCCCTAAACATAGGAATAGATGATCAACAGTTCATTTCACCAGCTGAACCAGTCATGCTGCCATCTGTGAGCTGTGGCTCACAATGAATGAGCTATTTGGTAATGTGTGCTTGTATAGGTAGTATCTGGCTCCATTTGTACAGAGAGAGATAAACTACTGCTTGCAGATACTCACCATGAATACCTTACCTTGTGTTATGGTAAGGTGTCCGTGTAAACACATAACTGTGTGTATCACTTATTTATGCATCTACAAGCCTATGCAGCTCGCTACCATCCATCAAGTGTGGGTCTATTTTCTTTACAAACAGGACATCACATCGCTTTTGCCTGCTAAGAATCCACTAGAAAGTAAAATCTAAGAAAATGTAGTAAGATGACACTAATCACAGAATGTTAGGGGTTGGAAGGGATCTCAACAGATCATCTAGTCCAATCCCCCCCCTGCCAGGGCAGGATCACCTAGAGTAGATCACAAAGGAAAACATCCAGGTGGGTTTTGAATACCTCCAGAGAAGGAGACTCCACAACCTCCCTGGACAGCCTGTTCCAGTGTTCCATTACCCTCATGGTGAAATTTTTTTTCCTCGTGTTTCCATGGAACTTCCTATGCCTGAACTTCCACCCATTGCCCCTTGTCAGCACAGCCTGACTCCATCCTCTTGGCACTCACCCTTTACATATTTATAAGCATGAATAAGGTCACCCCTTATTCTCTTCCGCTTCAATCTAAAGAGCCCCAGCTCCCTCAATCTCTCCTTGTAAGGAAGATGTTCCACTACCCTGGTCATTTTTGTGGCTCTGTGCTGGACTCTTTCAAGAAGTTCCCTGAGGCCCTTCTTGAACTGAGGGGCCCAGAATGGACACAATATTCCAGATGCAGCCTCACAGGGCAGAGTAGAAGGGAAGGAGAAGCTGTATTAGAGAGTGATCCAGCATGGTGTACCTAGCCAAGAAGGTAAGGAACTCACTGTTACACAAGGCCAGCATGTCCTATTAGTTTAGGAGAAAGAAGTTTCAGCCTGAAATCAGTGACTACAGGAGGTACTGAAACAAGCCTGTGCTACCTGGAAATGCTAATAATATAAATAAGACATGACTGTGTGTAGGAGCAGCACTGCTTGTGAGTGTACAGGCTTGTATCCCATGAACTTCAGCAAAGTCCACCTTCACTTGAGTACTTCTCTGCCTAAGAGCTTCCCAAATGTTTCACTGGGATATTATCATTGTTTTTACACAGTGGTACTGGCAACTGTTGAAAAACTACTGCTTTCTAGTTACTATGGCATTAAATGTAGTGTCCAGCTTGCAAAATTTTGGCTGCCTGAAGATGTAGAAGGGGATGTAGTATAATGTGAAATGTTTCAGCCAGGCGTATGCAGGCTCTCAAGAGTGTAGAATTTTCAGTTTACAAAGACAGGGAAGTTTTCCTATTTTTTTCCCCTCAACACCACATTTGATTGACAGTATTTAAGCATCAGCCTGTAATTTTTTCTAGAATAGAATAGAATTAACCAGGTTGGAAAAGACCTTTGAGATCATCGAGTCCAACCTATCATCCAACACCATCTAATCAACTAAACCATGGCACCAAGCACCCCATCCAGTCTCTTCCTAAACACCTCCAGGGATGGTGAATCCACCACCTCCCTGGGCAGCCCATTCTAATAGCTAACAACTCTCTCTGTGAAGAACTTTCTCCTCACCTCGAGCCTAAACTTCCCCCCTGGCACAGCGTGAGACTGTGCCCTCTTGTTCTGGTGCTGGTTGCCTGGGAGAAGAGACCAACCCCCACCTGGCTACAACCTCCCTTCAGGCAGTTGTAGTTGGTAAATATTTTGAGCAAATGGATTTCAGGGGGCCTAACTATTGCTGTTGCATGTGGCTGTGGCTCTACTAATGTCAGTGAAGGCAAGCAACTGGCCCTGCTGCCAGGTATGGCAAGTGCATGTCTTCAAGACTTTGCTGTGCACAAGGAGTTGCCCCCTTTATTTTATTTTCAAGGCTGCAGTTTTGTTTTCAGTCTCACTGTTCCCAGTGTCGGATTTCAGTGCTACAGGGTACGATATGGTCAGGAGAACGAGGGGCTGACAATGAGCTAGACTTGGCAGCTGCTGTCGCTCAGCGAGTTCCACAAGTCCAAGACACACTACGCCGATGGGAGAATTCAAAGTTAAGACTTGAAAAGACTACTCAGGGGAATAACTGATAGATTGTAGGTCACATTAGACAATTCCATTTAGAGTCTGTTGGAAACCAGTAATTTCAACATAGTTATATAAAGGTTACAATTCTGTTTTGTAGGAATCTTGGAAACAGGGCTTTAGCCCAACAGGTTGTAATCAGTCTCTACAATAAAACTCCTCTCAACAGTGTGTTACAGCTGGCCCATCATTCTCACACATAGTAAGAATTTTGACAGGCTGTACTAACAGGGGAGAGCTCTGGACACACCTACATACATGTAAAGCCGTGCATACTAGTATCAACAGTGTGTCATGGATGAATCATAGAATCATAGAACTGTTAAGGTTGGAAGGGACCTCAAGGATCATCTAGTTCCAACCCCCCAAACCCCCTGCCATGGGCAGGGACACCTCACACTACATCAGGTTGCTCACAGTCACAACCAGCTTGGCCTTAAAAACCTCCAGGGATGGGGCTTTTACCACCTCCCAAGGCAACCTGTTCCAGTGCCTTACCAGCCTCATGGGGAAGAACTTCTTCCTAACACCCAATCTGAATCTACCCATTTCTAGTTTTACTCCATTCCCCCGGTCCTATCACTGCCTGACACCCTAAAAAGTCCCTCCCCAGCTTTCTTGTAGGCCCCCTTCAGATACCAGAAAGCCACAATGAGGTCTCCTCAGAGCCTTCTCTTCTCCAGACTGAACAGCCCCAACTCCCTCAGTCTGTCCTCTACAGGAGAGGTGCTCCAGCCCTCTAATCATCCTCGTGGCCCTTTTCTGGTCATGCTCCAGCATGTCCAAATCCCTTCTGTAATAGGGGCTCCAGAACTGGATGCAGTACTCCAGGTGGGGTCTCAGCAGAGTGGAGTAGAATGAGAGAATCACCTCCCTTGACCTGCTGGCTATGCTTCTCTTGATGCAGCCCAGGATGTGATTGGCTTTCTGGGCTGCATGATGTCACCAATTACAGCTTTTCATACTAACCTTTAACTAAAACCTTTTGCCTTTTGGATAGAGGAAGATAAAATATATCACAATTTTAGACACACAAACCCCATCCCCTTTTCAGATAATCCACCATAAGACTCAAAGAAAATGTTCAAATGCGCCTAAGTGACTCAGGCAACCAAATCTCATTAAAAACTGAGATCTAATGTCTTTTATTGAAATGGTTTGCATCTGTAAATCTTACCTGTGGGACCGAGCCTGCCTTTAAAAGAGCAGAATAAAACACAGCAGAGCAATGCATGCACGCATGAAGAATGACTTGAGAACCTCAGAACTAACTCACAGAAACCAGAACTGATCTCATAGGCAACACTTAGATGTTCACTGAGATAAGAATACGCCTTACCAATACAGTTGCCTAGAGCATCTTGTATAAACCCATTCATGCACTGCAGCTTGGGTCGGCAACGGAAAGATCCTGGAGTATTCTGGCAGATAAAATCGGGGGGGCAGTTATGAGTACCAGTCTCACATTCATCAATATCTGGGACATCACCCAAAAACAAACAAACAAACAAACAAACAAAAACAAACCCAAGGTTAGCAGGAGTTTGGCAGAAGGAAACTTTTTTCATCACATTTAAAATGTAAGTCATAGCTAAAAACTTCAGAATAATACTCAGAATAGAGTAGAATAGAATAGAATAGAATAGAATAGAATAGAATAGGAATAAATTAGGTTGGAAGAGACCTTTGAGATCATTGAGTCCAACCTATCATCCAACAGTATCTAATCAACTAAACCATGGCACCAAGCACCCCATCCAGTCTCTTCCTAAACACCTCCAGGGATGGTGATTCCACCACCTCCCTGGGCAGCCCATTCCAATGGCCAGTAATTCTTTCCATGAAAAACTTCCTAACTTCCAGCCTAAACCTCCCCTGGTGCAGCTTGAGACTGTGTCCTCTTGTTCTGGTGCTGGTTGTCTGGGAGAAGAGACCAACCCCCACCTCACTACAACCTCCCTTCAGGTAGTGGTAGAGAGCATTAAGGTCTCCCCTGAGCCTCCTCTTTTCCAGGCTAAGCAACCCCAGCTCCCTCAGCCTCTCCTCATAGGGCTTGTGCTCCAGCACCTTCATGCAATTCAGTGCAGGGAGCCAGGATCAATCTGAGTTACCACCTCAAACAGAATCCCAGTAAAAACAGGTAAATTCAAAAGTTATTTTAAAATTTCTTTACATCATATATATCATCAGGGGGGTGTGCTTGTTATGCTTTACCAGTTTAATTCTCACAACCTAATAATTCAAAATTAGAATCACAGAATTGTCAGGGTTGGAAGGGACCTCAAGGATCATCTAGTTCCAACCCCTCTGCCATGGGCAAGGACACCTCACACTACATCAGGTTGCTCAGAGCCACTTCCAGCCTGTATTAAGGCTTACAATATCCTTGCACTATTGTGCTTTAAAATGCACATAAATATTATTTCTGCTCACTTTAATATTCAATTCCAGCTCAGAATAGACAATATTTGTAAATTAATTAAGGTTCAGATAAAGAGACAATGATTTAAAGAGTCTTCATTGATGAATGTAATCCTCTCCACATGAAAGCAACTAAAATGTAGTGTCTGCCACCTTGCAATGAGATGAAATCTCTAAAGGAATTAAAATGCAGACACTTTCTAGCACTAGGAGGCCTCAGCTTTCCCATTTATGGAGCTGACACGGCAGCAGGTTGCAATTGCTTATCCCTAGAGCTTTATGAGATATGAATCATGACTGTGGAGCATATTTTAAGTTTAGGATGGGTTTATACTGAATTTGTTACAGCAGGGTTCTACCTGTTGCACAACTCAACCCCTCTACTTGGTATTTCAAAATCATGCATGAAGATGATTTTTTAATTTTTGTTGGTATTAACACAGCAGTACTAATTAACGTGATGGACATGTTAAGATTTTTGCAATATTAATGACATGTATAATTTACTGTCCATACTCCTTTTTCCCCCTAAAGGAAGATTGTTAATACTTGCTGATAAGCTCTTTGTTGCCTTAAATCATAGTTTCATAGTTTCAGTTAGGGTTGGAAGGGACCACAAGGATCATCTAGTTCCAACCCCCCTGCCATGGGCAGGGATACTCTACACTAGATCAGGCTGGCCAGAGCCTCATCCACCCTGGGCTTAAACACCTCAAGGGACGGGGCCTCAACCACCTCCCTGGACAACCCATTCCAGGGCCTCACCACCCTCATGGGGAAGAACTTCCTCCTCACATCTAGCCTGAATCTCCCCACCTCCAGCTTCATCCCATTCCCCCTAGTCCTGTCACTCCCTGATAGCCTGAAAAGTCCCTGCCCAGCCTTCTTGTAGGCCCCCTTCAGATACTGGAAGGCCACAATGAGGTCACCTCGGAGCCTTCTCTTCTCCAGACTGAACAGCCCCAACTCCTTCAGTCTGTCCTCATAGGAGAGGTGCTCCAGCCCTCTGATCATCCTCGTGGCCCTTCTCTGGACACCTTCCAGCACCTCCAGATCCCTCTTGGAATAGGGGCTCCAGAACTGGACACAGTACTCCAGGTGGGGTCTCACCAGAGCTGAGTAGAGGGGGAGAATCACCTCCCTTGACCTGCTGGCCACACTTCTCCTGATGCAGCCCAGGATCTGATTGGCTTTCCGGGCTGCAAATGCACATTTGAGAGCTCCTGTTGAGCTTCTCGTCCACCAGCACCCCCAAGTCTCTCTCCTCAGGGCTGCTCTCCAGCCAGTCCCAGCCCAGCCTGGATTTGTGCCTGGGATTGCCTCCACCCAGATGCAGAACCCTGCACTTTGGTCTTGTTGAACCTCACGAGGTTGGCTTGTGCCCACCTCTCCAGCCTGTCCAGGTCCCTCTGGATGGATCCCTTCCCTCCAGCCTGTCTGCTGCACCACACAGCTTGGTGTCATCAGCAAACTTGCTGAGGGTGCACTCAATGCCACTGTCCATGGCACCCACAAAGATGTTGAACAAGCCTGGTCCCAGGACTGAACCCTGAGGGACTCTGCTTGTCCCTGGCCTCCACTGGGACATGGACCCATTGACAGCCACTCTTTGGGTGCGGCCATCAAGCCAGTTCTGTATCCATCTAGTGGTCCATCCATCAAATCAGATGTCATTCAAACCAACAGAAATTTTACTTCAAAGAGTGAGAAGTAAACATCAAAGAAACAACTACAGCATGAGTGCTAGGTCTCCAAGGTTCAGTCCCCAAACCAGGTCCACAACAGTGCAGCACAAACTGCCAACATCAAATCACTGTAGTTATTTCTCCTGGAAGTCTCTGTTGTAGTCCACAGCCAGGCTGTGGTGACAGGTGGAGAACTACTGTCCCAGAAAAACTAGCACTGTGTGTCCCTGTGGTACTACAGATTACCAGAAAGAACATGACACGGAGATTTTTTTCACTGAAGTCTGGAGGATGTCGATTTCTTTTGCACAGGACATACCTTTGCAGCGACTGTCATCCGTTAGCTCGTAACCAGTTCCACAGCTTGTGTCTCGCTGACAGCGAAAGGATCCCAATGTATTGACACAGGTCTGTCCGATCCCACAGCTGTGTGTCCCAGTGATACACTCATTAATATCTAGATTTTTCCAAAGTATTAAAAAAGAAGATGGGGGGGGGAAATTGGAAAAAAAAATAGAGTTAAATGTGAAACATGAAATCACTGCAAGAGAGATGAGGTCAAAGGCTAGCTCTGGGTACATCTCCAACCAGTCATCACTTTGAGCACCAGGATACAAGGAACAGTGGATCTGGCCTCACACTCACAGAGCTACATGTCAGAGCATGAGCCAGTGAAGACATTTTGACCCCACTGGTAACAGGACTTATGACTGGTGATTCACTGGACTTGAAAAAGAGAAGGAAGTTGTACTGAGTGAGAGCAAAGGGCCAACATCATCGGGCTGAGTTCAGCAGCAGATGATTACAGTGACTGTATTGATGAAGCAAATTGTAGGAAATCCTTCCTTTGCTCTGCCTCTCACCAACATATGTCTTATGGTCTCCCCAAACCACAAGTTGCAACTTTCTACTTTATCATGCACATTTCTTTTGTGAATATTTCTTTTTCTTTTTGAATGCATATGAAAATTTGGCATCCATCTGTATCAAATGTTGAAGTTCTTATATTTCACACTAGATTAGTGCTAATCTCAGCAACCTCCAGTAGCTGTTTTCATATTCTGAAGACTGTATCTGAGCTACTTACCTAGACTCCCTTTTCAGTCAGTGACAGAAGGAGAGCTATGCTTTTCATCCTGGAATAGCTACATGCAGAACAGGCAAGGATGAATTGTGCCCTGAAGTGCTTGTTTCTCTCCGTTTGCAACAAAAGGAGCCCAGGCTGAGTAGCTCAGAAGCAAATACCTACACTGTGCATGTCTGAAGTCAAGTGTGATGAGCTCTACCCCAGCCCATTTTGTTTGGCATCCCTTTTAAGTTTCTGGAAGGAACTTAACAATTCTTCCCCCTCACCTTACCAATTACTATCTACTAGAATAAACGAGGACAGATAT
The DNA here is from genome assembly GCA_015227895.2 of Colaptes auratus. NCBI lineage: Eukaryota > Metazoa > Chordata > Aves > Piciformes > Picidae > Colaptes > Colaptes auratus. Next base: position 63,478,853 of record CM037632.1, read on the forward strand.
TTTATCTTCGTTTTATTGACAAGAATGAATTTAAGATCTTCTGCCTCCTGTCCACTCTGCATCCTCCATCTCTTCTCATCTTCCCACAACTCTCATTCCAACACTACATTTAAATCAACTTTTAATGATCTCGCCTCTTTCCCCAGCTGGTATAAACATATTCTGACCAGTTTTGTCTGGATCTTTTGTGTGTGTGTGTGTGTTTTTGCTCTTTCACAATAACGATGCTGATAATGGAGGCAATAGTTTTATGTCTTTTACCTTCACAGTTGACACCATCTGGTTGAAGCTGGTACCCAACAAAGCAGGAGCAGACATAACTGGATCCTGTGTCCCTGCACTGCTGAGAGCAGGGACCACCACCTAATTGGAGATTTTAAGAAGTCTTTTATAATTGAAAAGCTCTTCACAGGAACTGAAACAAACCATTGATTTACAGGATGCTTGCTGATTTATTTAGAAAAGCAGGTAACTAAACACACACATATTCAAAAAAGGAAAGGGCTAAACACTGAAAAAAATGTTTGCAATCAGTGGATTTTTTTTAGCTCTAAAAATGAATGCAAGCAGGAAGAGAATTAAGGAGTTACTCGTAGCTCATCGTTGTTAGAAGCTGAAAGGAAAATGCTGATTAGCTCAGGTTTTGGCTGGGAAGCTAAAAGTTTGTGTGGTGATTATTGTAAAATACAAAAAATGAGATGCAACACCATAACTTAATGAAATGCTTTCACTATTACCTGCATTAAGCTTTACATATTAGCTCATCATTATTAGGACTGAACTAGCTACAGCGTGTGCTCTTCCCGCACTCAGCAGGCAGAAAACATGAAAGGGAGAGGAGTGTGTTGTGGGTGACTGAGGCTTCAGAGAACCTGCAGGAACCAAGGCTTACTACTGGGATAGTAAGGACATTGAGGGGTATGTGCAGAAGTCACAAATGCTGCGAAAGACAGACAGGTTTATTCTGGCAGACAGAACGAGAGGATACTATAAAAAATTTACCCAAAATGTGGGTCATCCTTAAGAAAACACTTTTTTTTTCTGATCATGTTAAAAAACAGATTATTAAAAACATTTAATATTCTCACAGTAAAGGTTATACACCTCCATCTGTTTCTGGTAAGAGCATTGATATTTGTAGTACAAACAGAACCTGTCTTCTTCTGTTTTTTCAGAATGGCTGGACAGGCAGTCAACAAAACTTTTGAGAAAGCACAGCATGGGCAAATGCAGCTGTAATACTTTAAACTTCTGAGTGAATTAAAATAATTTGTTAGAGTGCAAAAATTTCTAATGAGGACAGAGCCAGTAATACACTGCAGAAACTTAGGTCTGTACACAGTACTGGCAAAGGCAATTACATTAGAAGGGGCCATAGTCTTGTGGTTGAAGTGAACAGCCACCACTTTCTGAACCTCTGATAATAATATTCTTAGCTCCTGTCAGCCACAGTAAAATCTACTGTGGAGGTGCTGGAAAGACAGAATTCATTTCCTCATCTACCACAGAAGTACTCCAAAACAAAACGCTGGAAGTTCCATTGCCTAGAAAAACTAAGTTTCCCCTGGCAAAGGTTGGAAAATCACAAGTTAATTTTGGCATGCCAAGTTTATCAGAAAATAGACTGTAGATAGAAACCCTAACTTGTAACTAGTCACACCAATCCATCTCTTGCAGGCAGATGATTACAAGACAACTGCAACAACTGATTATGTAAAGAAATAATGCTTGGAAAATATGTAACACATTTTTCTATGTCATCTCTTGTAAGTAGCAGCTGGAGACAAGGAGGAGAGCCCAGTGATGGCTTTGACTTGCTAGTGACCTAGCAGACATTTCCATCCTCTCTAGAGTGTAACAGCTACACAACAAGCAGCACAGTAAATCATCTCCCAACTGGAATATAAGTCTATTACATTGATTTTATCCTAAATACATTCCTTGGTTCTGAAATGCTTGTGGAAAATAATAAATCACCACTGGTTTCAGTTTATAGACATGTAAATCACAGGTGCCAAGCAATAAATCACCATACTTAGCAGAACAATATCCCAATAACACATTCTTCCCAGGAGGCAGAACAGCCTGACTAATCAGGACAATACCTGCTTTTCTTCCTGTTTTGTGGGTGGGTTTTGTCAGGTGATGCCCCTCAAAAGCAAACAAATTCCATTTCATATTGAACCACCCTCCTCATCCCAAGAGGAGAATAAAAGAATGCACATATTTAACATAGGATCCCCAGGTTCTGATGAATCCAGTGTACTCCATGGGCTCAATGGGTAACACCTCTGAATATTACCTGCTAGAAGTTAAATGAATGTTAAATGTACAGTCCAAAGTTCAGGTGAGTAAGACCAACCCCTCTACAGGAGACAATGCCTCTCCTGTATTTAAGAACTATAAAAGCCTCACATAAGGGCTACTGTTTCTTAGAAAGGATCTTCATTCTGTTATTTTCACCCATAACTAGCTTAAGCAAAAGGCTTTGCCTAATCTCTAGATCTAAGTTTGCTTCACTTTCATGAAAAGGTGGCTAACAGGACTAGTGACCTGACTTACCTCTACAGCCATCATGCAGATATGGATCTTCTTGGTCTAGTTCCTCCTTTGAAATTTCAACTAAAAAGAGAGAGAGGTGTTACAGGAAAAAGCACATTTCCTCTCACAGTAAAAAGGTGCCTGCTTGGGATGAGACTTATACCAGGATTTTGAATAAACAAGGACAAAACTGAAGAGGATTATTTACATATTTTACAGCTGTTTTATACTTAAACTTGACATTCGAATGCACGTGGCCTGGGGGCATTTTCCATCTGACTGATTCAACATGGAAGTCACACTGTGATCATAGATTACATACGGGCTGAGAGTTTCAAATGCAGGTTCTTAACATTAGGCTTTAAACCAGAGCTTAACCTCATTTTCATAAGAAATGCTGTTGAGGCATGCTTGGCTTCCACTGACTTTATAGTAGCTTAGGGTACTCACAGCTTTAATGAAAATTAGATTAATCTCAGATTTCATTCCAGAAAAGAACTCCACACCCAATTTTTCAGCACTTTCATTGGGCAAGCTTTCAAATGCACTTTATATACCTTAACCCAGAGAGTTTTGATCAGTGGTACCTCTGCTATGTACATGTGTCCTGAATTCTTTTTCACCACACAGAGGACATAAAAGGGCTGAATATATCCATTGCCTGATACCATTGCTTGCCCAAAGGACTATCGAATGGGCTTCATCCAATACTGACACTTTGAATGCAGGGGAAATGGCAGGTTGCTAGTGAAACATGTCAAAACACAATCTCAAAAATCCTCTGGTTATTAACAGGAAGTTTAGTCTCATTTCAGTGGTTGTCTATGAGCCCATTCAACCAGGGTTGACTTAGAGATAAATAATACATCACAGACATGAAAGCAAGTTTTTGTGCACAAGGATAGGTTAGTACACTGAAGGTACTTTTCTGGTCCTACAGAAGCTAATGAAATCAGTTGACCCAAGTCTGATCTATTTTCCAGAGGTTTCTCTGAGCATGGTATCAGAAATTAGCCTTCACATGGCTAAGAGTAATACAAGGAGTCAACTTGCCTTATCCTCTTCAACAGAATGCCTTACATGCCATGCGGTTGCACAACGCAAACACAAGGTGCTATTCCAAGAAGCTGCCTTACAGAAGAGAGACTGATCCCCCTTTAATGACTAACAAAAGTGTCTATTCATGTTAAAGTAATTGATTAAGATGATGCCTCCCCAAATCTGTCACTAGTGATCTGCAGGCCAGACTGCATGTCTTCATTACTCAGCTGTCCATGAAGCAGGCAGCATTACACAGCATGACTTTTCTGCAGTTTGATGTCTGTCTGCTAAGTAAAACTAGAAAAAAAACCCCAAACCCTAAATCCAGGTCTGTATCTCCACTATGTGTCTTATAGTTAAATTCTTACATCAGGAACTGAGTGGTTCCTTTCCAGTTCCTTTAGCCTCCGGTAGTGCACATTTCAGCTATTACTACCCAAAAATTGAGCTCTGAAACATGCATCACTAGATTACTCAAAGGCTATCTCACCTCAGAGAAATGTCACAAGCACCCCTTATAGCCCAACACCATTTTGCCTCACTCTTTCACAATTTGTAACATAAAATACCTTGCTCCTTTTCAGGAACGTCATCGCTGATGGACACATCAATGCCTTCTTGACCCTTCACACAGCAAGCTCTGAAGACAATTCCACACTGGTATCCTATCTTTGGGTTGGGTTCGCAACCCTGTCCTTGAATTTCAGCAACCTTGCCCAGCAAACAACAGTAACAACATGTCTGTGAAAGAAAAAAGAAGAGAAGGAAAGAGGAGAGGAGAGGGAAGGGGAGAGGAAGGCGAGGGGAAGGGGGGAGGGGCCGAAAGGGAAAGGAGAGGTTCAGGGAAGGGAAGGGAAGGGAAGGGAAGGGAAGGGAAGGGAAGGGAAGGGAAGGGAAGGGAAGGGAAGGGAAGGGAAGGGAAGGGAAGGGAAGGGAAGGGAAGGGAAGGGAAGGGAAGGGAAGGGAAGGGAAGGGAAGGGAAGGGAAGGGAAGGGAAGGGAAGGGAAGGGAAGGAAAATAATTTAATTAAATCAAATCCTAGACTTCAATTGATTGATTTCAATGCACATTTTCATCAGTAGCATCCATAGTGTTATCTCACCTTGGTAAATTGATGGAAAATACAATACAATACAATACACCAGGTTGGAAGAGACCTTCAAGATCATCGCGTCCAACCCATCAACCAATCCAACCCACCTAAACAACTAAACCATGGCACCAAGCACCCCATCAAGTCTCCTCCTGAACACCTCCAATCAAGGTGACTCCACCACCTCCATGGTTAGCCGATTCCAATGGGCAATCACTCTCTCTGTATAGAACTTCTGCAAAAGAACCTAGATCTAGTTCTCACAATACTGTGTAACTGTGAAAGTGTGTGCAAGGTGATGTGGAGGACCAGCACGGTCCTTATATGCATTTGGAATTTCATTGCTCCCTGCCTGCATTGTCCAGTTTCAAGCACCAGCAGTGGGAACCCCCAACACCTCTGCTTCCCTTTAGTGTCCAGTTTAGTGATGTGGTCAGCAAAGTGCCTGACTATGAAACCTCCTGCTCAGCTTCCCTGCAAAAAGCAGCCCTCTCTGAATTAACAAACAAGCAAACGAGCGTGATTCATCCAAGATCAGCATTAATAGGCCCCAAAGAGAAGTTATTCTGCTCTGAAAAAAGCAGACTACAAAGTCAAACAGTATTTAAAAGCACTTCAGCCCTGACATCGCTTCCGGCAAAGAAACTTGATCTGCCTCTTCCAGAGCTGCTTAACTATGGCTCCAGAACACACCACAGACGTGAGCACAGGACGAGTTAATCCCGTGGAGGCTTCCTTCTATTCTAAGCTTAGGGGACACTGATGCTTTATTCAGTTTTCTCCCTTACTGTTAGAAAGCAGCAAAGATGTTTCCTTTTCTGGAACTGGTGTCTGCTAATTGCTGCTGTCATGTAAAAATCAGATTTATGCTTTTATCATTAATTTTATTATTCTTCCAGGCTCTTTTTAGTGCTTGAAGAAAATCGCCTGTGCCATTGAACAGAACAGACAGGATATGAAATAGCTAAATTCCTGTAATTTGGTGCTTTAAGCACCACACCTATTGCAAAGAAAGCAACTATTACATGCCTATATTCCAAGTTTTTCCTTGGAGCAACAGTATTACATGTTGCTCTGTGTACCATACTGAAAGGCTCTTTTGAAACCTAGAAGCAGTATGAAAGTAAAACAGTGAAATCCTTTTCCCTTGTTTCTTTAATCCTTTTTTCCCCCTTTATTTTTTACTCCACAGAATACTGAAGTATGTAAGCATGCTATTTTGTTCCTTGCCTTTAAATACACAACTGAATCTTTTCCCTGCTGCAGAACTATTTTATGGCAGGAACTCTTCCCTCCTGGCCAGTGCTGTGTTGTTGTTTTCATGTCCAGTAAAACATTAAGATAGCTGTTTTCCCTTATTAACTACTGTTTGGTGGGATGGCTCCTCAGTATCCAATTTTTTTCACTTGGTGTTCCAACTACTTCCATCCAGTGGCAAATGCTCTGGTTTCATTCTAATATGCCTGTGATACTTCCTTCTTTTCTGGCTTTTCTGGATGACTTTAGAAATGACTACTTGATGTTCCCTTCCAAGAATTGCAACAGTTCTGAATATTTATTCTAACACATCCAATATTCTCCTGAGCCATCCTTCTCAAAGTTTTAACAGCTATCTACAATTTTGTTAGACTTCCTTTCTTCACAACTGTATCTTAGAAGACAAAAATTAAAATTAAGCTGAAGATTCATTGTCTGACTTAAGCTTCCATAGTCTTCATAAACAGCCGATACCTTGCCAAATTTTCACAGTATCACAGTATCACAGTGTCACTAAGGGTGGAAGTGACCTCAAAGATCATTGAGTCCAACCTGTCACCACAGACCCCATGACTAGACCATGGCACCAAGTGCCACGTCCAATCCCCTCTTGAACACCTCCAGGGAGGGTGACTCCACCACCTCCACGGGCAGCACATCGCAATGGGCAATCACTCTCTCATATAGAACTTCTTCCTAACATCCAGTCTAAACCTCCCCTGGTGCAGCCTGAGACTGTGTCCTCTTGTTCTGGTACTGGCTGCCTGGGAGAAGAGACCAACCTCTGCCTGGCTACAACCTTCCTTCAGGTAGTCCTAGAGAGCAATAAGGTCACCCCTGAGTCTCCTCTTCTCCAGGCTAAGCAACCCCAGCTCCCTCAGCCTCTCCTCATAGGGCTTGTGCTCCAAACCCCTCACCAACTAAGTCTGCCCTTCTCTGGACACATTCCAGCAAGTCAACATCCTTCCTAAACTGAGGGGCCCAGAACTGGACACAGGACTCAAGGTGTGGCCTAACCAGTGCAGTGTACAGGGGCAGAATGACCTCCCTGCTCCTGCTGGCCACACTGTTCCTGATGCAGGCCAGGATGCCATTGGCCTTCTTGGCTGCCTGGGCACACTGCAGGCTCATGTTCAGCCTCCCATCAACCAGTATCCCCAGGTCCCTCTCTGCCTGGCTGTTCTCCAGCCACTCTGACCCCAGCCTGTAGCTCTGCATGGGGTTGCTGTGGCCAATGTGCAGAACCCGGCACTTGGATGTGTTCAATCTCATGCCCTTGGCCTCTGCCCATCTGTCCAGCCTGTCGAGGTCCCTCTGCAAAGCCTCTCTGCCCTCCAGCAGATCAACTCCTGCCCACAGCTTGGTGGCATCTACAAACTTACTGATGGACTCAATGCCCTCATCCAGATCATCAATAAAGATGCTGAACAGCATGGGGCACACCACTAGTGCCTGGCTGCCAGCCGGATGTGGCACCATTCACCACCACTCTCTGGGCTCAGCCCTCCAGCCAGTTCCTAACCCAGCACAGAGTGCTGCTGTCCAAGCCATGGGCTGACAGCTTGGCCAGGAGTTTGCTGTGGGGGATGGTGTCAAAGGCCTTGCTGAGGTCCAGGTAGACCACATCCACAGGCCTCCCCACATCCACCAGGCAGTCACCTGATCATAGAAGGAGATCAGGTTGGTGAGGCAGGACCTGCCCTTCCTAAATCCATGCTGGCTAGGCCTGATCCCTTGGCCATCCTGTAAGTGCTGTGTGATTGCACTCAAGATGACCTGTTCCATAATCTTGCCTGGCACTGAGGTCAGGCTGACAGGCCTATAATTCCCTGGCTCATCCAACTGGCCCTTCTTGTGGATGGGCACCACGTTGGCAGCTTCCAGTCTTCTGGGACCTCTCCAGTGAGCCAGGACTGTTGAAAAATGATGGAGAGTGGCTTGGCCAGCTCATCTGCCAGCTCTCTCAGCACCCTAGGATGGATCCCATCTGGTCCCATGGCCTTGTGGGGGTCCAAGCGGCTGGTGAGATCTCTAACTGCCTCCTGGAGCAGCGGGAAACTATGCAGCTCCCTGGCTCCTTCTGCCAGCTCTGCAGGCCAGCTGTCTGGAATATGTTCTGCCATGCTAGTATGAATTGAGGCAAAGAAGGCTGGCCGTCTGCCCCGGAAGCTCATCTTCTGGCACATTGGCACAGCCTGTTCCTGCACCTTCAAGAGTCTAGGTGGATTCTGAAAGTCTCCAGAGAAGGAGCCTCCACAACCTCTCTGGGCAGCCTCATCTCTTCCAGGCTGAGTCATGACTTGGAAGACCTTTATCTCCAGCTAATGTGAATCTTCAAGCACAGAGCTTGGTAAGTCTTGCATACATTTAACCTTTTGTTCCAACTTGTATTCATTCTTATTGTGCATAGAATCATAGAACTACCAAGGTTGGAAGAGACCTCAAAGATCATCAAGTCCAACCTGTCACCAGAGACCTCACGACTAAACCATGGCACCAAGTGCCACGTCCAATCCCCTCTTGAACACCGCCAGGGACAGTGACTCCACCACCTTCCTGGGCAGCACATCCCAATGGCTAACAACTCTCTTGGTGAAGAACTTTCTCCTCACCTCGAGCCTAAACTTCCCCTGGTGCAGCTTGAGACTGTGTCCTCCTGTTCTGGTGCTGGTTGCCTGGAAGAAGAGACCAACCCCTTCCTGGCTACAACCACCCTTCAGGTAGTTGTAGACAGCAAGAAGGTCTCCCCTGAGCCTCCTCTTCTCCAGGCTAAACAGCCCCAGCTCCCTCAGCCTCTCCTCGTAGGGCTTGTGCTCGAGGCTCTCCCCAGCCTCATTGCCTTTCTCTGGACACATTCAAGTGTCTCAATGTCCTTCCTAAAGGACGGCATGATGCCATCTTGATAATCACAGTAATTTATGTTGCTATACCACAACCAAAATGATCCAGAGTCGGAAAGTGAAAAATATTTTCTTAACTGATGTTTTGGTAACTGTCTTTTAATGATGACCCTGGAAGATTCTGCACTGGCAGTCCTAAAGGCTATCACTTCCCTGCTAGATGGAGAAGCTGATGGACAGGCTTATGCTCAGAGCACATCCAGGATTCTGTTGACCACCTATGTCTCCACACGTTTCACCTGTGAACTTGGAAATCACCTTTGCTCTCAGTCCTCCCACTGTGGAACAGTAATAATGTAGCAATGCTAAGACCAGTTTAACTCAAGCTAAGGGAGCACTCTGGCATTCTGAGATACAGGGCAGTGTGTGACTAACTACAGAGATCCCGGGAAGACAAACCTCAACGTTTCTTTTTTCACACTCTTTTTTTCCAGTTCTGTTAGCCTATTCCAGAAGACTTTGATCCTTAATCCAGATTGCAGTCTAGACTCCATATTAATTCAGTTCTCAATGTTTTTGCAGCCTCATTCCAAAGGTTGCCAGCTGCCCAGATGCATGTTGCAATAACCATTTGCTAGAACCATTTGCTAGAACCATTATTGTCCTCCTGGATGGTACAACCTAACAATCCAGTTGTAAGCCTTTGCTTCTTAAGTGATCCCAATTGTAATTTCAGACATTTCTTTCCTTTATCTCTCCCCTGTTATTAACAAAAGCCCCATGCAGCTACAAAGTCATGTCTTGATCTTTGTGTTTGGACAGACAGTTGTGTCCTACTCCAAGTCCTACGATCCCTTAACTGCTCTAACAACACCTTCTCTTCTCACAGAAAGGAATAAAGATGGAAGGAATATAGGAATAAACAGTTAAAGGTGAGAAGTTTGAAGATTTATTTTTGGTGTGATTAGGAAGCACATGAAATTGCTTTCATCAGTAATCTCTCTTAATCAGTTTAATTTTGTAATAATTCTTTACTATTTATGTCACTGTTTAAGTTACCAGCCCAGAAAGCAAATCATATCCTGGGCTGCATCAAGAGAAGCATAGCCAGCACGTCAAGGGAGGTGATTCTCTCCCATTCTACTCCACTCTGGTGAGACCCCACCTGGAGTACTGTGTCCAGGATCTGGACATGCTGGGACCTGTCCAGAGAAGGGCCACAAGGATGATTAGAGGGCTGGAGCACCTTTCCTAAGAGGACAGACTGAGGGAGTTGGGGTTGTTCAGTCTGGGGAAGAGAAGGCTCTGAGGAGACCTCATTGTGGCCTTCCAGTATCTGAAAGAGGCCTACGAGAAAGCTGGAGAGGAACTTTTTAGGCTGTCAGGCAGTGATAGGACTAGGGGGAAATGGAGCAAAACTAGAAATGGGTGGATTCAGATTGGATGGTAGGAAGAAATTCTTCATGATGAGGGTGGTGAGACACTGGAACAGGTTGCCCAGGGAGGTGGTAGAAGCCCCATCCATAGAGGTTTTTAAGGCCAGGCTGGATATGGCTGTGAGCAACCTGATGTGGTGTGAGGTGTCCCTGCCCGTGGCGGGGGGGTTGGAACTAGATGATCCTTGAGATCCCTTCCAACCCTAGCAGTTCTCTTGCAGTTGCTTTTGTCTATTTGTCCACAAGAGGTCTCTCACTTGCTGAATTCCAGATCAACTAGATGCTACAAAAAACAAGATGGGATAAAAACCCTACAAACGACTCAAGTGGAATGTTTTTTGAACTTTTGGAGATGTGAACAAAAATATTTCCATCAGACCAATGCAATAAAACTTCTGTCTTCACCTAATATACACAACTGAAGTATCCTTGTCCAAACCAGGGAGATAAGGCTGTATCTTTGGCAATCTTTGGAAAAAGAGAGGAGCTAGGACAAATTTTGGGGAAATAACCCAGCACTTTAAAGTAAGTCAAATTCCTACAAGCTTCACTCCTCTCTGCAGGGCTGCTGTGGTATAAACTTTCATAAAACCATTCTGACATCTCCTGTATCACAGGAAACTGATTCATGTCTTTAGAAGAAGGTTTTACAGATTAATTTTGTATCCTTTCCTTCAAGTCAAGAGAAGTTATACTTAAGAAAAAAAAAGAAGAAAGAGGAAAAAAACTATGCCCATCACTACACTTAAAAGCAATGGGCAGAGGTAAAAGCTGAGGGAAGTGTTTTCAAAATAGGGTCTTTTCATCTTCTTTCCCATAAAGAAAGATTAGCTGCCTTATTTGCTGCAAAGTGATGTGATTATTTCTACTAACTGAATTACTACATCACCCTTTCTGCTTCCTTGAAAGAGGCAAAGAAGATCCAAAAGATTTCCTATGCTACCTAAGCTAAACAAAAATGAACCAACTCAGGCAAATTCAGATTCAAGCCCATGTGAGGACAGGCTTGATACAAAATGTGAAAGTTTGTTTACCACAAGCAAGGCATCATTGTGAGATAAGCTGCATGCCTCAAGGCCATCAGATTGAAAACATATTAACAAAAGAAACAACAAATCGTTCATTGACATGTAGAACATAAAACCATCTACGTCCATCATATCTGCTGGGAACTTAACACAGCAGAGAGGAGGCAGTCTAGAAGGTTCTTAGAGAATATGGAGGATAGCTTCTTATCCCAGCTGCTGTGTGAGCCCACCAGGGGTAAGGCTTTGCTTGATCTTCTTTTTACAAACAGAGAAGGGCTGCTGGGAGATGTGGTGGTTGGAGGCTGTCTGGGGTCCAGTGACCATGAAATAATTGAGTGTTCAATATGCAGTCAAGCTAAGAGGGGCAGCAACAAAACCTCCACTCTGGGCTTCTGGAGGATGGACGTCAAGTTACTTAAGGAACTAACTCAGAAGATACCTTGGTAAACAGCCCTTAAAAATAAAGGGGCCCAGGAGGGCTGGGCCTACTTCAAGAAAGAATTCCTGAAGGCGCAGGAACAGGCTGTGCCAGTGTGCCGGAAGATGAGCCGCCGGGGCAGACGGCCAGCCTGGATGGGCAATGAGCTTCTAAAAGAACTAAGGGAAAAAAAGAGGGTGTATCATCTTTGGAAGAAAGGGGAGGCAACCCATGGAATGTTTAAGGATGTTGCTAGGTCTTGTAGGGAAAAAAATAGAGAGGCAAAAGCCCATTTAGAGCTTAGATTGGCCTCTGCTGTGAAGGACAACAGCAAATCCTTCTATAAATATATTAATGGCAAGAGGAATGGCAAAGACAACCTCCACTCCTTGGTGGACATGGAGGAGAATGTTGTAACAGAAGATGAGGAAGAGGCAGAGGGATTTAACACCTTCTTTGCCTCAAATTTTAATAGCAGGATAGGTTGTCTTCAAGACAGCTGGCCTCCTGAGCTGGCAGATGGAGTCAGGGAGCAGAATAGTTCCCCTGTGATCCAGGAGGAAGTAGTTAGAGACCTGCTCAGCCACTTGGATCCCCACAAGTCCATGGGACTGGATGGGATCCATCCTAGGGTGCTGAGAGAGCTGGCAGATGAGCTGGCCAAGCCGCTCTCCATCATTTTTCAGCAGTCCTGGCTCACTGGAGAGGTCCCAGAAGACTGGAAGCTGGCCAGCGTGGTGCCCATCCACAAGAAGGGCCAGTTGGAAGAGCCAGGGAATTATAGGCCTGTCAGCCTGGCCTCAGTGCCAGGCAAGATTATGGAACAGGTCATCTTGAGTGCAATCACACAGCACTTACAGGATGGCCAAGGGATCAGGCCCAGCCAGCATGGATTTAGGAAGGGCAGGTCCTGCCTGACCAACCTGATCTCCTTCTATGATCAGGTGACTGCCTGGTGGATGTGGGGAGGCCTGTGGATGTAGTCCACCTGGACTTCAGCAAGGCCTTTGGTACCATCCCCCACATCAAACTCCTGGCTAAGCTGTCAGCTCGTGGCTTGGACAGCAGCACTCTGTGCTGGATTAGAAACTGGCTGGAGGGCCGAGCCCAGAGAGTGGTGGTGAATGGTGCCACATCCAGCTGGCGGCCAGTCGCTAGTGGTGTGCCCCAGGGATCAGTGCTGGGCCCCATGCTTAAAACATCTTTATTGATGATCTGGATGAGGGCATTGAGACCATCATCAGTAAGTTTGTAGATGACACCAAGCGGGGGCAGGAGTTGATCTGTTAGAGGGCAGAGAGGCTTTGCAGAAGGACCTCAATAGGCTGGACAGATGGGCAGAATCCAACATGATGACATTCAACAAGTCCAAGTGCCGGGTTCTGCACATTGGCCCCAGCAACCCCATGCAGAGCTACAGGCTGGGGTCAGAGTGGCTGGAGAGCGGCCAGGCAGAAAGGGACCTGGGGGTACTGGTTGACAGCTGGCTGAACATGAGCCTGCAGTGTGCCCAGGTGGCCAAGAAGGCCAAGGAGCTGGGGTGGCTTAGCCTGGAGAAGAGGAGGCTCAGGGGAGACCTTATTGCTGTCTACAGCTACCTGAAATGAGGTTGTAGCCAGGTTGGGGTTGGTCTCTTCTCCCAGGCAATCAGCACCAGAACAAGAGGACACAGTCTCAGGCTGCACCAGAGGAGGTTTAGGCTGGATGTTAGGAAGAAATTCTTCCCAGCAAGAGAGATTTGCCAGTGGAATGGGCTGCCCGGGGAGGTGGTGGAGTCTCCATCACTGGAGGTGTTTAAGAGGAGCCTGGATGAGGCACTTAGTGCCATGGTTTAGTTGATTAGATAGTGTTGGATGATAGGTTGGACTCGATGATCTCAAAGGTCTTTTCCAACCTGGTTAATTCTATTCCATTCTACTCTATTCTATTCTATTAATGGATCACAATATATACAAAGATAATCCTACAGCTACCTCAATACAGTTATTAAGTGAGGGAATAGGAGTCAGAACATGGCTCACAAAGATTAAATAACACTGGCTAAGTTTATATAAGTAAATTAAATGGCTCAAGCACTGTTCCACAATTGTCTGCAATGTTTAAATATTAGCAAGCTCTAAGGGCAACTAACATCCTCTCAAATTATGATGAAGCATATTTTGGGGTTAGCAGAGGCCAGTGAGTGCTCCCAACAGCCTTCATGCACTGTTGGGGGAAAAGACATCAGTTATGTGACATGAGCTGTGCTGAGCTATGTGATTTATTTTCAGGGGCAGAGATCAAGGCCCAGCCCATTTTGTTAAATAATACAGATGTCACCATGAAAAGCTGCCATCAAGTCTGGTCATTTTAAAACACATCAGTACTCTTCTTCCTCACACTGAGAAGCCCACATAGGAAAGCACCAGTCAATCGAAGGTAAAGTGAGTTTCCTTGAACAGCTGCATTCTGGTTTAGGGTTGTCCCATGGTATGTGTTAAATCAGTGCAGAATACCCATCACAGTCCTTGTTCACAGCCCTTCAAAGTACCAACATGGAGGGCTAAATATTTTTTCATGTCACATTCAGAATGAGGTGGACAGGCTTCTTAACATTAAAGGTTGCATAGAGGAATCTCTATGCTAGGAGCAGAATATAGCCTGCATGTGGTTAACAGGTGACACGCACCCCCTGCGGGGGACACATTCCGCTGCGGGATAAAATCATGCTCCACATACAGGTAAGTTTGTGACAACCAATAGGTGCCAGGCTCATCAGAATGTGTTACCTTTCTTCTGTTCACAGCAAGAACATGGATTACTTCACAGCATCAGGAGCATCCAACTGCCAGGCCCACGACCCAACCAGCATTTTGAAGATACGAAACTTGTGAGTCAGACATTGTCTGCCATCTTCTACAGAGTAGATTTTTGTAACTGAATAATCCAAAGCACTCAGCATCTTTGAGCAGTGGGAAGAATTAAAATAATTTTCATCTATTTCTATCAACACTGAAGGAAATCCCTAACAGGACCAGAGCTGGCTATGACTGGGTCATGGTGAAAGCCTGGTGGAACTTTCTTCCACAAACATTCTGCAGAGTGGTATGAATATGGTCCCTTTCAAGAGACAAAGACAGTAATAAAGGCAGAGGGCAAAGCACAGATTAACCAAAGATGCCAATACTAGTCAGTTTTATTCTAACATCAAACACTATTATCACAAGCATACAGATGTCTCCATTCAGTTGTAAATTCAAGTCATGTTAACTACAGACACATAAACAAGCTGGATTTATAAGTACACTGAGAGGATTAACTTCAGTCCTACCCCTTTAGACCACCAGTACTGAAAACCACTTAGTTTGACCTTAGGCCATGAAGCCCTAATGAAAGCTGAAGTCAGAAAAGCGTCTGAGTTTCTCATTGCATTCCTACAGCATTGATGTCTTCATGCAGAAGTAGTTTCCCATTAAAGACTTTTCATACTTTTGCACTCTACCCTCTGTCTCTTCTAAAATGTCATGAGACAGTCTGGTTCTCCCAGTGAGAAACTGCTCCTCTCAAAGAGGCACCAAGCAGACAGCCTGAACAGGGACACGAGGTTTAGGTGGGAAAAAAATGTTTATGTGCATCAACCTGAGTATGGTGACCTTCAAGGCCAATCCTGAATACCAATCTAGACAGGCAATACCATTTCATAAAGATGAAGAGGGGTAGCTCTGATGTCTCACCTTGAAGTATTCAGCTTCACAGGTGGAATTTTCACCAGTATGTGAGTCACATTCCTCACGCAGGTTGGCATATTCAATCCCATCCGAACAGTATTGCTTCTCCAACTGGCTCCGGCAGCACTGGAACTGTGTCATGCTGACAAAAGGAAGGAAGCAAGGGGAGAAGAATGTCATACAGAGAGAAAAGCACAGACAACACAATTGTTTACAATTAGCACTTCTACCAGTCTCATGGAAAGAAGCTCCTGTGGACACATATTTTAGTTACAAAGCAAAAATACCCCCTAGGAGCAGGCGGAACAAGTAGGTGATGTTTAATATAGTTCAGCTGCCTGTCTACCTTGCAGACTGTCCGAACTATTTTTTTAAGCAAATGGCAACTTCAACCACATTTTCCATAGGGCTGAAGGTCTCCAGGACTCATATTCCTGTGTGTTTTGTGGCAGCTGATAGCTGAAGAGAAGACAGTGAGAGCTCTGGCCAACAGAGAAGTCAGGTCCTGCACAGTTGGAGAGAGAGCAGTTCCCTGGCTATACCCTCAGCCCCATACCCTCACACCTGCTGCCCCTTGCTGGAAAAAAAAAACTGTTGAAGGAAGCTCATGAGTGCTGCTGCTCCATGAGACAACTGGAGACAGGGGAAGAAGTGAAGATACCAAGGAAAAGTCATAGGGAGAAACAGAGTGTATAGCAATCAAGAGAAGCAAACCAAGGGAGAATGGAGTGTTACAGGGAACGAAGTTGTGGAGAGGAGACAGGTTTAAAATTTGCAGGAAGCTCAGCTTTGTACTGCTCATAAAATTGTCCTATTTTATCTCAGTTTCAGGGAGTACGTTGAAGACTTCTTCCTGTGGAAAGGGACATCTAAAAGGCATGCCCTGATATGTTAGAGCTCAGGCAGAAATGCACAGAAACCCCTTAAAATCCACTTTTATACCCATCAGCCTAGGAAATCTTACACATCTTACAGACCAACAACAGTGAAAACAGTCTCTTTGCTGTTAAGAGTATTACCCCAATATTTTCCTCAGCTCTAGTTATTTGAACTGATGAGTAAAATTTCATAGAATCATAGAATGGTAGAGGTTGGAAGTGACCTCCGGGGATCATTGGGTAAACCCCAGCCACAGCAGGATCACCTAAGGCAGGCCACACAAGAACATGTCCAGGCAGGTTTTGAAAGTCTCCAGGGAAGGAGACTCCACAACCTCTCAGGGCAGCCTGCACCAGGGCTCCAGCAAGCTCACAGGAAAGAAGTCTTTCCTCATGTCAAGATAGAACTTCCTGCATTCCAGTTTGTGGTGGTTGCCCCTCTTCCTATCACAAGGCACCACTGAAAAGAGATTGGACCCTTTTTCTTGACACCCACCCTTCAGATACTTGTAAACATGAATAAGATCCTGTCTTAGTCTTCTCAGATAGTCTTCTCTTAGTCTTTCATCACGGGACAGATGTTAGACTCCCTTAATCATCCTTATAGTCCTCTCTCTAGTATTTCCTGTCCCTCTTGAACTAGGAAGCCCAGAACTGGACACCAGTACTCCAGATATGGTCTCACCAAGGCAGAGCAGAGAGGGAGGAGAACCTTCCTCAACCTGCTAGACACACTCTTTCTTAGCACACCCCAAGGTGTCCTAATGCAACAAGAATAGCAAGTTGCCATTTTTCCAAGGATCACTTAGAAACACATAAAGTTATTTAAATACATTCAGCAAGCCAATACCCTTTACTCTTAAAAATCTTGTTGGAAATTTTGGAGTATGAGGAAGAGGGATTGGTTAGCTGCACCACTGAACCACCAGCTTCTCCTCCTGTCATCTGAGGTAAGTGGATTGATTCCCATGTATCACCTCTGGAGGAGTTTCTCTGCTCTAGCTGCTCTGCTCTAGCTTCTCTAGCTTTCAGCTCCCAGACAGTGTGAGGTATTGGACTCAGATTCTGCATCTGTGTGCATACTGGTGAGGCAAGGCTGTCAAGCTACATTCCTGAAGAGCCCCAGTTCATATTTATTGGATTTTGTAATGGCCTGACTGCACAGTTCTCACTTGGACAAAAACAGCTATGAGATTTCAATGCACAGGAACAAAACCCAGGGTAACTTCATGAAGAAATTATTCTAAAGTAGACTCTAAATTCACAACAAGAAGTTATGCCCAGGACAGTAACTTTATTTGGCAGAATATTTGAAGTTTTGGGGGTTTTTTATATTTGATTTAGTTCCAGTCTGGAGGAATATGTAGCCTTTTTGTTGCTGAAATTCCCTCTGAAGCAGAATTTCCACTCCCTGCCCAGTTCTGGGGTGGTCTGACTGTAAGGACTTTGGAAACCTGAACTTCAAGCCCAAGAGCATGAGAGCTGAGACTTTCCAGCTCTGTTAGTCCTCCAAGTCCTGCCGAGGAGCTAGATATGTTAGCCACAGACAAATAAACAACCAACAACTGAACAACAGCAGTCTTTCAGTAGAGCTGTTTGATTTCCAATGTGGCTTAAGAAAAAAATTAAAAAATCCAAGTAATCTCTTTGAAATCTGACAAATTGGCAATTTCAACCAAAACAAAGATGTTTCTCAAAATGTTTCCCACAGTTGTATTCCTAAATCATGTGGCACACCCCAATTGTAATAAGGAATTAAACACCAGTTGAATACTGGATTAAAATGCCATTTGTTCATTCTCAGAACAAAGCCAATAAAATCACACTTCATTGTCCAAATCCTCCAGTGAGGTTGCACTGGAAACAAATACTGTTTGAGACTGTAAAACACCTGTGTGGCTTTAACAGAAGTAGAAATCCTTAATAAGATGGCAGAGAAAAACACCAGGAAAAGCTGCACAGTACTGGTCTTCCAGCTGCAGCTCAGCCTGGCCAGCTAACCATCCGTTTCCTTTTGCACATCAGTCCACATCCTGATGGATGCTAGAACATACTATCATACAAGCTCTTCAGACTCCAAGAGTCCTGAGATGAAGAGTATCCCTTCCTGTCATTACTAAACTACATGCGTCTCCCTGGCTTAGACCCTAATACAACATATACCCACTTTCTACCTCACACCAGAGTAAAGGAGCCGTCTCTGCTGGATAATAGGACATCTAGATGAGTCTCTTCACGTCAACCTGTCAACTCCTCCTCTGCAGCACTCCTATTAACTTCATAATAACACATGGTTTACAATATTGCTCCCTATGAATAGAATAGAATAGAATAGAATAGAATAGAATAGAATAGAATAGAATAGAATAGAATAGACCAGGTTGGAAAAGACCTCTGAGATCATAGAGTCTAACCTATCATCCAACACCATCTAATCAACTAAACCATGGCACCAAGCACCCCATCAAGTCTCTTCCTAAACACCTCCAGTGATGGTGACTCCACCACCTCCCTGGGCAGCACATTCCAATGGGCAATCACTCTTTCTGTGAAGAACTTCTTCCTAACCTCCAGCCTAAACCTCCCCTGGCGCAGCTTGAGACTGTGTCCGCTTGTTCTGGTGCTGGTTCCCTGGGAGAAGAGACCAACCCCCACCTGGCTACAACCTCCCTTCAGGTAGTTGTAGAGAGCAAGAAGGTCTCCCCTGAGCCTCCTCTTCTCCAGGCTAAACAAACCCAGCTCACTCAGCATCTCCTCACAGGGCTTGTGCTCGAGGCCCCTACCCAGCCTCATTACCCTTCTCTGGACACGTTAAAATGTCTCAATGTCCTTCTTAAATTGAGGGGCCCAGAACTGGACACAGGACCCAAGGCGTGGCCTAACCAGTGCTGAGTATAGGGGCACAATGACTTCCCTGCTCCTGCTGGCCACACTATTTCTGATGTAGGTGAGGAGGCCATTGGCCTTCTTGGCCACCTGGGCACACTGCTGGCTCATGCTCAGCCAGCTGTCAAATCATGCAGCTCGGAGAGGAATTTTGTTCATGGCTCATTAGTGAACAGAAATTGCACAGACATTAAAAAAAAAATTCCTTATTCTTTATTGCAGATGCTGCTCTAAAATTAAAGTTATTTCATTACCAGGTAATTGGAATGGAATGGAATGGAATGGAATGGAATGGAATGGAATGGAATGGAATGGAATAGAATAGAATAGAATAGAATAGAATAGAATAGAATAGAATAGAATAGACCACCTTCTGTCAAACTGTAACCAATGTCACTGATTTTCATGGAAGAGATTTACAGCTGAAAATCTACAGGATCATTTACCTTCACAGCCTTTTCAAATGTATTAGTCTCCTCCCCAAAGGATGCACTCCTAAACCTGCACAGACTCACAATCACCTAATTCTTTGTTTCATTTTTCAATAAAAGCATTAAAATTTCACTTTGCTGTGAAAACAATGTCTTTGTGGTCAGCTTAATTTCATTAGCCTCAGGTTCTCTCAACCTGTTTATTAGCCCATCTTCAGACTATGTCAGTCCTATGGCTGTCCAGGGCCACGAGGATGAGCAGAGGGCTGGAGCACCTCTCCTATGAGGACAGACTGAAAGAGTTGGGGCTGTTCAGTCTGGACAAAAGAAGGCTCTGAGGTGACCTCATTGTGGCCTTCCAGGATCTGAAGGGGACCTAGAGGAGGGCTGGGGAGGGACTTCTCAGGAGATTAGGTAGTGACAGGACTAGGGGGAATGGAATGAAGCTGGAGGAGGGATATTTAAGACTGGACGTGAGGAGGAGGTTCTTCACCATGAGAGTGGTGAAACCCTGGAATGGGTTGTCCAGGGAGGTGGTTGAGGCCCCATCCCTGGAGGTGTTTTAAGACCAGGCTGGATGAGGCTCTGGCCAGCCTGATCTAGTGTAGGGTGTCCCTGCCCATGGCAGGGGGGTTGGAACTAGATGATCCTTGTGGTCCCTTCCAACCCTGACTGATTCTACGATTCTATTCACGTGTACAGTGGAACTTCTTGCACCAACAAGTATTAAAACCTAAATTCCACTCCAGGGTTATTCTGCAAAAACAGGTGGGTCTTCCACCTTTAGTCCTTTCAGTTTGCAGTTTAACATGCAACAGAAATGAGCTTAGGAAAGCTAAGACCTGGTATTATGAGTGACACAATATGACAAATGAAAATAATTGCTCATGTGTTAGAAATTAGCAGAGGACTCAAGTAAAAATAATTGATTCGACAAGCCCCAAAATTAAATCACCTCCAATCCATAAACAACTTTGTAGATTACATAATAAAAGTTTTCTTGAGGGTAAAGGGTACAATTATATTGATGCCATGTACTGTGGAAAGGAACAATACTCCTAATGTCATGGCAGACAAGGACTTAGTTTGACATTATTCACAAAGTGAGGTAAGCAAGTTCTTCTAAATGAGTGGCAATAAAACCCTGACAACACAGCAGTCTGGTCATCCACCCCTTTGATTACAAAGCCAAAAATCCTACGGACTGGATGAGGCTCTGTCCAGCCTGATCTGGTGTGAGGTGTCCCTGCCCATGGCAGGGGGGTTGGAACTAGATGATCCTTGTGGTCCCTTCCAACCCTGACTGATACTATGATACGATGACTGTGAGGCACGCTTAGGTGACTACAGAGAAGAGCAAATAATTAATAAAGACAACCTCTCCAGAAGACTTCAAACAGCTTTTTGAGCCATGAAACTGTCACAACTGTGATGTCCAAAATCTGCCTCTTCCAGACTTAAAATGGCATAGGTCAATAGAGATCTGTCAGCAGATAAGCATCTGCTGCCTATCACTCCACTTGTCTCATTACTTCCTCATGCTACCATTGAAGCAAGTATCTGAGTGCTGCCACTTGTCCCTGCTTGGGAACAGAGATCAACTTTTCCTTCTGTTTTAGCAAGGTACTTCGCAAAGTGCAGCTTCTTTTTGATGCATTCTTGCAAAACTAACAATAAATGATTGCTTGCCCCAGGTAACTCCAAAAGGACACTACACAGTGCTAAAGGCATGAAACACTCATATGGAGATGCACTGTCTCTGGCCCAGGCATTTAGTTCACTTGCTAAGTGCTCCAGGCAGGGGAATGCTCTACATTTTGAAAGGAAGATTTATTGGGCAGGTTGAGTTCCAAAAGAAAACAGCAGCTGTTTCCAGCTGCTGTGAGCTTAACCACATCACAAGAAATTGGACGGGCAGGCAAAAAGCTGCCATTATGACAGCTAAAGATATTATTCACTAAAACTCTACACTCATACTTTATTGAGTCATGATGACTCAGGGAAAAATACTGTCACTGTCCAGAGTGGTAATACAATGAAGTATACTCATTTGTGGGACAAGTAACCACAAGAAGAGATTGCAGGCATGACTGAACATTGGATCTGGGACCTCGTTTCAACACAGATGCAACTGGGTAAAAGTAGCCAGATATACCTTCCAAAACTCTTGTGAACCTCGGAGGGAGCTATCTCACCTGTGATGTAAGACAAGAGAGTGAGCATGTCTACAGTTTGAACTGTACCACATCCAGCAAGTTACACTCACACTGATGGCAAGTCCCTCAAGACAAGACAGTCTGAGGGGAAGGGTCCTAAAAAGATGCTGAAATCCCAAACTGTCAGCTTGCTTCTAGGACGCATGGCAGATGTGAGAATGTCAGTGTTTGAGTGGGATCCATTCTTGAGGACAACTAATGTGCAATTCTAATTCAGTGAAGTAGCTTGTTCCTCATATGAGCAAATCAAAAGCAAAAGAAACTCTAGCAGTGGGCTTGCTTTGAGGGAAGGTCTGAACTTGAGATGCCATCATGTTGTTATTATTCTAAGCAGAGAATTCAAAAATCAGCATTTAAATTCTTGCAAAGTGACTTGGGGAAAGCAGTCACATCCAATCTGGTCTGCATGGCACCGTCTTTGCAAAGTAACTGCACAAAACCATTTTCACTTCAGTAACTTGACCAAATCTGCTCACTTCATGATGTATTTTTCCTTCGCATTTAACTGCTAACCTTGCAAACCCGACCTGGAATGTGCAGGGCAAATAGCTTCATCTGGCATTAAGTTATACTGGTTTGTACACCCAAGAGGTCATGGGTTTTTAGCACACTCCAAGTCAGATCATCTGCACTGTCCAATGCTGTACTGCACTAGATAGTCAAAGGATGCCAGCTGGGGCTTAAACAACCACATAAATGACAGATAGCTGTCCCCCAGCAGCTCCCACTGCATGTAGGGGTCTAAGCAAGAAACAAGGTCTTTTGAACATCTGTAATCAGTAAGGTATGCTGCACCATATTCTCACCTACCTAGATCTCAGCATGTGCAGTGACCTGGCTTTGCTTGCACCTCTGTGCAGCAGGAATAAATGTACAAAATCAGTGTCATTACCTTCACATGCTTGCAAAGGGAATCATGTTCCTACACTGTTAGTTCTGGCTCCAGTTACACTAGCAATGAACTAGGAGTAGAATCTGGCCCTTACTTTTGTGTCTGAAATGGCATCATAAAGGGATTTTTCTGTACCTCTCAGAGATATGCCAGTTTGCACTCATAACTGGAGAAAATGCAGTGCTACAGGCTGGGGTCAGAGTGGCTGGAGAGGGGCCAGGCAGAGAAGGACCTGGGGGTACTGGTTGAACATGAGCCTGCAGTGTGCCCAGGCAGCCAAGAGGGCCACTGGCATCCTGGCCTGCATCAGGAACAGTGTGGCCAGCAGGGGCAGGGAGGTCATTCTGCCCCTGTACACTGCACTGGTTAGGCCTCACCTCGAGTCCTGTGTCCAGTTCTGGGCCCCTCAGTTTAGGAAGGATGTTGACTTGCTGGAAGGTGTCCACAGAAGGGCAATGAAGTTGGTGAGGGGTTTGGAACACAAGCCCTATGAGGAAAGGCTGAGGGAGCTGGGGTAGCTTAGCCTGGAGAAGAGGAGACTCAGGGGTGACCTTCTTGCTCTCTACAACTACCTGAAGGGAGGTTGTAGCCAGGCAGAGGTTGGTCTCTTCTCCCAGGCAGCCAGTACCAGAACAAGAGGACACAGTCTCAGGCTGTGCCAGGGGGGAAGTTTAGGCCGGATGTTAGGAAGAAGTTCTATACAGAGAGAGTGATTGACCATTGGAATGGGCTGCCCGTGGAGGTGGTGGAGTCACCTTCATTGGAGGTGTTCAGGAGGAGACTTGATGGGGTGCTTGGTGCCATGGTTTAGTTGTTTAGGTGGGTTGGATTGGTTGATGGGTTGGACGTGATGATCTTTAAGGTCTCTTTCAACCTGGTGTATTGTATTGTATTGTATTGTATTGTATTGCATTGTAAAAGGAAAGAAGGCAAAAGGTGCCAATTTTACTTACATTTTTAGAGTGAAGCCAAGCTTCAGGAGGAGCTTTACTTATTTATCATACAGTCATGAATAAATGCAGCTGAAATGCATTTATCCCCTTCTTTTCTTGACAGCACTCACAGAATACCTGCCTTTACTTGTTTCTGATTCATCATCACATGGCTGTAATTTCATATGTGTATCAGTCACACACAAAATCTAGAAGTATTAGTAAGCATTTTTCAGCTCCTGTGAAGTCCTAAAGACTCTCTAAAATGGGAATATTTAAAAGAACTACATTTGCAGCAGAACTGCAATTCACATTAATGAAATGTTCACTGAATCACCAAGATGCCTGCTCCCAGATTGTTCAGTAAAATTGGTTTCCTGTATTTGCTTCCCTGTTTTGTCTGTAACTCTCCTGATTCTTCAAGTATTTCCTAAATTGGGATTTAAAAATCCTATCTGTCAATTCTTCTGTGTAAAAGACCATTTTCAATGCCAATATAAATGCAAAAAGTCAGAAAACATGGACAGATTGCCTGCAAGACACATTCTTTCCACAATAAACATCAATCCAACACTTCTACAATTACCAAGGTTAAACCACATTGCAATCCATTTGAAAAGACAGAGGGGAGCAATGTAATGTGTTTTAAATATAAAGTCTTCTGTGAAACTGCCCCTCAAATTATTTAGCCCCAGAAATCAGATGTAACAAGTGCATTTAAGAGCAAACCATCATTGACAAAAAAATAGTAAGATACATAAATGCCCCAACCAAATAAGAGATTCACTATGACCCCAATATTAATGTGCAAGTAATTTTAACATTTAACTTAATGATTTCATTTGTTAGATTAAATAACAGTGAATAGTATCCTGCTAAATGTCAGCAAATAAAGAAATCTACTAAAGATTAGCATTTTCTATGGTCAAATACATTGGACAGTTGTTGGGACACTGTACAACTAGGAATCTCCTTGTCTTAAGCTTTAAGTTCCCCAATGCAGCAATTCCACTAAGAACTGCAAGCCAATCATCTGTGTGGCAGCACACAGAAGAAACAGTTTGGAAAAACTGTCTCACATACACCCATAAGCACATGTTCAATCCACAGGTTATTAGACTACAGGATCTGTTTTGTTTCTTGATTAAATTTTGCCCAAGAATTTGGACCACTGCTAGGGCTACATTCACACAATCATAAACTGAAGAAGCTTTGCTGACCACGGTGGAGCCACACTGAGATGACTGCCCATAGTCAAAGCCCTGTGAGAAGAGTACAGTGGAAAAACTTCTGACTAACAGACAGAACCTGTTAAACAGATTAGAGCTGGAAAGCTTGAGGAGCTTGGAGCACAAGCCCTATGAGGGGAGGCTGAGGGAGCTGGGGTTGCTTAGCCTGGAGAAGAGGAGGCTCAGGGAAAACTTTATTGCTGTCTACAACTACCTGAAGGGAGGTTGTGGACAGGCAGAGGTTGGTCTCTTCTCCCAGGCAACCAGCACCAGAACAAGAGGACACAGTCCCAAGCTGCGCCAGGGGAGATTTAGGCTGGAGGTTAGGAATAAATTCTACACAGAGAGAGTGATTGCCTATTGGAATGTGCTGCCCAGGGAGGAGTGGAGTCACCATCACTGGAGGTGTTCAGGAGGAGACTTGATAGGGTGCTCGGTTGCATGGTTTAGTTGATTAGGTGGGTTGGATAATAGGTTGGACACAATGATCTTGAAGGTCTCTTCCAATCTAGTTTATCCTATCCTATCCTATCCTATCCTATCCTATCCTATCCTATCCTATCCTATCCTAATCCTACCCTACCCTACCCTATCCTATCCTAATCCTACCCTACCCTATCCTATCCTATCCTATCCTATCCTATCCTATCCTATCCTATCCTATCCTATCCTATCCTATCCTATCCTATCCTATCCTATCCTATCTCTACACTAGAGCAACAGCAAAACTTTAAAGGACTTGGAAAAGAACAGAAGTAGGTACTCAGTGGGTTCTCCCCAAGGATAGATGTCAATTTGAAAAGCTTGGATTCTAGAGTCAAATGTTTCCTCCTCAAAATCAGCTTTCATACCTATCATCCCTGTAGTTTTACCTGAAAATATCGATTTTGGTTTAATACATCATACATAGCTATATACCTGCATTCTCTGGACTCAGATATGAAGGGTAGAGAAGTACATATTCTGTTTTTATTTGCCCATTCAATACCCTTCTCACAGCATTCTTCCATCGAAAGATCTGCAGAAATAAGAAAGAAAAACACAATAATATATTTAATACAACTTTAATAAACTGTGTTGCATCTGGCAGCTAAAACAAAAAAACACCAAAAAAACCCAAACCAAAAGCAAAGCCAAAAGAGAGTCAGTTTGCTTTCCCCTCCCTAGTCTACACACAGGACAATGTACCCATCCAAAAGGCAGCATCCATTAGTACTCTGCAATAAGCCCAAGTGCTAGAGGTATTCCTTCCTTGGTGAAGCAAAACTGCACTTTCCCTTAACTTTCCAGATACAGACAGAACCTCCTTAATTATTAAAAGCAGCAGTAGCAATAAGCAGCCTTTTTAAATCATTAAGAATAGGGGGGGGGGGGAGGAAATCCAATAATAGTCTGATAAGAAATACAGATTAATCTCACTATGAGTTAATTTGCAGAACTGTTTGCTTGTTGTTTTTTTTTCCCCTGAGGTTGTTATCCAGTTAATCTGGTTACTCACAAGTATGTCTGTTCATGTGTAAGTATTGTACAGAGAGACAGAAAGGTATGTGGTATTTTGATGACATATTAAAGGAAAATTATAATACAGATGCCAACTTTATACCAGCCCTAACACTAAGGGAAAAAGCATACTGAAGTTAATTTTCTGTGCAGAGCAATAGTCTCTTATTGAATAAAACTAAGTACTGTTAATGAACTGACAAGCACTACAGGTTTGCTTCATATTCCAAGTGCAAAAGTTCACTGCACAGCAGGTGTATCAGAACTTGGAATAAAACATGAGTCACATTTTCCTATTAATTATCTTGTAGCCTGGACACCAAACAGCTCCTTGTGCAACAAATACACAATCTGTGCAAAAACCCATCTGGTTATCAAGAGGGAGAGCTTTCTGATGTTTGCTCTATCTTTCATAAGGTTTTTGACTGATGGTCCTGACAGGCTGCACCCACGAGTGCTGAGGGAGTTGGCTGATGTCATTATCTGGCTAGTCATGATTATCTTGAAGAGGTCATGGTGAATGAGAGAAGCTCGTGAATAATGAAAGAGAACAAAAGTCTTCCTGGCTTCGAGAAGGCCAAGAGAGAAGACCTGGGAAACTACAGGCTAGGAAGGTGATGGAGAAAATCCTCCTGGAAACAATGCCCAAACACACAGACAGGTTGGACTCGATGATCTTTGAGGTCTCTTCCAACCTTAGTGATACTGTGATACATCAAGGGCAGGAAGGTGGTCAGAAGTCATCCCAGATTTATGAAGGGAATATTATGCTAAACTAACCTTACAGCCTTCTACAATGAGGTGGTTAGCTTGGTGGATGAGGAGAAAATAGTAGATGCTGTTTACTCTCCCATCAGTAAGGCTTTTAACACTGTCTCCCATAACACTGTCATAGACAAGCTGACAATCAGACTGGGTAAGTGGATAGTGAAGTGGTCACTGGGAAAGAGTACAACTTTAACAAGGTCACACATGATACAAACCTAGGAGGAGTGGCTTATGCACCAGATGGTTGTGCTGCTATCCAAAGGGATTTCAACAGGCTGGAGAAGGAGGCTGACAGGAACCTAACCAAGTTCAGCAAAGGGAATGCAAAGTCCTGCATGCTGGGAGGAATAAACCCTATTTATCACTACACACTAAGGGTTTACTGGCTGGAAAGCAGCTCTGCAAAGAAGAACCTGGGTGTCCTGGTGGACACCAAATTATTCA
The DNA here is from genome assembly GCA_015227895.2 of Colaptes auratus. Lineage (NCBI taxonomy): Eukaryota > Metazoa > Chordata > Aves > Piciformes > Picidae > Colaptes > Colaptes auratus. The sequence continues at coordinate 63,506,390 of CM037632.1, forward strand.
GGAGCTGGCACACACCTTTGCAGCAAAGATGGCCAACACCATCTCAGGCTGCATTAGACAGGGCACTGGCAGCAGGATGAGGGAAGCAATCCTGCCCCTCTGCTCAGCACTGATGAGCCCACATTTGGTGTGCTGTGTCCAGTCCTGGGGTCCCCAGTTCAAGAAAGACACAGACTTACTGCAGTGAGTCCAGTGCAGGGCACCAAGAGGATTTATGCACTGGATTGACTTTCATATGAGGACAGAGAGAGAGCTGGGACTGCTTAGCCTGGAGAAAAGAAAACTCGGGGGAAATCCAATTGATGTTTATGAATATTTGATAGGAAGGATGAAGAAGAAGGAGCCAGACTCCTCTCAATAGCATCCACTGACAGGGCAAAAGGCAACTGACACAGACTATACCATACGAAGTTCCATCGGAACACAGGAATAACACTTCTTTACTGAGTGTTCAAACATTGGATCATCTTCAAGAGGTCCCTTCGAACCTAAACAATTCTGTGACAGTTTACTTAATGAAAATTAAAGATGACCCTTTCATCTGCAGGTTGCTGTGCTGCACAGAGGAAGGTAGATCTTATGACTTATTTTGATGGAGAATTTGAAGTACAGAGGATGAAATTACTTGCCCAAATCCCACAGCGTGAGTGCATGCCAGGTCATTTCCAGACTATCTATCTCCACTGGCTCATAAAATGCCTCACATAATTGTCTCATCCTTTGTTTTGTTCCAAACACTGCTAAGGGTGAAAAAATAACTAAGCAGCAGTATATTCAAGACTATCCATCTTCACAAATGACTTCCTGGAGAATCTGGTAAAGACAAGCATGTGTCTCCTCTGGCTCTCCCTATGTTGACTACAAAGCCATTACTCTCCAGGTGCTCCTGATATGTGGGGGTTACATCCTCCTTCCATTTGTCCCTGTATCCACCTCCTAACCCGTTTCAGTTTTTGAAGTAAGTGGAAATATTATTTAACCTGTTCAGGGTCAAATTTACTTTGATGGAAATCAGAGATTACATGAGTACCTCAACCAGCAGATCTTTAGATGAGGGAAAGCAAAAAGCAGTTGAAAGCAAGTAGAGAAGACAAGCCCTTCCAGTAACTGAGTCGTTTGCAGGGAACGACCTATATTCCCAATTAGTGATTATAATCTAACTATTCAAAGCAAAAAGAAAGAGCTAAATAAGATTTTAGGATGTGTCAGTCATCTTAAGGTAGGTATTCTTAAAGTAGTTATTAATTCTACAGTGCAAAGCTCTGGAGTACTGAGCATAATTCTGGCTATTCCAAAAAAGGAATAGCCTAAAAAGGAATAGCCAGAGGAAGGAAAAATGACATCAGTATGGAAAATGTATAAAGAAAGGCTAAGATGATGACCAGGGAGACCAAAACCCTATGATATGAGGAGAAACTGGGAGAAATAGAATAGAATCGTAGAATCAGTCAGGGTTGGAAGGGACCACAAGGATCATCTAGTTCCAACCCCCCTGCCATGGGCAGGGAGACCTCACACTAGATCAGGCTGGACAGAGCCTCATCCAGCCTGGGCTTAAACACCTCCAGGGACAGGGCTTCAACCACCTCCCTGGACAACCCATTCCAGGGCTTCACCACTCTCACACTGAAGAACTTCTTCCCCATGCCCAGCCTGAATCTCCCTACCTCCAGCTTCATTCCATTCCCCCTAGTCCTGTCACTACCTGATCTCCTGAGAAGTCCCCCCCAGCCTTCTTGTAGGCCCCCTTCAGATACTGGAAGGCCACAATAAGGTCACCACGGAGCCTTCTTTTGTCCAGACTGAACAGCCCCAACTCTTTCAGTCTGTCCTCATAGGAGAGGTCCTCCAGCCCTCTGCTCATCCTTGTGGCTGGTTAGAAAAGACCTTCAAGGTCATCACGTCCAACCCATCATCCAACACCACCTAATCAACTAAACCATGCAACCAAGCACCCTATGAAGTCTCCTCCTAAACACCTCCAATGATGGTGACTCCACCACCTCCCCGGGCAGCACATTCCAAGAGACCATTCTAAGCCTAGATAAGTAAAGCTTGTGAAAGGATGTGATTCCTGTCAACAAATATGACAGCATTTAAAAGTAGCAACAATTATGGGATCAAGTAAACCAAACATTTTTATAAGAATTGCACCGAAATACATGAAATGTTCATTTGCAACAGAGCTCTGTACTCTATGACCCAGGTCATAGACTGACTTACATACCTAAAAAATAATGGTCAAACTTCTGTCATTATGAAGTCAAGGCAGTATTTCTCTTGCATTCCTCTGTGTGTCCAGAATTCATGCCAGTGTCTGAAAGCTAACTGTAGTTTGCAGTGCTACAGAGAAAATCAGTCTTGTAAATAAAGTATCTGCCTGTGGTGAAAGACATTAATCTGTCTGTGTTTGATCTCTTCCTTGGGAATAGGGACTCTGTCTGGTGCTCTGCCTGCCAGTGTATTGCTAACAAACATTATATGCATCAAATTTCAAACAATGTGTTACAAATAACAGTATTTGCAGTGCTGTGGTCTGCAATCAATCTTATCTGTGTTGAGAAGTGATACATATTTAGCTGAAGAGCAGAGCTGGCTGCAGGTTTCTGCAGGGTTTTGCACAAATGAGCCTTTAGCCAAGTTCCTCCCCAGAAGGACAATCCCTGGCTCCAGACACCAGTCCTTCTCTTCCAGCTCTGGCAACACACATCTACTCCAACCAAATAACTCAAAAATTCAAAGCAGGCCAAGCTAAGCAATCTTGTCTGTAGGAGTGCATCCAGACAAAGAAGGATTTCAGATAGTTTGTGGAGAGGGAACTGTGGGCCAGGCTGTTTTAGTGACATCACAATTCATATCCTCCAAAGATCCTGTCAAAAAGCTCTTGAGAATAGAGGGAAGTGAAAAACAAGAGTAAAAAGGGGGAAGGGGGGAGGGAAAAGAAGGAACAAAAAGCCTCCACCCTCAAGGCCATTCCTCTAAAATGTAACAATAAAACAGTGAAAAACATTTTCTCTAGCCTGGCTTTGTAGTTTGCTTTTAAAAAATAGTCCATCAGGGACAAATCTCTACTCTTTTAATCTCAGAACATGTCTCTCACACTTGGGGTGTCAACTCCTGACTGTAGTGGAATTGATTCTGACTATTTTGGCATTAGGAGTTGTCAATGAATATTCAGAAACAGGATTGATTTATTGTCTCCTAACTGTACTTTTCCAGTCTTGTGGATTCAACTGTACATGCACAGATGCATGTGGCTCCCAGTAGGAAATCTTTGGGCATGCAGGTCATACTGAGGCCATTTGTGCCAACAGCATGGGGAGGGCCCATGGCCTCTCTTCAGCATCTTGTAACCAGAGGTCTGTAATGCAAGGTGTCTGAAAGGAAGGGGTAGTGAGAAGCAGTTGGCAGAAACTACTCCGATTACAACATCTTGAAGAACCTCACTGCTGTGTGGAAAGTGATGGTTCTTTACTCTCCAAATGTTTTCACATGTCTTTTGCCAGTTTGTGGCACCCCTCAGAACTGCAGTGCTGAAGATAACTGAATGGTAATTAGAGTACTACTCTTCTGAATCTGATGCCCCTTTAACTGACTTGCCAGGTGCATGGTACTTCATGCAAATCAGTCAGAGAAATCTCAGGTATCGGAGTGGCAAAGCATTTCTGGGAAAGGCTGATGATATTGTCTGTGTTCTGCTGAAATGTGCCCTTTTATTTAGAGGGAGAAGCCCTACAGGAAAGTTGTACATTCAGGAATACACTGTCTGGTCCATTTGTAAGTTTATGAAGCAATTGTTCAGCTTTTAGGTATCATGAGACAGCAAACATGAAGACAAACCTGAGGTCTGCCTAGATGGTAGCATGATTACTTCCTTTTCACTCAGATATAATAATTTTGAATGCTAACTGAGCAAATCCAGATCTGTTTTGGATAACATCAGAGAATAGAATAGAATAGAAATAGAATAGAATAGAATAGAATAGAATAGAATAGAATAGAATAGAATAGAACAGGACCAGGTTGGAAGAGTCCTTCGAGATCATTGTGTCCAACCTATTATCCAACACCATCTAATCAACTAAACCATAGCACCAAGCACCCCATCAAGGCTCCTCCTAAATGCCTCCAGTGATGGTGACTCCACCACCTCCCCGGGCAGCACATTCCAATGGGCAATCACTCTCTATGAAGAATTTCTTCCTAACTTCCAGCCCAAACCTCCCCTGGCACAGCTTGAGACTGTGTCCTCTTGTTCTGGTGCTGGTTGCCTGGGAGAAGAGACCAGCTCCTGCCTGGCTACAACCTCCCTTCAGGTAGTTGTAGACAGCAATAAAGTTTCCCCTGAGCCTCCTCTTCCCCAGGCTAAGCAACCCCAGCTCCCTCAGTCTCTCATCAGAGGGCTTGTGCTCCAAACCCCTCACCAGCTTTGTTGCCCTACTCTGGACACGTTCAAGAGTCTCAATGTGTAGTGGGTTGAGGCAGACCCCCTCCCTGCCACGGGCAGAAATGACGACTCAGACAAACGGATTGCAAAAGTGATGGAAAGTTTCAATGGAAAGCAGTGAATGTCTACAGAGAGCCAGAAGCAGTGACAAAAGAAACCCCAAAGCAGACCCAGAAACATCCCATCCCCACCTGAGGGTGCACCCAAGACCCTCAGGGCTCCTTCTCCCCCCCCCCCCACTGCTAGGCTAGTCTCAGCTGGCCAGACCTGAGACCGCCCATCCCCCTGTGGCCTTGGGCCTAGCCAGGCCCATGGCCGGGAGACATCTCCCCCAGTTACCAGGTGGCAGAGAAGAGAAGAAAGAGGAAGTGCCAGCCCCCACGCTGGATCTTATAGTGGTGCAGAGAATTATGGTATGAAATACCTAATTTCCTGTGTCCACCCTTCTGGGCTGCACTTCTGCACACAGGAAGTACCCCCTGTAGTACAGGGCACCCAGCCCAAACTGCTACACAATGTCTGTCTTAAACTGAGGGGCCCAGAACTGGACACAGGACTCAAGGTGTGGCCTAACCAGTGCAGAGTACAGGGGGAGAATGACCTCCCTGCTAGGAGTTGGAAGGGACCTTGAAAGGTCATCTAGTCCAAGTGCCCTGCAGAGCAGGGTCACCAAATCAAACTGCTTTATCACTACCTTGCCCATGTTAAAAAAAGGTATGCACAGCAGGACATCCAAAAGAACTTGAGTCATGTCAGTATGGTAACAGTGAGGATGCCTGTCCTGATGGAACTGGGCTCATGCAAACTGTGGTAACAGTGAGGATGCCCATCCCGATGGTAAGGTGGTATACACAGTAGTCTGAGAGAAATTTCAGCAGAATACACACACAGTTATAAAATCAGCTCTCTAAATTTAGAAAATGCCTTCTTCACAAGAGCTATTGGATACAAAGTGATTAAAGGTCACAAACTCAAAAGATTTTGTACACATGATGCATTCACAAGCTGGCTACAAACTGCTTGCACAGATAAAACATGTATGAGCAGATGGTTGCTTTAAAAAAATAAGGTAGCTTGCTAATCTTAACCAGCCTGACATGCTGTGTGGGAGTTCAAAGCAAGAAATGTGGTTGAAATCTGCCTAACCTTCGAGTTCTATGATGTAATAATTGCTTATTCAGCTGCTATACTGAATATTTTCTGCAAAAGAAAGATAAGCTTAAGACTGTTACCCAAAAGCATGATTCCTGGAATGAGAAACCCTGAATTGTTTCTGGGAACTATGCAAAACATAAGCAGAAGTCAAAAGGATTGGGTAATTTTCATGGCAGCAGCATTCTCACTAGATCAGAAAGAGGCAGCTTTTTTTTAAGTAAGTGTCTACAACAGCAGCTATTCTGCACAACTGCTGCTGGAAAAGCCTATGGACAATGCACTATTATATAGCTGCTCACTACTCAGTGCTGATCTATGGAACAGTGATAAAGCTGCTGATAACATCAAACCGAAGCTACACCTGAGCCCTGGTGGGATCACACAGCTAGTGCTAATAGAGCTGCCCATTTCTTCAGGGCAGTAAATGATGTGGCTGTTCAATTCATAGACTTCCCAGCCCACCTAACCAGCTATAGTTTGCTATGGATTTGGCAGCAAGTCCAGGTTGAGGGGTCAAAGTCATGCCATCTTATTACGATATTTTCAACCATTTAAGTACTTTAATATCTTTGTAAAATGTGATGCAGGTCTTGCCCTTCATTCCATTTACTCTGAGAGTCTCAGTGTTGTAGAATGTGAGAAAAAGGAAAATGGTTATCATTCTCAGCATATAAAGATACAGGCAGGACTCTGTGAAAAAACCTCAGCACTATTCCAACACATTTCAGTAACAGTATGTCATCTAGATTACTTGAACTCATGATTACAACAGACATGTGTTGGTTTAAGTTTCTGGAAAGGAGAATACTTTCAACTTTCACTACGCACCTTTCCAATGAAACTTTTCTTATTCTGTCCAGAAAACTCTCTTACTAGTAATGCTCATCCATCCAACTATCATCTGGAAAAAAACACCCAAGGCTGCATACAGAATTTAATCCTCAAAATGCTAGACTGGTCATCCATATTATTCAGTGTCAAATTCTTTGTCTTCCAACCTCCCTTAGATTTGAAGTCTCCTGACAGAAAACCAGAGCAACTGCATAGCCTTTTGGCCAAAGCTCCATTGTGCTATAGGTTCAGGGCAGACATTAGTGTGCTTAGCCTGAGCTGCTGCACCAAACTAATTGTTCTTGAAACAATGACACCTGGCCAGACAAGTCAGATGCCTCTGTAGTAGGAACAGCAGTCAAATGCGGGCAGCTGGGATTTGTAGCCATGATTTTTTGGCCGTCCTTACAAGAAACTGTGGAAATGTTGCTTCTGACAATGCACACACACCCTGGCTGGCCACTTAAGGCATCAAACAGAACCAGAGGTGTGTTTGGACAAGAGGGAAGCCAGATGACTTCAAAGGTCCAACTGGTTATAGACTAACATCCTAAGTACAGCCTTGTTGCACCTTGATCTATGTGTAAACCTAGGGATTAGGCACACAGAGTAAAGGAAAAGGGGAAGGAGGAAGACAAAGCATGCAACAAAAAAATCTAGCCTCATGATTCCCCAAAACAAAAGCTTTGAACTGGGAGTAAGGGAGCGCTGCAGGAAAGCACTGCCATTCTCCACCTGAGACAATCCAAGTATTTACTGGATCTCTTCAGACTGGAACGATGATGCCTCTCCTCCATTTTATATGCAGAGAAAGAAGTGAATAGGAGCTTTTATTTTTCTTCAGGGAAGTACTCATCTAGCTCAAGACCATACATAAAATATGACTACACACTGGTGGGGTAAGATGAATAGACAAAGCTGAGCTGCAGCATTAAGTCGCCTTTGGACTGTAAACTACTCCTAATCCTTACACTAGGTTGCCTCTTACAGGTTCCCTTAGAGAATATACCAGCTTGAACTTTGTAACACATGCAACGTGGAGCCAGGGTGCCCTCTCTTGTAATACCTACAACAACACAAGCCGTCTCCAAGGTACCTCTTGCAGCCTGCAAGGCTGTGTTCATCACCAGCTGTCCAGTACCAGTACTGCTCCAGACTGCTGTTGGGCCTCAAAGGTGGTCTATGATAACAGGGCTTCATTGTTCCAAGTTTGGAGGTCACATTGGATTGTTATGGACAGACAGACAACCATTAGCAGTTCAAGTGCTGCTAAGACTTTCTAAACAGGCTTAAAAGGTTTGAACTCCTACCCTCAGATGAATTCTCAGCTGATTGTGATTATCTCAGGACGGCAGAAATCAATGAAGAAACCAACTTAGCTCACTAAGTATCAGCACCCTAAAGGAAATGCCTGGTATTTTAGTGATGTTTTGTGGTTGGTCTTAAAACAGCCAAGACTTTACTGGAAATTTTCTTAGGTCTGGAGAACACTCATTTAAGGAGAATGTGGATCTGGTAGCATCAGCAGTGGCCATCACACAATTAGGGGGGATTTTCAGATATGGCCAAACCTCATTTTATGAGGTGTCTGTTTGCAGTTCATAAAAGAATCTATAATCATTCATGGCAATGGCTGATGATGAAGCAGCTGCTGTGTTTGGTGAAAAGGACAGGCATAAGGAAAGCAATGCTCTGTTGCAACACATTTTCTCTGATGGGGAAAGAAATGCTTTAGGGTGGATTTTTAAATTTTGTCTCAGATCTAAGAAGAATCCTTTCACAAAGGTGGGCAACTGGACACTAAAAAATTAGAAAAGACTACTCCATCTATTCCAAGAAGACTATAAGGTATCCAACATAACCTATCAAAAGGATACAGCAGCCCTCAGGTGGTTGTTTTGTCCTACCCAGTACTCTCAGGCAGAACTGATAAAATTTGGTCAGTTTTAGGCAATTTCTCTTTTGCTGTTCCAAACTATATCAAGTGGGACTGATTCCACAACCTCTCTAGGTAACAATGCACTTCTGTGCTTCGATGTCCTTCATGACAGAGATTAATACAACACCTCACTGTCCACTTCAAAATCCAATTCTTTGGTTACTACTGCTTGCACGCAGGCTCTCCAAACATTTCAATAACCTTTTGTTTATGTGAAGACTGCTCCTTCATGTAAATGTCTTTCCTGTGAACAAAAGAAATGTTTTCATCTTTTTCAGCAGGCTATTTTTTGGACTTCTCCTGGCAGAAGGCTGGAGTTTGAAAGACATTAAGACTAGAAGACTGAAGGTTGTTCTGAAGGCTTCCAAAACATGTGGTATTGAGAGAAACTTAATGCTGGAGTCCATGTAGTCAGCATCATGTAAACCACTTAGTATAACTAATGACTGTCCTAGACTTGAAACACTCACAAGAACATGGGGAAAAAAAGGGTGTATTCACAGCTGTGATGGACAGTGGTGGCCTGAAGAGCCCAGCCTTACAAAGATGGCATGGGTGGACCTACAAAAGAGACTCCTAACTGGAAGAAACAGCACCTGCTTTCTGACAAGTACATGCCCTATTTTGTCCTTCACTCTTCCCTGTATGAGAAAAGCAGGGAAATAATGAAATTACTTCTGTTGATAGAAAGAAAAAGTGCCACTTCAGTCTAACTTAAGAACAAAATTTTATCTCTCTTATTTCTCATTTTGACTATCTTTAGAAGTGTGATTAGAAGATTTTATATGAGGTGTTATAACTAATCTATTGCTAGTCCCCTTTGTTTGAATAAAGTCTGTGAGTTAAAATGTACTGCAGTAAATGGCAGTCCTCAGATCTTGAGGAGCTTTGGATGGAGTCCAAGTATATAAATATGTATTTAAGCAATGGAAAGATGAAAGATATGAGAATGGGACAAAGCAGCACATCTCAGAGTATCAGACATATATGCTCAAACATTCCATATTATTTTTTTCTTTTCACAAAAAATGGTTACAAGAAAAACATTTTTTTCCACTGGGATTTCTCTGTATTTATCTGATCAGAAAACCAGCAAGAATAACCACGGGTTTATGTGTTGCTTAAGTGAAACACATGTCAATAGTCTGTACATGAATACTTTGGAAACACTAAGTACACGGGAAACTTACAGCACAACAGAGCAAGGTTTAGTATGGAATGAACCACAGATTTTACAGAGCAGGAAGATAATAAAAATCCTTTTTTTTTAAATCATATAATTATACAGCAACGATTTAGAGAAGGCTTCCTACTGGAGAAAGCACTACTACAACTCTCTTACACTTGATTTTCCTCATTTTTGAAATTACATATAGTGATGGACAAAATGGTATCTAGCTCTTCCAGATCAGCACTGGTCAGGCCACACCTTGAGTCCTGTGTCCAGTTCTGGGCCCCTCAATTTAAGAAGGACATTGAGATTCTTGAACGTGTCCAGGGAAGGGCAACAAGGCTGGGGAGAGGCCTTGAGCACAAGCCCAATGAGGAGAGGCTGAGGGAGCTGGGGTTGCTTAGCCTGGAGAAGAGGAGGCTCAGGGGAGACCTTCTTGCTGTCTACAACTACCTGCAGGGAGGTTGTAGCCAGGAGGAGGTTGGTCTCCTCTCCCAGGCAACCAGCACCAGAACAAGAGGACACAGTCTCAAGCTGTGTCAGGGGAAGTTTAGGATAGGATAGGATAGAATAGAATAGAATAGAATAGAATAGAATAGAATAGAATAGAATAGAATAGAATAGAAGTAGAATATAGAGTAGACCAGGTTGGAAGAGACCTTCAAGATCATCGCGTCTAACCTATCAACTAATCCAACCCACCTAATCAACTAGATCATGTCACCAAGCACCCCATCAAGTCTCCTCCTGAACACCTCCAATGATGGTTCAAGGTGAGGAGAAAGTTCTTCACTGAGAGAGTTGTTAGCTGTGGGAACGGGCTGCCCAGGGAGGTGGTGGAGTCACCATCCCTGGAGGGGATTGGACGTGGCACTTGGGGCCATGGTTTAGTAGTCATGAGGTCTTGGGTGACAGGTTGGACTTGATGATCCTTGAGGTCATATCCAACCTTGTTGCTTCTATGATTCTATGATTTCCTGCCAAAGTATCAATATTAGAAGTATTCAGTACTTGCAATTTAGTTAGTCATAACAGCTCCACAGCTGGAAGACTGTAACATTTCAAATGGATGTACTGCTGCTAGCATTGTGCAGTATATCCCTTCCAGCTCTTAGTAAATCCTAGGCAACACCCTAAAAAGCTGGACTATACCAAACCAAATATTTCTATATCCATACACTTACTTTGGCATCAACACAAAAGTCCTTTTTAGGTATTGCTTTCTTTATTACTACGCCTAATGTCTCAATACAGATTTTGGCCAGACTCAAAATGAATCCTTCAGTAAGGAACATCTTACATACAGCCTTTGTGCGCAGCATGGGTATTTTGTGGGACCACCACCATCCCCCAAAATAATGTACTTCCCATACTTGTGTAGTAGGTACCCAAACCTTATCAGGAATATCACTTTGCTTTTTTATTGATTTTTTTTTTTAAAGACAATTTCCAATTAATATGATTGAAACTGAAAAGAAGTTGAGCAACTGTTCCAGAGTTTCCTGCTTAAGATCCAACAAAACATATTTGAAATCCAAAGGTCAATTTCTCAGAAGTTTTAAGTCTAAAGTAGGTTATACTAAGTTAGAAAGCAAAGACAAAGTATCCATGAGCACTGGGGTAAAAAAGTGCTGCTCCTTCAAAAAAAAAATAAAATTGAAGGCAAAATCATAGAACCAATAAGGTTCGAAGAGACCTCAAAGATCATCAAGTCCAACCTGTCACCCAACACCTCATGAGTACTAAACCAGGGCACCAAGTGCCATGTCCAATCCCCTCTTGAACACCTCCAGGGACGGGGACTCCACCACCTCCCTGGGCAGCACATTCCCACAGATAACAACTCTCTCTGTGAAGAACTTTCTCCTCACCTGGAGCCTAAATTTCTCCTGGTGCAGTTTGAGACTCTGTCCTCTTGTTCTGGTGCTGGTTGCCTGGGAAACAAGACCAACCCCCTCCTGGCTACAACTTCCATTCAGGGAGTTGTAGACAGCAGTAAGGTCTCCCTGAGCCTCCTCTCTCCAGGCTAAACAACCCCAGCTCCCTCAGCCTCTCCTCATAGGGCTTGTGCTCGAGGCCTCTCCCAGCCTCACCGCCCTTCTCTGGACACGTTCATGAGTCTCAATGACTGGCCCCATCCTCTTGACATGTTCTCCTTTACGTTCTTTTCTTCATCTTGTGCCCTCTTCCTCAGCTTTCCCTTTTGCTCCCGAGACCTATTTCATGGACTTCTTTGCAGCTTATTTTTCTATACTTTCTCACCCTGCAGTCTTCCACCTCCACTTCTACACCTTATCTTGGAACAATGCTATCCGCTCTCCCACTGATGACTTAACTATTACAAGCTCAACAGCTGGCCTACTTTCTTCCATTACATCTACATGCAAATACTTCTGCCTGACACTTCCCAAATGCTTTACAAACACCTGTTGCATATTCTGGATAAAATTACCTGCTTCTTTTATTCTTTCTTTACTAATTTCCCTTATTTCTGACAACCATCACTTTTTGCTGCCTTCTCCACAAAGGCTTTGGTTCATTTATTTCCTTCATACTAAATCAAAATTCTTGCCCTGCTTTTTGATCATTTTGGGGTTGCTTTTGGTTGGTTGGTTTGTTTTGTGGTTTTGTTGTCTATTTGTTTGTTTGTTTTGTGATTTTTGTTGCTGTGGTTTTATATTATTATTATTAATTATTATTTGGATTTCAGCTCTTTTTGCTCACCTTCTCATCCCTTTTATTCTCTATAAGTATTCTACTACATCTAGTAAACCCATATTGCTGTTTACTAAATTGATTTTGTCACCTACTTCCTTACATCTATACATAACATAACACAACATAACACAACATAACATGAATGGTCTGCCTGGGGAGGTGGTGAGGTCACCATCATTGGAGGTGTTCAGGAGACTTGATGGGGTGCTTGGTGCCATGATCTAGTTGTTTGGGTGGGTTGGATTGGTTGATAGGTTGGACGCAATGATCTTGAAGGTCCCTTCCAACCTGGTGTGTTGCATAACCACAAAACCAAACTGAATGTTTTTCATGGTCCCAGGTAACTCTGTTTCTGTCAAGACCCAGAGGTCTTAGACCCATCTTTTATTTCAGAAATTGTTCACAAAAGTATTCTAGAACAGGCTGGTCTTAACACAACTACTTATTAGAAACACATGTAAAGTTGATATGAACCTTGCAGAACAGGCTAAAGTGCAATGATAAATAAGTAACTTTGGAAAATGCATTCACCTGCATCAGATAATACCTAAAATGTGACAGAATACTATAAATAGACTGCAGTAACTCAATAAGACAGTTTATGGATTTTCATCTTGGATTTCATGAGCACGTCTGCTTTCAATTACACAGATGAAAAACAAGAGTCTAACATCTTGCTCTTCCCCGACTGCAATAAAATGCCATGTCAGAAAATGGACTATTAAAATAAAACTCAGCTGAAAACAATTTAGAGACAGTATTCACATTTTAGAACTGGGTTGGTTTTTTTGGGTAGTACGTGATTGGGGGGGGGGGGAGCTTTTATCTGTGACAACAGACAAGAAAACCTTTTATACCTGCACCCATATGCTTCTTATAAATTGACTGCCACAAAAGCACATGCAAAAATCATAATCTCAAAATAAAACTCATTCCACAAAGTCAGTGGAACATTTTTTTTTTATTACACACTGTAAGCTCACCCCAAATAGACATGTTTCCAGATGTTTAGTGAGTTAAAACTGTGTCTCTAGGACCAAGATACGCCAAAGATGCAGCTAGAGGATTCATGCACTGACTGGATATAATAATGTGAAGTAGATCATCTTCAGGAGAGGGTAGTTTATATGATAAGGGGAAAACAAGTTTTTTTTTTTTAAAAATCAATGTTTGTAGCAGACCAAAGTTGTACCATAAAATTTAGAAGGTTTTTAAGACCCTTACTCTTGCAAAGAATGATGTGCATATCCACATGTTCTGGGTAGTTCCACTGAAGACAGTCCCTCCTGTTTTTTCAGAATGAGGACTTCAGTTAATAGATGCTGATGATTTGGTAATTCATTAGTAAGGAAAAGCACTTAAGAAAGTTGATAGTAACAGGCTTGGGATGAAGCTGTGTTTCAGAACCATGTTGTCCTAGCAATTTGGCAATTAACAGAATAGAATAGAATAGAATAGAATAGAATAGAATAGAATAGAATAGAATAGAATAGACCAGGTTGGAAGAGACCTTCAAGATCATTGCGTCCAACCTATTATTCAACCCACCTATAAACTAAAGCACTTAAGAGCTCATCTTTGCCCCAAACAAGCTGAGAGTTTGTGAGTGTGAACTGAGGGGCAGGCTAGCATGGGTGATACTGTTGTGGGTGTCTATTACAAGCCACCTCATCAGGACGAGGAAGTTGATGAAGCCTTCTACAAGCAGCTATCAGCAGTCTTCCAATCACAAGCCCTGGTTCTCATGAGGGATTTCAACTACCCATGTATTTCCTGGAAGGCCTATTCAGGCAGCCATCCACAGTCCAGGAGGTTCCTCCAGTGCACTGACGATAACCTCTTGATGCAAATGGTGGGAGAGACAACTAGGAGAGGATTCTACACTCTCTAACAAGGAGGGACTGGTCAAAGCAGTGAAGATTGAGGGCACCCTTGGCTGAAACAATCATGAGATGGTTTGAGCTCAGGATTTTGTATTGTAGGACAGAGTACCAAACAGGATCATAACCCTGGATTTCAGCAGAGCAAATTTTCAAGCAATTGCTAGGGGAAATCCCATGGAACAGGCAACTAGAAGGCAAAGGGGCCAAGACAGTCAGTTAACACTCAAGCGCCACTTATTCCAAGCTCAAAATCAGAGCATCCAATGGCTACAAAATCAAGAAAGGGAGCCAGGAGAACCAACTGGTTAAGTAGGGAACTGCTGGGCAAAGTCAAATGGCAGAAGAGAGGCTACAAATCATGGAAGGAGGGGCTGGCCACTTGGGAGGAGTATAAAATGGTTGTCAGAGGATGTAGGGAGGCAGCTAGGAAAGCTAAGGCCTCCTCAGAATTGGACCTTGCAAGAGAGGTCAAGGACAACAGAAAGGGCTTCTCAAACTCATAGAAGACAAAACTAACTCTAGAGGCTATGCAGGCCCACAGCTGAATGAGGTGGGTGCCCTGCTGACAGAGGATGCAAAGAAGGCAGAGCCACTGAATGCTGCCTTTTTTATCTGCCTATACTGCTGGAGACTGACCCCATGAGCTCCAGACCTGTGAGGCCCCACAGCAAGTCGGATAAAGGAGGAGTTTGCCTGGTTTGATGAGACGGGTTAGGGATCTGTTAAGCAGTCTGGACATCCATAAATCATGGGTCCTGATGGGATCCACACACAAGTGCTGAGGGAGCTAGCAGCAGTCATTCCTAGGCCACTCTCCATCATCTTTAGTAAGTTGTGGGGAACAGGAGAGTGCCTGAGGACTGGAGGAAAGCAAGTGTCACTCCAGTCTTCAAAAAGAGCAAGAAGCAAGACCCTGGTAACTACAGACTGGTCAGCCTCACCTCCATCCCTGAGAGGTGATGGGATAACTTATTCTCAGCCCTGTGTCATAGAATCAATAGGTTGGAAAAGACCTCAAAGATCATCAAGTCCAACCTGTCACCCAGCAACTTCGTGACTACTAAACCATGGCACCAAGTGCCACGTCCAATCCCCTCTTGTCCTGGCATATCAAGGAAAAGAAGGTCATTGGAAGCAGTCAACATGGTTTTACCAAGGGCAAGGCATGTTCAGCCAACCTGACAGCCTCTTATGAGGACATAAGCAGGTGGAAAGATGATGGTAGAGCAGTGGATGTGGTTTCTCTTCTGATCTCAGGAAAGCATTTGACACTGTTTTCCACAGCATCCCCTCAGCTAAACGGAGGAAGTGTGGGCTGGATGAAGTGAGGTGGATTGTGAACTGGTTGAAGGAAGAAGTCAAAGAGCCATGGTCATTGGGTTAGGCTCATTGGAGGCTTGTATCTATTAAGGGATCATCTCCCTTCTGAGGAAAGGCTGAGGGAGCTGAGTCTCTTTAGCTTGGAGGAGACTGAGGGCTGACCTCATTAGTGTTTATATATGAAGGGTGAGTGTCAGGAGTAGAGAGACAGACTCTTCTTGATGATAACCAAATGAGGCAAGGGGGGTGCAAGCCAGTGGTGAAGGTTCCACATGAACATAATGAAAAATATTTCCCCTGTGAGGGTGACAGAGCCCTGGAACAGGCTGCCCAGAGAGGTTGTGGAGTCTCCTTCTCTGAGGACATTCAAAAGTCATCTGCATGAGTTCCTGTGTGACCCACTCTAGGTGATCCTGCTCTTGCAGGGGGGGTTGCACTAGATGATCTTTCAAGGTCCTTTCCAACCCTTAAGATTCTGTGAAATCTCTAATTCTATTCTACACACCAGTGGAGCACAGACACTGTCCCAAGGAGCCTGCACTTAAAACAACATGATCTAACAAGTTATGACTTCATTTGCCTGCAAAACACAGATGGCCATGTGAAGTAAGGCAGGGGAGGGGGAAAAAACCCAACTCCTTCTTACAGCAGTTACTAGCAATTATTACATTACTGATTACAGTTACTAGCAGTTATTTCACCTGAAAGAAGTCTGCTCTTCAAAAGGCACATTCTAAGCAAGGATCCTTACCTGCATTTCAGATCTTTGAATCTAATGTTACCCAGTGCGTCTCTGAAGTTCTAAGGATGCAGAAGCTCTCAGTGAAATTAGAGCATGGGTTTTCCTTTGAGAATAAAAGCCCAATATACATTTTACTAACAATTTGGCTGTGCTTCATGTTTTAAAACCTAACTTATTCATGTCATTACTTACAATTTTTCTAAACAGTACTCCAGTAGCTAAGGGTACAGAGATCACAAAAGCTCTTTGGTGTTTTCCAAAAATGTTGAATTGCTTAAAATTCTGATGTCTGTTCACTGTGATACATTAAAACCACATTTTACTGATCTAGTACTGTTGAGGGAAAAGTATGCTCTACCTTGGGATTGGGGCATTTAACATTGCTTTTCAAAGCTTCTTTATTTTGTTCCTCCTTCTTCAAAAGGAGTGGCTAACGTCAGCACTATTCTGAAGTATATCTGTGACAAGTGCTCTGCTATATGAAAGCTAAGAGCCTAAACACTGTGATAGTAACAAAATTTATTTTACTGGCTTTTGTCTGCTGTTGTGAGGCCTACTGCAGAGGCCATATGTTTCTAATGTTTGCCTGGAGTACAGCACAATTAAGCCCCAACCTGAACAGCCCCCTTGGGGTGACTAATAGGAAGAGGCACACTTACCTGTTAGGTATGATAAATTCATTACCACCAGATGAGAAGTGGGTTTCTTTGTCCTATATTACCAGTTATATTTGGTTGGAATGCCACATGGAATTAAATTAAATCCTCTTTTTACACAGTATTAAGAGAATAGGAAAAAAGTGCACAGGATGGTAAGGGAGACATGGCCCAGATCAAACCCGCTTTCAGAAACAACCACAAAGCACAGTATCATTCATCAACGTTTTCCCATCTTGTCTTCAAAATGATTGCATCCTTCGCCTCACTATTCCTCCTGCTCCACTGAGATTTCAAAGTAACCGTTGATCTTGTTTCCCATTTTTGGGGGTGTGCAATATGGTCCCCAGCAGATCAGACCTGACATCTCTTCTGACTGCCCATTTCGAGACACATCAGTTGTGCCCACCACAGAGTGCCTTTCACACACTCCAGAATGGTAAGGTTAGAAGGGACAGTAGGTACCTTTGAAAATTATCTAGTCCAACCCTCTCCTGAGCAGGATCACCCAGAGTAAATCACACAGGAACACGTCCAGCTGGGTTTGGCAGCCTTCCAGAGACGGAGATTCAACAACCTCTCTGGGAAGCCTGTTCCAGCGCTCCACTTGCAGCGGGGCACACCGTGCGACGGCAGCCGACAGCGCCAACCGTCCCGACATGTCGCAATCCCTGGGACACCGAGAAAATCCTCGGAGCGGCCCCCAGTGTCTTGCCCAGGCCCGCCGCCAGCAGCCCAGGGGGGAGCCTGGCTCTGGAGACGGGCAGACGGCGCAGCTCGGCTCTACCACCGACCGACTCACCGGCTCCCCGTGGTAGAGCCGTCCCCCTGCGGAGCCTCACACAGACCCTCCAAGGCAGCGATAACCCGCTCGGGTGGCGGCTGTCCCGCAGAGGGGGAGCCGGCGGGGGGCAGCCGCAGAGCCGGTGCACGCCACGCCTTCTGCTCACTTGAACGTGGCAGTGGCGCTTTAAAGTCTGTCCGGGACGCCCAGGGGTGCGGGTAGGGGATATACACACAAGGAGAAGCCAGCCACCCTCTGCATGTCTACCGCGGATTTCAAATGGTGTGCAAGGTTTTGTGGAGTGCCCCTAGCACCCCGCAGTAGCGCCTGCTCTTTAATGCGAACCCCGGTACTAAGGAGTTTGATTCCCGGTTTCGGTGACAGCAGAGGTCTTTAAAGCGTGCCGGGACGCCCAGTTGGCACGGTCAAGGGGGAAGTCCAGCCGTCCCATCCCCCGCGGGCCTGCTCTCGCAGCCGCGGGATACGGCTCCTCGCGCTCCCGCTCCGGGTAAGGCAGCGAGTACCGCCAGGGCAACCCGCCCGGGGATGAAGGAGGCCGGCGAGGTTCCCCGCCGCCTGCAGCGTCCCGGTTAGGTGGAGCTGCGCCAGCGTCCCCCAGCCCACCAGTACGCGCGGAACGCGGCGCTGCCTGCCCTGGGGACAGAGCCGGGCACGGTGCTCTGGGGCTGCGGGGAAAGAGCGCAGCGCAGCTCGGCGGCCCGCTGGCTGCTCGGCTCGGCGCGCCGCTCCCCGGACTTACCTTGGCCCCGGAGGGAAGGCACCAGCGCCAGGAACAAGAGCAGCCGCAAGGGCCGGGCCCGCCGAGGTTTTTCCATCGACCGCCGCTGCTCCCCGCCGGCAGGAGCACTCGTACCGAGCGGGGGCTTGGCTCTCCTGCTGCGTCCGGTGGGCTCCCCCCTTTTTTTTTTGGCTTGCTGTTGCTGCTGTTTCTGATGTTATCCCAGCCGCCTGAGACTGGTTGCAAAAGAGCTTGCAGGAGCCTCCTCACTCAGCTTTACAAAGATTTAATTCACTGCCTACCCGGGTAATTACACAGCCGACGAATGCTGAGCTGCACAGAGACCCTCTGCAGCTCTCAAGCAGAAACCCTGTTGCTTCTGGGACCCCTCTACCTCTCTGCTTGCCACCCCCACACACGCTGTAAAAGTGACTCCCTTTCGCTCGGAAAATTTTACAGATACTCAGCGTGAACCTAGGGCCGGCGTGACTGATTCTGTGAAGGAGAAAATGCAGCGGCTTCTCTCTGTGCCAAGCAGAAGAAACCACAAACAAAAGCAGAGAAAAACAAAAACAACAACCCACCAACAAAAAAGCCACACACACAACAACAAAACAGGGGGAAAAAATTTAAAAATGACAGCCACCTAGCAGAGAAGTAAAGTTTTAACTCTGGAGAGGAGATTTTTCAACCCCCGTTTCCGGTCTTTCCGTAAATTTTAGTCCAACAAAACTTTTAGCAATAATAATGAAAATAATCCTATCAAAATAAAGGTATTCTAGAATCTTTCTGTTTAAATTAACTGCCAAATAGCCCTCCAACATCCCGTGTTTCCTCCCCTCAACAAGTCAAGAGGAGAATTTCAACCCAAATGAAGCAGTCAGCTCTGCTCTTTTCCTCCCCTCCCTTCTTTTTCCTTTTTTTTCCCCTTCCCTACCCTACCTCCTTATCTTATTTAAACAGGAACACAAACACTGTTAGTGGTCAAAGGAGGAGCTGGAGTTGAAAGCACTCCGTTGGCTATGCTGTTGCCAAGATCGTCAAGATAATGTGGGGGATAATAGTTGCAGGCAAATGCGCCTGGAAACAAATGGAGAGTTCATCACCCCTGTATACTTTGTCCTCGATTTTATTCAGACAAACAGTTGGAAGTCAGTTCATGTTTAAGTAGTAGTTGTGCCACATGGGCTCCAGTTGGACCGTCCCTCTTGTAGCTACTCAATAAATGCAACTTTCTAATACCCCTCCTCAAAATGTCCAACTGGAAAAGTTTTTAAGACGGTAAGAGTTGAAAGTGTGCACGTGTTGTTTTGCACAGGGTTACTTGCTCCTCTCTGACACACAACAAAAATGCCCAGGTGGCCAAGGGTCCAACTCTCCCAATATCCTGTCTTCAGCAATGATCATAAGTGGTCACCAAAGGAAGCATATGAATAAGGAAAACACACGTGATAATTCTCCCAGCTGCTCGCCCAGCTTCCAGCTACTTCGAGTTTAGAGCGTTTTCTCGGTGGAATGTGGTTTCTGTGCCGCTAGTAGCCCCCCAATGAATTTCTATTCCAGGTTTTATTCTCTCTCCCCATGCGTTCTTGTAAACCTTTATCGTCCAAAATATCCTTTGGCAACAGATTTCATGGATCTACCAGTAACTGCGTGAAGGGCCATTTTCCTTTTGTTCTGTTTAAACCCGGCTCCACCACCTTCTCATTGTGCCCCTAACTCTACTACATGAAGAAACTTCAAAGAACTGACCCCCATCCACACTCTCGTGCCCAGGTCATCTTTTTTCCAACTGCTCTTTCATTTTTGTTCTGTTTGTTTGTTTGTGTTTGGTTTTGTTGTTCTCCTATTTTACTGGGAAAGCAGCTGCAAAAGGGGAAGCATGATGGATGGCTGACTTCATTTGGGGGTGTTTTATGCTTTCTTTTGCTACACATGCATATCTATTTCTCTCTCTCCTTTAAATACCCTAACTCAGTTTACAAGGATCTTACACAAGTTACAGTGGGACCTTAGCAGTGTTTCTTCACAGCCTCCAAGCTACTGTTTTTCACCTATCAGACAGCTGCAGGAGGCAACTAACAAAGATCACACATTGTTTAAAGTTTGTGCCAGCTTAACTGAACCCCCTCGGCAAAAATCCTGGATTCAGTTCAATATTGCTTAAGCACTTTACTTTAAACCCTCTCCTAATTGATTAATGTGGGTAGAAAGAAGTTGACTGGTTTTAACTAAAACAGTGTGAAGTCACATATAATAGCCTGTCCACACATGGAGTTACCCTGATTAACACCATGTGTGACATTCTTACTCCAGAGTGAGAATTCCGTGTTGCTGTTCAGTGTGCCATCACAAGATGTTTACCAGAAATGAGGCAAATTCAAGTCACAGTTTAAGAAGTATTTCTAGCAACCATCATGGCTATGGTCATCTGCAGGTCTGATCATAGTTTTTTCCTTGGTTTTGCATAATATTGATGCACATTTCCAGTATAAATTGGCACTTTCACCTACAATCAGATTCAGTGGCCTCGAGTACATGTGATTCTAATTACTGACCCCAAGCTTTGTAGTGAGCTAAGCCATGCACTTCAAACTCAATTCAGAGCTCCTGGAAGTCAGTGGAAAGCAAAGGCTCAGGAGAGGGAACATTTGCATAACCACATTTTTTCTTACATCTGTTTGCAAAGGCTCTGTAATCCTTTGTGTAACTTTTAAAACAAACACATTCTTTAATGAGGATTTTATTTTTACTTCAGAAGAGGAAAAATCATTTGCAGAAGCTCAGATTATGAGTAATGACAGCATAACAAATCATTGTGCAAGTAATTTCCAAGGGTCTTGTTGAGCATAGATACACTCAAGTAGACTGACAAAGAATGTAGAGTCTCTTTAAGAAATCCATTACCATCTATGGCAGCAGGTTCACAGTTGTCATTCAGCTACTTAGTTTCATGGGAACAGGAATTTTAGATGGCCTGAATAAACCTATGTAAGGACATCAACCTCTGCCTGACAAACAAAAGCTGCCCCATAGTCCCAGCTGCTGTGCCTCCCAGCTCCTCTGTTTTACTGCAGCTCCCAAATCTTGTTTTTTGTTGGGTTTTTTTTTTTTTTTCCTCCACCCATCTGTCCCAGAGCTGAGCAAAAGAGAGGGAAAAGAATGCTGTATCTCCTCTCTTTTCAAAAAGAAGGTTGAAAGCAAGAAAGCAGATTAGCCTAGAAGAGAAATCTAACTGTGATTACTAAAGGGAAACTCCTTCTGCCCAATGGCAAAAAAATGAAGCTACATATTGTCTCTTGCTATGAAAAGTGCCACATTAAAATGCATTAAAAGGCATCTTTTCCTTCTTAACAGGAAGAATACATCACTGCTACAGATCCATAAGGATTATGACAAGCCTTTGTGGATCTTACCATCTCTCACCATAAAAAAGATCCCAAACTGTACGGTAGGCAAATCCCTGGCTACTGGAGTACAAATACACAATCAGCTTAGCTCCAAACTTTAATATGGCATGGCACAATTGACATCTGTCTTCTTTCCTGGAGAAACACTACCTGAATCTTTTCTGAATTAGAACAATAGGGAAGACCTGTGTCTGAAAGACACGTGGCAACAGCTGTGCCATCCTGTACTACCACTTTAATATTGCAAGTTTTCGAAATCTGGGGGGGGGGGGTTAGCACCTTAATATTGGAAAGGGATTTTAAGTTTTATAGACACCTTCTAACTTACTTTCCTGTCCTTCCTGCCTTTTGGCAGGTTTTCCAACCAAACTAGAACATCCCTTTTACAAAATGAAATTGTTGAAAAAAAAAAATGTTTTAGAGAGATGGATGCACCTTGGTTAGTTTTTTAAACCCTTAATGGCATTACACATAACAATTTGTTGCTTATTTTGTGCCACTTAGAGACACTTCATAAGCATCTACCATAATTCTCATTAGGTATTAGCTTGGAAATAAAACCTGTCTTTAGATAAATCAGTTTGTGCCCCCCTGCCATGGCAGGCTCATCTTCATTCTCAAATCCCAGGCCAAAATAAGCAAAGGAGGGTGGGAGGACTGAGAGCCTCATCCCTTCCCTGGTGTGTACGAAGCTGTGTCTCCAAGTCCAGTCAGGAAGGTTGACCTAGCCACCACCTTTATGCCATCTGGTTTACGATGGCATCTTGAGCTAAGGTCAGGCAGAGAAGGTGGCTCAAGACTTCTTCCAGAATAATTACAATGCCAGGTGAAATTTATAATTACCCTACATTTGGACTCCCCTTTTCTGTAAATATATTACAAGTAAGTGAATATTACCTGTGAAATATATTCATAATATAATTACATGGATGCCAGTAGCCCAATCTGTTTCTACCATGTGGGTAGCAAAAGGGATGCTTGTATACAAACCAGGCTATCTACTTGGGCTCTGTTTCAACTACCTAAAGACTTGATAGAGGCTTGGCTTACTTTAATAGATCTTTACTTTAATAGATCTTTACTTTAATAGATCTTTTCTTCTCTTTTCACTGCTAGATCAATCTCTCAACAATTTTTTTTCCTCTTTGTATAGATCATTTAAATGTTCCAGACTGGGCTCATAACTCACTAGTCCTTTTCAATAACATTGCTTCTATGCAGCTTGAGTGTTGCACAGTTTGGAGTTTGTATCATCGTGTAAGTGTTGCCTACATTCTATTTTCTTTCCTGTCTGATTAAGAAAAAAATATATAGCTATCTTGGACACTCAAAACCACACACTGCTTTTCTGTTTATATGTATAGGGTCTGCTTCTAAAACAAGGAGTTTATTGGGGCATAAAAGAATGCTTTGATGATCCATGCTATTTCCCTTGTGGAATTACTTGTAGAATTCAGGAAAAACTCAATCTGACATTCATGGGGCACTTCCTATCTCTCCTTCTAAAGATGCATCCTCCCACTCTCTCAGATCTCCCCCTTCCCATAATTTCCTTTCCCCATCTAGACTGACTCATGTCACTGCAGCAGAGCGAGTCTTATGTGTGAATAGGCAAAGTATTTTCCAAGACCTGAGGCCTAGGAAGGCTGGACTCCATTTGGTTAAGCTGTAAAGCAGTGTGAGTCATGTACACATGGGTTGGAGGAGACAGTGGCATCTGCCTTAAACATTGCTTGGGGCCACCACAAATCTGAGAACAGCAGGGAAGGATCAGTCATTATTTAGCTTCAGCCTCTTGGAGGGTGACTCTGAACTTTGTCAAATCAGCATCTGTACCATGGTTATTTCATTGTTCAAACAAAAAATAATATCTCAATATAAAGGGCGGGGGGAAAACCATCAATAAAGTAAATGGCTATTCTGGCAAAAGGCCATTCTCTTCCTGACATGCCTGAAAATTGAGCTTCATCCCTGTCAGGCAAAATAATATCCAGTATGTGACCAAACGATCTTTTGCAAGCAGAAAATAAACAAGTGAATGTAAGACATCTCAGGTTTGCACGAATAAAACTCCAGAGTCTGTTGCTTAAATAGCTTGAATTTAAGTTATCCACCTAATATTAATCTACAATAGCTTAAAGCAGGAGCACACAGCTTTCTGTGTTTCCTTGTGATCGCTCAAAATCTGCTTCCTTCAGTGCAGTTTCATTATTGTTTTATGAATTTTGGGTATTGCTTAAAATCTTTTTGCCTATGTCTAATAAAGAAAGCCATCCTACCCATCTGCAGGCAGTCCCCGTCTGACAGCAACTTCTATCTTGCCAGCTTACATTCTCTGTTTAACTCAGTATAATGTAAGCAGTCAGCAGAAAGAGTACGAACACTGAAGAAAGCTCTACCACAATTTTGGTATATAGGGTTTCCTCCTTTTCCCTCAGCCTCACAGACAGCCTGTTTCTTCTTCTTCCCAAATTTTATTTACTGCTATGCCATATACTTTAGACTTTACAGCCTGGGCTGTAATATCTTTGTCCTAGGAACCCACCATCCTTGGTAACCTGATTCTACAATCACAAGTTAACTGAAAGGGGTTTCTCAACCACAAGTTAACCGAAAGGGTTTCTCAACAGGTTCCCCAGGGAGGTGGTTGAATCCCCATCCCTGGAGGTATTTAAAAGAGAGATGGTGTGCTAAGGGGCATGGTTTATCAGCAGACTCAGTAGCTATGGTTGGACTCAATGAGCTTAAAGGTCTTCTTCAACCAAGGTGATTCTGCGGTTCTATGATTCTGCGATAATGTTATACACAGGGAGTGGGGCTAGTACTACAATGCCTCACAGTCTGAGCAGTGGCTATAGGAGGGCACTTATTACAATTATCAGAAGTTATTGTAGTGTAGAAAAGCATCCCAAGAAACAATATTAAACTACCATATTTTCTGGCAAGATTCTACAGAACTGCTGACAGTGGCATGGGACCGTATGGGATCCATCCTAGGGTGCTGAGAGAGCTGGTAGATGAGCTGGCCAAGCCGCTCTCCATCATTTTTCCTCGTCGTGGCTCACCAGAGAGTTCCCAGAAGACTGGAAGCTGGCCAACATGGTGCCCATCCACAAAGAAGGGCCGGTTGGATGAGCCAGGGAATGATAGGCCTGTCAGCCTGACCTCAGTGCCAGGCAAGGTTATGGAACAGGTCATCTTGAGTGCGATCACACACAGCACTTACAGGATGCCCAGGGATCAGGCCCAGCCAGCATGGATTTGGAAGAGCAGGTCCTGCCTCTCCAACCTGATCTCCTTCTATGATCAGGTGACTGCCTGGTGGATGTGGGAGGCTGTGGAATGTGGTCTACCTGGACCTCTGCAAGGCCTTTGACACCATCCCCCCACAGCAAACTCCTGGCCAAGCTATCAGCAACTGGCTTGGAAGGGAGCACACTGCGTTGGGTTAGGGCAGCTTTAGAGTGGATGTTAGGAAGAAGTTCTTATACAGAAGAGTGATTGGCCATTGGAATGGACTGCCCGGGGGGTGGTGGACTCCCCCATCATTGGAGGTGTCCAGGAGGAGACTTGATGGGGTGCTTGGTGCCATGGTCTAGTTGTGTAGGGGGTGGACTGGTTGATAGGTTGGACACGATGATCTTGAAGGTCTCTTCCAACCTGGTTTATTGTATTGTATATGCAAAGCTGGTGAACTTGCCTCCTAATGGAAGGGTGAATGGATCAGAATACCTTGGACAGCAGCAGAGGAAAAATGCACAGATTTTCGCTATTAAATGAACCTAATGGATTAAGCTGTGCCATGCTGCATGTACCTTTAATTTCCCAGGTCTCAGGGCAGACATTTCCATGTGTATATACTGCATCGTTAGCCTGTGTTGATGAGGAGACTGGCTCAGAGACGTTGGAGAAGAGTGTGTTACTCTAAGCTTATTTTGCACTAAAATTGGGGTATTGTTAGTCAAGGACTACTCTCAGACTCTTTCTAGCTTCTGGGTGAGCTGTGAAAGCAGAGCTAGAACAGAATTGACCTGGAGGGGAACCACAGTGACTGAAGATGAGGAAGGCTGAGGTCCTGAACACTTCTTCTGCCTCAATTTTTACAGCAAGGCAGGAGGAGTTCAGGACGAGCGGCTCCTGATCTGGCAGGTGGGGTTGGGGAGCAGTGTAATGCCCCGGAAATCCATGAGGAATTAGTTCAGGATCTGTAGCCTCTCTTCTGTCACTTGACTTTGCCCAGCAGTTCCCTGGGCATGTCTCTCTTCATTCCCCTCATACTATGGGATGCAGCTTCCCCCTACCTGTCAAACAAGCTGCATTAAGAGTTAGCTCTTAGAAGCTGGAGCTACTGACTTCCCATCATGTGGTATGAAGTAATTTAGGCCAATTTTAGCTTCCCTCTATTCCCTGTGATTAAAAGCAGCATCCTACATATTTGTCTACATTGGAATAATGTTAGTGTGTCAGATATCTCTCATAGTCTTTTCTCTAAACTTAGAAATGGACAGACAGCCAAATTTGTGGCTGAATACCATATTGTGTAAACAATAGCTTCACTGCAAGTCAGAAAACAGATTCTTTCAATATTAGGGTTTCCCATTAATAAGGTGTATTCCCTGTGTATTTGGAAGCAATGGAATTGTGTCATAGCTATCAAAAAGCACATAGCTAGCAGGAAACGCATTTGCAGAATCAACATATAATGCAGACGAAAAAGCTTCTTTATTCATAGGTTTCACTTTCCCCTCCAGTTTATGCATATACTGTATTTAAAAGCTCTGCTAAAGATGAGTAAAAATCTTGGCTCTGTGGAAATCATGGCAAAAACTCCACTGACTTCAGTGGGGCCAATACTGCTGTTTAACTCTTCTCTACAAGGAAAATCCAGATCACCTAAGAAACGACCTGCCTCTGTTAAGACCCCAGTCCAGGCTGCTTACAAGTTGAACTGACCTTGGAATAATTACTGAGATTGTTATTTTTGTACATTTGCCAGCTTTAACACAAAACCAGTACCATAAATTTCCCCCAAACTTCTACACTGCAGTAAAACAATATTTCATTTTCATAAGTGAAAGTACCTACACAGCATCAGTCTTCAATAGTGTCACTGACAGTTTTGCTTTATAGACATTTTAAAAACTCATTGTCAGTTTCAGAAGAAACTCATGTTTTCTTATTATAACTGGAAATGTTTTGCCATCAGGTCCAAGATTTCACTATAAATACACTAAATATATGCAAAAATTGTGGTGATCACAGAATCACAGTATCACCAAGGTTGGAAAAGACCTCAAAGATCATCAAGTCTAACTCTCACCACAGACCCGATGTCTAACCATGGCATCAAGTGCCACGTCCAATCCCCCCTTGAACACTGCCAGGGATGCTGACTCCACCACCTCCCTGGGCAGCACATTCCAATGGCTAAAAACTCTCTCAGTGAAGAACTTTCTCCTTACCTGGAGCCTAAACTTCCCCTGGTGCAGCTTGAGACTCTGTCCTATTGTTTCCGGTGCTGGTTCCCTGGGAGAAGAGACCAACTGCCTCCTGGCTACAACCTCCCTTCAGGTAGTTGTAGACAGCAATGAGGTCGCCCCCGGAGCCTCCTCTTCTCCAGGCTAAACAACCCCAGCTCCCTCAGCCTCTCCTCACAGGCTTGTGCTCGAGGCCTCTCCCCAGCCTTGTTGCCCTCCTCTGGACACGTTCAAGTGTCTCAATGTCCTTCTTAAACTGAGGGGCCCAGATCTGGACACAGGACTCAAGGTGTGGCCTAACCAATGCAGAGTACAGGGGCACAATGACCTCCCTGCTCCTGCTGGCCACACTATTCCTAATGCAGGCCAGGATGCCGTTGGCCTTCTTGGCCACCTGGGCGCACTGCCTCTCATGTTTAGGTGGCTGTCAATCAGCACCCCCAGCTCCCCTCTGTTTTTGGCAGCTCTCCAGCCACTCCTGACCCCAGCCTGTAGCTCTGCATGGGGTGTTGTGGCCAAAGTTCAGCACCCGGCACGTGGACTTGTTGAATGCCATCATACTGGACTCCGCCCATCTGTCCAGGTTGGTCGAGGTCCATCTGCAGAGCCCTTCCACCCTCTAACTGACCAACATCTGCTCCCAACTTGGTGTCATCTGCAATTTACAGATGACTGACTCTATCCCCTCAACCAGATCATCAGTAAAGATGTTAAGGAGGATGGGCCCAGCACTGATCCTGGGGATGCCACTGGTGACTGGCCTCCAGCTGGAGGTGGCACCATTCACACCACTCTCTGACTCTCTGGGCCTGGCCCTCCACCAGTCCTAACCAGCACAGAGTGTTGCTGTCCAAGCACCTGAGCTGACAGCTTAGCCAGCAGTTTGCTGTGGGGGATGGTGTCAAAAGCCTGCTGAAGTCCAGGTAGACTACATCCACAGGCCCTCCCCACATCCACCAGGCAGTCACCTGATCATAGAGGAGATCAGGTTGGAGAGGCAGGACCTGCCCTTCCTGAATCCATGTTGCTGGACCTGAGCCCTTGGCCATCCTGCAGGTGCGCATTATTGCCGCCAGGATAATCTGCTCCATCATTTTCCCTGGCACTGAGGTCAGGCTGACTGGCCTACAGTTTCCAGATTCCTCCTGTGACCCATCTTGTGGATGGGGAACACACTGGCCAGTTTCCAGTCATCTGGGACCTCACCAGTGCCAGACTGGAGGAAAAATTATGGAGAGCATCTTGGCCACGCATCTTCCGCTCTCTCAGCTCTACCAGACTAAGGTGGATCCCATCCAGCCCATGGACTTGAGTGTCCAGTGGCTCAGCATGTCCCTGAACTATTCCTCATGGATATCCAGGGTATTAACACCATTCCCTGACCCCATCACCCAGCTCAGAGGCCGCTCGTCCTGAACTCCCTCTGCCTTGCTGTTAAAAATTGAGGCAAAGAAGGTGGTTCAGGACCTCAGCCTTTTCCTCATCTTCGGTCACTGTGTTCCCTCCAGGTCCAATAGGCAGTGCAGGTTCTTCTTGCCTTCTTTTTGGTATTAACATATTTGTAAAAATGCTTTTTGTTGTCCTTCACAGAGGTGTTCAGCCGCAGTTCCAGCTGGGCCTTTGCCTCACTAATTGTTTTTTCTACATAATGTAACAACTTCCTCAAACTACCTCGAGAAGCCTTCCCCTCCTTCCACAGGTGATACAGCCTCTTTTTTTTCCCTTAGTTCCTCAGGAGCTGCTTGCTCATCCAGGCCCAGAGCCTTCCCCTCGGCTCATCTTTCGGCAGATGGGAAACTGCCAGTTCCTGTGCCTTCAGGAGCTCCTGTTTGAAGCAGCTCCAACCAGCCTGGACCCCTCGGTTCTTGAGGGCTGATACCCAGGGAGCTTCGCAAATCATTGTTAAACAGGCTGATGTTTGCTCTCCGAAGTCCCAGGTGAAAGTTCTGTTGGTGCTCCTCCCTAGCTCCCTGCATATTGAACCTTCACTTCATCTCATGATTGCTGCACCCAAGGCAGCCTCCCGGTGACATCTCCCACCAGCCCTTCTCTATTGGAGAGCAGCAGGTCAAGCAGAGCCTGGCCCCTGGTAGGCTCACTCAACAGCTGCATCAGGAAGCTGTCCTCCATGTGCTCCAGGAATCTTCGGGACTGCTTCCTCTCTGCTGAACAATTAAGTTCCCAGCAGATATGTGGCAGGTTAAAGTCACCCACAAGGACAAGATCTGATGATCTTGAGACAGCCTCCAGTTGCTTATAGAATGTTTCATCTGCCTCCTCATCCTGGTTGGGTGGTCTATAACAGACTCCCAACCAGGATGTCAGATTTGTTAGGCTCCCCCTGATTTTAACCCACAGGCTCTCAATCCATTCATCTTCCACCTCAAGTCTGTGGCAGAGAGTGACTCCCTAATATACAGAGCCACCCATCCTCCTCTCCCTCCCTTGCCTGTCTCTCCTGAAAGCCTGTAACCCCCCAGTGCAGCAACTCCAATCGTGCGTGCTATCCCACCTGTTTTCTGAGATGGCGACTGTATCATAGTCACCCTGGTGGACCAGGACTTCCAGCTCCTCCTGCTTAGTGCCTGCCCATGCTGCGTGCATTGGTGTACAGCACTTCAGCTGGGCTCCCAACTTCTTATTGACCCTAATTTGTGTCCCATTCTTTCCTCTCAGAGAGACTGATTTCCTCACCCACCCCCTTCAGACCTAGTTTAAAGCCCTCTTAATGAGCCGCAACTCACTAGTGCTAGGACTCTCTTACCTTTTCTGGATAATGTCACCCCATCAGGTCCAGCAGTCAGGGGCAGTAAAAGTTCCCTGGGATCAAAGAAACCAAAATTCTACTGCTGGCGCATCCCCTGAGCAATGCTGATGGGTGTGGGGTTTCTGTTCCTCTCAGTGTGCTCCCCTGCCACTGAGGGAACTGAGCAGAGCACCACTTGAGCTCCTGCCCCTTCAATCATTGTCTAAGGGCCTGTGACTCCTTTTTAATCACCCTGGTGCCCTTCTTGTCAATTTCATCACTCCCCAGCTTGTATTACCAGCAGAGGGTAATAGTCAGAGGGGTGATTAACCTGGGGAGTCTCCTTGCAATGTCACTAACCCACACCCCGGGTAGGAGCAGACCTCCCTGTGGGATGGGTCAGGACAACATATGGGTCCCTC